>CM074488.1:29558895-29837912 GCA_037389245.1 Oryzias sinensis
CCTATGTCAGTCTCAGTTAGTGAACCCTCCTGCCGATCGAATCAGTTAGACGGACAATAGAGAATCATTGTAAATGCGTGCACGGACCTATAATGTAATCGGGAGCGCGATTCATGGAGTGTGACTGGGTTCAATGAAATTATGATGGTTAAAGAACATTTCTTGATTTAAGTGGCTGTTCATTTGTCCATCTGTGTTCAATAGTTAACCCACGACAATTATCTTAAGACTCTAAATGAACTGTAGAGTGTTACAACATTTGTCCACCAGGTAGCGCCAATTACAATGTTTACCTTCAGGGAAATTACCTAAATTCATTCTTTCTAAAACCTACCTGTAAAACAGAAGTGGTGAATATTATAAACAAGCTAAGATCATCCTACACAGTTGGTGCTGATAACATAAGTAGTAATATCATTAAAGCCATGGTAAATGAAATTGCAGAACCTCTCGCCTACACCATTAATCTTTAATTAACACATGGCAAAGTTCCAAAAATGACAAAAATAGCTCAAATAATACCCATATATGTCTGGGGACAAAAATGATATTAAAAATTACAGACCCATATCAATACTGCCAATTCTTTCCAAAGTATTTGAGCGAGTTGTGTACTCAAGATTATCTGACTATTTTGTAAAACACAATATACTAGTGCCTCAACAATATGGCTTTAGGAAAAACAGCACCACGAGTATGGCTATCTTAGATCTAGAAGAAAAAATTAACGATGCCTTTGAAAGAGGTGAATATGGTTTTGGGGTTTTTCTGGGTCTTTCTAAGGCATTTGACACTATAGATCATGAAATATTACTCAGCAAATTAAGGCATTACGGGGTCAGGGGGGGGATTAGCGCTCCAATGGTTCAGGAGTTACATCTGTGGAAGAGAGCAATATGTAAAAGTTGATGAACTAAAATCACACAAGGATCCATAATGGGACCACTTCTATTCATAATTTATATAAATGATTTTGTTTACTGTTCCGGCGCCATCCACAAAATACTTTTTGAAGACGATACTAGTTTATTTCTGGCAAATAGAAATATAGACCTATTAGAAAAACTTTTAAATGAATAACTAGTAAAAGTAGATACTTGGTTCAAATGCAATAAATTGTCACTAAACACTAGCAAAACCTTTTTTTTATCATATTCCACACATCCAGACACAAATCCACCTACAGGAAGTTAAACATAAATATAGATGGGCGATCTCTACAACAGGTGGACTCAATCAAATTTCTAGTAATCCATATAGATTTTATTTTAATTTATAAATTAAAAAAAACACATAGATGAACTTGTTAAAAAATTATCCAATTTGTTGGTTTATTCTATAAGATTCGGCACATGCTCCCATCAGATGCATTGCTAACATTGTACAGATCCCTGTTTGAGCCTCACCTGAATTACTGCAACATCATATGACACCGGGGGAAAGCATATGCTAAAAGGCAAAAACAGAAAGTTACAATGTACAAGCTTCTCTGTCTGTACTAGAGGTCCACAAACTTGGAATACATTAGACAATGACATTAAACAGTCTGCTACAATATACATGTTTAAAAGGAAACTGAAATTGCTATTATTGTCATCATACTGTACAAATGCTGCTCCGACCGAAACCACATATTAATGTTTCGTGATTTCTCTGTTTGTTGACACTTATATGGCCACACGCCAGAGTTTATGTTGTTCAAATTCATTGTCCCTATTGTCCAACACTTTCCACCGTATTACCATAATTTTCTCATATTATTATTATGGCCCGCAGCAGCAGCAGTCACTGACTGCAAGGACCATATTGTTTGACCCCCGCCGCATGCTCGAAAAGTCACCAAAACGTGCACACACCTGGGATAAATTGCAAATGAAGTTTCCACAAAGTCAACGTCACCCCCCCGAAGACGATGAGATCACGGCCAGCGATCCCGTCAAAAAAATGAATGGCCCGAAAATCGCGTATGGGGCCCGACAAAATGTACTTCAAAATACAGTCGCGAAAGCAAAACGCACGTGTCAGGGATATCCCAAAGAAGTTTTGAAATCATTAAGGGGCGGCCATACGACCTACGGCTTGGCGGCCATTTTGTGGCGAACGCTTAGAATTGGCAATTTTTGTGTTTTTCCACGATATGGGGAAACGACACTTTTGTTTGAGCGATTTTCACGCAATTGCACACACTTGCTGTGCCAGCTCCAGTCTACAAACACCACAGAAGTGTCGTTGACCTTTGACCTTGGGAAAAGGCCGCCATCTTGAATTTTCTATAAAAAGCACCTTTAGCACCAGATACAAACGAGAACTCGTCGTTGGAATTTTCATCAATCGTCTCGTAACTTTTCGGGCATCAACGGCCAGCTACTCTGGACAAAATGTTGGAATTAGAAGTTGTATATTTTAAACGGCGTGCGCGTGGCAAGCTAGCAAAGTGGCGCACTGTTCTAACTCCCATGCTTTCCATTGGAATACCGTGAAAATTAAATGCATGCATCCATAGCAGGAACTGAACACAATTAAAAACACTGGATATGGACATATAAGGAATGTGGGCGTGGTTAGCATGACACCACTGTTGCTAAGGACAACAAAAAGTTTACCTTTGCCGATTCGTCTGAAACTAACATCAATCTTTTCGTCATCAAAAGGCGACCAATACACAAAATGGTTGCTATGGAGATAAAATCAACAGAAAAGCCGCTATTTTGAAAAAATGCGGATTTTTTATCAACTTATGGCATGTAGCTCTCACCAATGGAGCAATGTGTTTTTCTGAGTTAGTTGATTTTGCTGATCGCTATGCTAGCACTTTTAGCCATATAAGCATAACTAGCATAGTTAGCATAATTATCATCTAGAGCAGGGGTCCCCAGACCCCGGCCCCGGGGCCGGATCCGGCCCCCCGACTAATTTGACCCGGCCCCCTGAACGGCTCCCTGACCAATAGGGGGGGCGGGTCAAAAGCAGCCTTTTTTTCCGATTAATATCTTTTTTAGCCTGTCGGCCTGATTGTAATGTTCTGATTTACATTTATCCTATTGCTCCTGAATGCATCTCAGTTACAGTGAACGAGATGTTTTGGAATAGGAGTAATGCATTATGGGATAGGCAAGACGCGCGAAACCTTCTATTTACAGCGAACGCTACCCTCCCAACCCCCGCACAACGGAAAAATGGCAAAAAGGTTAGGTAAGAGGAAAATTGATTCTGAATGCAGGGTATTTAACCCGCGGTGGACAAACGAGTATTTTTTTATTCAACACAAAGAAAAGGCTGTTTGTCTCATCTGCCAAGAGACGGTGGCGGTATTCAAAGAATACAATATGCGCCGACATTTTGAATCCCGTCACAAAGACAAATACAATAACTTGCAAGGCCAAATACGAGCAGAGAAACTCTTGAAGCTAAAAAGTGGATTGTTAGCTCAGCAGACTGCATTTGTACACCAAAGTCAAGTCAACCAATCATCCCTTCGGACCAGCTTCCGTGTTGCGCAACTGATAGCGAGCTGCGGCAAAGCTTTCACCGAGGGAGAGTTTGTGAAGAAATGTTTGAATGTCGTCGCGGAGGAGAGATGTGTCCCAAGAAGAGAGATGTATTTAATGCGTTGTGTCTGTCGGCGAGCACGATCACCAGACGCGTGGAAGAAATCGGGAGTAATGTCTATGCCCAGCTGCAGCAGAAGACCAAAGAATTTGAGTTTTTTTCATTAGCCCTGGATGAGAGCACGGACGTGCAGGACACGGCGCAGCTGCTTATTTTTTTTTGTGGCGTTAGCGCAAACTTTGAGTTTTGTGAGGTGCTGGCAGCCCTAAAAAGTCTGAAAGGCAATACCACGGGGGAGGATATTTTCAACAATGTATGCCAAACCATGGAAGAGTTGGATCTGGACTGGGCAAAGCTGGCCAGCATCACCACCGATGGAGCTCCGAGTATGGTGGGCGCATCTCGGGGTCTAATAGGACGCATGAACGCGGAGATGGAGAAACGCGGTCTCAGCGCTCCGCTACCAGTCCACTGCCTAATTCACCAGCAGGCACTGTGCTGCAAAGTGCTGAAGTGGGATTCTGTCATGCAGGTTGTGGTATCATGCATAAACTTCATCAGAGCAAATGGACTTAAACACAGGCAGTTCCAACAATTCCTGTCTGAATTGGGGTCTGCCCACGGAGATGTGCTGTACCACACAGAGGTCCGATGGTTAAGCAGCGGCAGAGTTTTGAGGCGTTTCTACGAGCTGCTACCTGAAATTAACGCATTTCTGTGTTCCAAAGGCAAAACGGTCCCAGAGCTTATCGAACCAGAATGGAAATGGCACCTCGCATTTTTGACAGATGTGACAGAAATGTTGAACGGCCTAAACTTGCAGCTACAAGGCCAGGGAAAACTCATTTGTGACATGTATTACCACATAAAAGCATTTGAGGTGAAACTAGCGCTGCTTATGGGGCAAGTGAAGAAGCACAACTTCGCCAATCTCCCTGCTACCCAAAACTTTTCTGCAGAGAACCCAGCGGCCCCGTTCCCAGCTGAAAAGTGTGTGGAAGCACTGGAAATGCTGAAGGCGGAGTTCAGTGTGCGATTCAGTCAACTTCATGTTCATGCAAAAGAAATCTGTCTTTTCCAAAACCCCTTTCTTGCCAACATCGATGAAGCCCAGCCTTCTTGTCAGTTTGAGCTAGCTGACTTGCAGGACTGTGATGTTTTGAAAGACGCATTCAAGCCCAAAACTCTCATTGACTTCTATGCCGCTCTCCCAAATGACACGTACCCTAATATAAAAAAAAACGCAATGAAGATGTTCACACTTTTTGGCAGCACATATATCTGTGAGCAAACCTTTTCACGGATGAAACTCCTGAAAAGTCCACTAAGATCAAGATTGACGGATGAACATCTGCATCAGTGTTTGAGACTTGCTGTGACTACGATGGAACCGGATATTCAACTCCTCACCAGCCAGATGCAGGCCCACAGTTCAACTTCCTGCTTATGAACATTAGGGCTGGGAATCACTGGGTACCTCACGATACGATACGATTTGCGATACATTGCTCACGATAACGATACTATCACGATATGGCGATAATGCGATAATCGATATATCTCGTCTCTAACAACTCACGATATATCAAACTTTAAGAAAGAAGAACTTTAAAAACAGCTTTTTGGAAAATATTTCCCCATTTATTTTTTAAACACAGTGATAATAAACAACTTGTGTCCTATTTGGTGTAATGAATAACAGACTTTTTTGTAACATTGCTGAAATAAGTAATACTCTGTCTTTGACAAACAATGACAATTTTCATTTGGAAATATTTGTAAAATTCCGTTTAAATAATAGTGAACATCAACAGCAGTGTCATTATTTAGTACAAAATTGCTGTAAACAGGATAAAAAATGAATAAGTCAAGTAGCTCCCAGGCACATTGTTATTAACTTTTGAAAAACAAAGCCATAGCCATTGCTTAATTTAAAATAATAGCTGAAAATTAGATATTAATTCTGTGAACAAATTATAGTGTCTTTGTTAAAAAATAAATACCACCATTTAGTGCAAATGTGGTGTAGACAAAAATATAATTCTCACAGAAAAATAAAAATCAAGTAGCTAGGAACTTTCCTTTAAGTTTTTAAGACATAAACTGCTTTCAAAATAAATTACCAGGGATAAAATACATAAAAAACTTGAAGTGCATCTAAAAGTTACCGTCTTTGTGAACAAAACCTTTGGGGAAAAGCTGCATGTGATCTATGTTTATGTTCATGTTTTTCTGGAGAGAAAAACATGAACATAAACATATTTAGCATCAACACGCCGCTCGTCTACCTCTGCTTTGAGGAGAAGGGGGGGTCTAAGGGCAGGGATGCCTCTCTTTCTTCCGTTTCCATCTCAGCCGTAGCTCTGGTCTGGACGTACAGTACAGGGATCCTTTTTTCAGTATTTCCGAAAGGGAATGTCAAAGCGTGGCTCTACTGCATTCAATAAAAACCCAAATCCCTCGTTCTCCACCGCGCTGCAGGGGCCGTTTTCCGTTTGTTATTGCCGCTGTTCTGTCTCTCAGAAGACGGCGCTAGCTTCGTCTGGAAAAAAGTATCCGCGTCGGGCTGTGTCGGCTTCAGGCGCAACTTTTAACTTGCTGCCGTCGCTTCTCATTGTTTTCCCGCTCCGCCATCTTTGTTTGAATGTGTGTTCTTCTTCGTCTGCCCGCAACAACCAATCTCGCAACGAGCGCCCCCTATCGACCCTCCAAGGAATTGCAAGGAATTACCAAAGGATGGTTAATATAACGTTTTACAGGGTTTTAAAACGTAAATAAAAGGTCGATACTTGATGAAGACGTATCGATAATCGATCGCGGGACTAAATATCGCGATATATCACCATATCGATATTTTGGCACACCCCTAATGAACATACAGTCCATCGGTAAGCTAATAAGCTTAATATTTGGCTTTCTGGGAAACAATAAATGTTTACATTTATGCACCGCTGTGATTGTCACACTTTTTCTGTTTCAAACTGACCCGGCCCCCGATTAGAGAAAGGGAACGTCATGTGGCCCTCATTGGAAAAAGTCTGGGGACCCCTGATCTAGAGGAATGTGTTTTTCTGAGTCAGTTGATAATGATGGTCGCTGTGCTAGCAATTTTAGCCACATTAGCATAGCTAGCATAGTTAGCATAATAAGCATGTTAAGGAATGTGTTTTTCTGAGTCACTTGATGATCCTGATCGCTATGCTAGCAATTTTAGCCACATTAGCATAGCTAGCGTTGTTAGCATAATTAGCATTTTAGATAATGTGTTTTTCTGAGTCAGTTGATGATGCTGATCGCAATGCTAGCACTTTTAGCAACATTAGCGTAGCTAGCATTGTTAGCATGATTAGCATTTAAGGTAATGTGTTTTTCTGATAGAGTTGATGATGCTGATCGCAATACTATCACTTTTAGCAAGTTAGCATAGTTATCATAGTTAGCAAAATTAGCAAACGCAGCCTTGACTGCCTTTTAATTTTTGGGCGGTGAGAGCGGCGGTGGTGCGTAGAGTTGGGTGTGGAAGGCGGGTTGCGTCTGCGGGCCATACAACGCCGCTTGCGGCTTTAATTGTATTTGATTTTTGTAATTATTTTCTTTTCTCTTCTTTTCTTTTTTCTTCC
Organism: Oryzias sinensis; assembly: GCA_037389245.1. Lineage (NCBI taxonomy): Eukaryota > Metazoa > Chordata > Actinopteri > Beloniformes > Adrianichthyidae > Oryzias > Oryzias sinensis. The sequence goes on from CM074488.1 coordinate 29,566,065, forward strand.
GCCACTCATCTTCTGTACTTTTATGCTGGTTTAAATGCTGGAATAAGCAGCTGCTTCGGGGATGTCCATTTTTCCCACATTCTGTATTATGAGGAGATTTGTTGTTTTTGACACATTTTGGAAAAATAAACTAAACTAAACTAAACAATATGGAAATCAGCCTCTTAAGCTTAACTGTGGTACAGTGGCTAGCTCCGGTGAGAGTGTCAAATCTACTTCCTCAGAATTTGGTGAATTAATGTCTTTATTGAAAGTACAACAGACACAGCTAGAATTGGTCATAAAGGCCCTCACACCTCAGAGTCCACCTTCCTCTAGACCAGTGTTTTTCAACCAGTGTGCCGCAGCACACTAGTGTGCCGTGGGAGCTGGTCAAGTGTGCCGTGAGAAATTGCCCTCATTAACTGATTTAACAACATTTTCCATCTCCAGGATTTCAGTTCTTTGTTCATCCCTACAGGTCCCAGGGCTCCAGACTAACTTTTTTCACCAGGAGCACAGTGGCCCCCAACTGAAAATTTTAGGGGCACAACCAGAAAATTTAGGGGCGCATACCGTAAATCAACATGCTAACCAAATCTACTAATTTCCACTGTATTACTATTGATAAATACTTTAATAATAAATGCAAAAATTACAATGTGCTGTTTCAAATTCAGTGTCACATTTTATTCTGCACTTTTGAAAATGCAACAAGGTAAACTGACAAAAGTATCGCTGTCATGACAGTACAATTAAGTAAAGAAAACGGATGGAAATGTATGTTGGTGACACCAAAAGCGTGTTTGAGATCACCCAGGTGGACTCAACGCAGCACTGATCACCTGGTGTGTGACGTATATTTTTGTTTTTGCTCCAACATCACCTGTCAATCAAAACAAAAATATCAGGAAAAAGGGGTGGGAGCAAGGTCCCAACCTGAGCGAACGCAGCTGGAAATTTAGTACTGCACTGACTGAAAGCTGCCCAGATCACTACAAAACAATGCATTATGGGACATGTGTCCTGATGGTTTTTTGTAGTTCAGTGATCAATCAAAATAATTGAAAATACCAATTGATTAAAAAAAGGCTACATACATTACAAAACATTCAAATAAGTATAAAATATATAATAACACAGATCATACTGAGGGGGAGAGGAATATTAAAACTAAATTGAATGTTAAGGACAACTCCAACTTCCTGTTGTCCTTCATTCGCCTTCACACCCCCCCCCCCCCCCAACGATCCAGGCGCGGCGCTGGTTCATCTCAAACACGTCTATCGATGCATTTTCCCCACGTGTTTTCAGTGTGTCTAAAACTAAATCTTGTCACTCGCACATATTTAAAGTTCAAGCCCCGTTAGTGCATGTACGTGTGGGACATTTATTCTCCTCAGCTGACCCGACTCCCGCTGGAGCGGTGAGCTGCCCAAACAGCCGTGCATAAACAGTTTGTGGTCGGGGGTGACACGCCGCCGCGCGCTTAACCAAAACCCTAAACCTTCCTCCGGGTCTGTGTGACCTAGAGAAAAGTTCAGCACGGACTGCATGTATTTAGAAAATTACGAGCGAAAAAATACGTTCTAAAGGAAAGTCAGGAACTCCTTGATGTGGTCCGGGGAGGGAGGGGGCTGTCAGGTGTCCTGCTTTCAAGCCCTGTCATTGTCACGCCCCCAAGAGTCATTTACCCCACTGTGATTGGTTGGTCAGCTCCGCGCACGACAATGAAAAAGTGTCTTTCATACAAACTGGCGGGCTGCAGTAACATTAAACTTTCATATTAAGGCGGGGGCCGCAAAATGTCATCTTGGTGGCCGCGAGTTTGAGACCCCTGCTGTAGACTCTGGCCCTGGTACACTAGCCGCAGGTCTGAAGAATGAATCAATAGTTCGCCTACCCATAGCTCAGACGCACATATCAGGTTGTGATTGTGATTGATCATCGACGTGCCCCTTCCACGTTTAATGTTTAAAAAAATACGGAGGGTGGGGGAGGCAAATTTACTGGTCGCACATGTGCGACTGGATGTAAAATTTAGTCGCACACTCTCAAATTTTGGTCGCAAAATGCGACCAATTGGTCGCAGTCTGGAGCCCTGGGTCCTGATAAAACACTAAGAAATTGGGAATATGAAAGATCCTAAAATACTTTTTTCTTTGTGTTTATGTGATTCTATAAAACACATTTTGATAAGGATGACGGTACCACGATTTATCCGCAACTACAGCTGTGTTAGGAAAATTTCCGCCCCTTAAACTGTCTCCACCGATCAGTCTTGGGATCTTAATCACATGTCATCAGTCTGACCAATCAGAAGTGGTTAAAGTCTTCACTTCCTTGTTCTGAATTATGCTGGAAAAGTCGCTCAGTTCTAAGAAAAATACCAGCTAAAGCTCGTCTTTAGCGGTGTAACTTTCCACAGAATCCGTTGTCAGACCGTGGAACAAGTGAACAAAACAATGAAGCTCAGAGACGCTAGTCTCTCTGCGTTCGGCGGATTATTGAACTACATCTCCCATGATGCATTTGGTTAAAGCGTGTGTGAGCGTCTGGGTGCACAACTCTCTCTTCTTAACGTCGTGAAACCACAACGACCACAAATCAAACAGTTTTTAAATCTTTTGACTTAACTTTTATGACATCTTTTAGAAAGAAAACAGCTGCAGCTTCCAGCTTTTTCTGCCACAATTATCACAAAAATGCATGTGAGATCACGGAGGGACTGTGGATCAATACAGACAGAGTTTCTCCTTTTTTTTTTTTTTTTTTTGAATGCCGGTGTGCCGCGGGATTTTTCTCAAGGTTGAAGTGTGCCGTGGCTCAAAAAAGGTTTAAAAACACTGCTCTAGACTACACACAATGAGGCCAAGAAGAACTGTAGATGGGAAACCAATCTGCTTCAGGTGCAAACAGAGTGGGCATTTTGCCAAATTTTGCCCTGAAAATGTTAAAATGGGAGCGAATGTGACTGGAATGCCACCAAAGCCAACGGGAAACTAGAACCCGCCAGCGTACAGAGCCAAACACTGGTGAGGGGTTTGCAAGGGTCCATTGATGACCTTCAAATGAACAGACTGATTGGCAAGTGTGTGGAGGGGGAGGTTGATTTTGCAGGGGTTATGGTTCCATGTCTGATGGATACAGGGTCTATGGTCACCACCCTAACCAAAAGTGGTTTTCGAACTAACTTTTCTCACCTGTCTGAACAAAGCCTTAAAGATTGTGGGTGGCTGGGCCTCAAAGCTGCAAATGGATTAAGCATTCCATACTTGGGTTACATTGAGTTGGATGTGACAGTACTGGGTGTAACCCTTCCCAGCCGAGGCATATTGATTGTTAAAGACCCAATGGACTATTCCATGAAGCAAAGGAAGGTTTCTGTACCTGGGGTGTTGGGAATGAATTTGTTTAACCCTTTGTTTTGTGAATTACACGAGCAATTTGGCCAAGGCCTTTGGGAAGCCCCTGTCTTTAAAGCTGCACCGCAGAGTTGGATGGAGGTAATTAATAACTCTCCTGACCCTTATCCTGTATGTGTGCAGGGTAAGAATCCTGTTTGCATTCCGCCGGGTAGTCTGGTGAATGTCCCTGTGACATGTCCACATATGACATCAACATGAAGATCTTTGTGTTGAATCCTTGGGGCCAGAGGGTAACGGTCTCCCTGAGGGCTTGTTGGTTTCGCCTTCCTTAGTGAAAGCACACAGAGGTAGGACATATTATTTCCTACTATTACCAATGTAGGTACGAGTGAGGCATGGTTAACACCCCAGAGAGTGGTGGCTACAGTCCAAACAGTTTGTGTGGTACAAGGGAGTGGACCTGAGGGCTGCATTTCAGTTAATTCTGAAAGTTGTGTGGCCACGATCTTTAGCTCTGAAGTTACTCCAGATCCCACTGACTCAATTCTACCACAGCTTGAGCATCCGGATGAAAAGGACAAAGAGCGGGTTAAGGCTCTGTTGTCAAAATACAACAGAGTTTTTGCTAAGAATGACCTTGATGTGGGCTGCACAAATCTAATGACACATGAGATCCCACTATTAGATGAAATAACAGTCAGAAAGCCATACAGAAGAATTACTCCCTCCCAGCATGAGCTGGCACGCAGCCACACCAACAGTTGCTACAAAGTCAGGTTCTCCGAGAAAGCAGCAGCCCCTATGCATCACCCATTGTGCTTGTGCAAAAGAAGGATGGTGGTCTGAGGATGTGCGTATACTACAGGCAGCTGAATGCTAGGACCAGAAAAGATTCATTCCCCTTGCCAAGAATTGATGAGTCCTTGGATGCTTTGGCTGGAGCACAGTGGTTCACAACACTCGATTTAGCCAGTGGATACAGCCAGGTGGAGGTGGCTGAAAAGGACAAGGCAAAAACAGCTTTTTGCACACCGTTTGGTTTACTTGAGTTCAATCGAATGCCTTTTGGGTTATGCAATGCACCCAGCACTTTCCAGCGCCCCATGGAAAGAATTTTTGGGGACTGTTGTTTTCAGTCGGTGCTACTGGATCTGGAAAATGTCATTGTTTTTTCTTCCTCCCTTGAACAACATCTGCAACATTTAGAACAAGTTTTCTCTCGGTTAGATGCACAAGGCTTAAAGGTAAAACTTTCAAAGTGCCATTTTTTTCAGAAGCAGGTGAATCATTTGGGCTATGTGGTGTCAGCTGAGGGGGTGCTGACTGATCCAGAGAAAGCAGCTGTAGTCCGTGACCGGAGTAGCGACAGCAAAGTTGGGTTCCACAGAGCAGAGGTGGGCATCTGAGCCGGCAGCGTTTGATTTAACAATAAAGTATCGCCCAGGTTCTCAAAATGCCAATGCTGATGCGTTGTCCCGTCAGCATCCAGTGTTGGAGTTGTCAGAACCTAGGCCTTTGGAAAGTGAGAGGGTTTTAGGGGTGCAAGCGGAGATAAGTACTTTACCTGGGTTGTCTCCTTCAGACCTCTACACTTTACAGCGGCAAGACCCTGTCCTTGGTCCCTTTATGAAATACTGGGAAAGCGGTAAAATGCCAGATGCAAGAGAGAGGCACGGGTTATGTAAACCGGTCCGAGAATTGATAAGGCAGTGGAAGCGTCTCCGGGAGCACGAGTCGGTGCTCTACCGCTGTATTTACAGTTCAGACGGACAGGGAGAAGCTAATCAGTTGGTGCTGTCTCAGTCTTTACAGGAATCCATTCTTCACTCCCTGCATGATGAGCATGGCCACCAGGGCACCGAACGGACTTTGCAGTTGATTCGGTTGAGGTATTATTGGCCGAACAAGTATTCAGATGTGGAGAAGTGGTGCAGGAGCTGTGAGAGGGGTGTGTTGTCGAAAGCGTTACAGCCTAAAGTAAAGACTTATATGGGTTCAGTGAAAGCCTCTCGACCTCATGAAATTCTGGAGAAAAGATTTTTTTTATTACTTTATTTTTATTAGTTTTTGTTACATGTAAACAAAATGAAACCACAACAACAATCAAAAACAAGGGTCAATTCTAGGTGTTCCTTGTGTCTATTTGTTGAAGAGTGTCCCTTTTTCCCATTTTCTGTATAATTGTGCCTCTTGCAGTCTCAGCCTAAAGGTTATTTTTTCCGTTGAATGGATGTCGTTAATTGTTGAAGTCCATTGCTCCTTTGATGGGATCGACGTAGTGCCCCAGTTCCTGGTCAATGATTTTTTAGCGGCTAGTGACATAACTTTAAATAAGTATTTGTCGCTTTGGTGGACAGAGTTTCCTGAGAACATGTACAAATAAAACAGTTCTGGTTGCAGAGGAATTGTATATCCCAGCACTTTGCCTGTTATATCACACACCATTTTCCAAAATCCTGTTACATTCTGACATTTCCAAAATACATGAGAATGGTCAACATTTACTTCTCCACATTCACGCCAACAGCTCTGATTTGTTTTTAACTGTTTGTTCTTCAGTTTCGGTGTTATAAAAAATCTTCTAAGGTTCTTCAAGGCGAATTCTCTCCATGTTCGTGATCCACTTGTGGTATGGTGGCGTCTCCACATGTCTACCCAATCCTGCTCAGTTATCTTTATGTTTAATTATTTTTCCCAGTTACATTTTACTTTTAAAGTTGTGTTTTTGTCATACTCCATTAGAGATTTATACTGTAGTGTACTAATCACTTTAGAATTGCTGTCTCTGTATGCCTTTATTATTGTTTGAATGATCCCACCCTCATCCCCAGAAGAGCCACTTGTATTTTAGTCTTATAATAGTTTCTCATTTGTAAGTATCTAAAAAAAATCCAAATTTTCAAGGTGAAAATGCTTAGCCAAGTTCTCAAAACTCTCCAGCTGTCCATCTTTCTTTTCTAATAAGCACCATGCTCTTATTCCTTTTGCAGTCCAATATTTAAAAGTTGGGTCATATTCTGCTGGTTTAAATTGCCTCTCATATGCTACCCATTTTAGTTTTTTTGCACTACTTAGAATTTTGTACTTTTGCAGTAATTTGAACCATATGGTTAGTCTGTGATTTGTTATGGGATCCAGATGCATTTTCTTTGTTTTATATAATTCTTTATCTCCAATAATGTTTTGAATGGGTTGAGCTTTAATTGGATGACCCACTGAATGAACATGATGATGAGGTACCACCTCAGATGCAACCTCCTCAAGGTCAGAAGCTCACCGAAGAAACTGACATGCTTCTAGTTTGTGAGCCCAGGAGCTCAACCCGAAAAACAGCAGGCCAACATTCCAAACCCAAAAATTGCCTATGTCTGCAAAGGTCTCGGTCATGGCCGGCCCTCCCTATACGCGAATTACGCAGCCGCGTAAGGCCCCCTTCACTACCAGGGCCCCGAAGTGGCGAAAAAATAAAACAAAAAAGACCCAAATCTGGAAACCCATTTCATAGAACCTCCTTACCAACGTGCACTCTGAATGTTGTGCAAAAGAAAGTTGCCTGCACTTTAATGATCCCCCACCTGAACCAATCTGGCAACCCAAATAAGGACGTTACGCCCCTCTTAGCAACGATTGGTCAACATCATTGCATCTGATCCTGGCACACTGTGCATTTACAAACGCATTTTATTTCAATAAAGTTGGGGAAAAGAAAAAAACTAGCACATTTTGCCACACTGATCAAAGCGACAACAAGAGAACTTCATGCTAAAGATACTTTATTCATCATCAGGAGCTGAAAAAGATGAAGAACTTCAACATCAATGACAAGGTAAGTTTGAAGGATGTTTTTTACATTATCCAGTATTTTTGTGCAGCTGCGCAATTTACGTAAAATACTAATCGATCCGAGGTGAAGATTGCACATAAACAACCCCGTAATTTCCAATGGAAAACTCGAAAATAATTCTGATACCCAAGTTTCCAAGATGAGGTGGGACATGACCTTCTAAAACGGCGGAGAGCAGAGAAAAGTAAATAATGATGGCTGAAATGTTTTAACTCATGTTATCGTATTGGTTAATTGTTTCGCTAACACATATTTAGTGCGTTCTGCATTTTCCGGTTTATATCATTTAAAAAAACTGTTGTTTATTATAGCAGGTCAGGTATTCTAACTTTTTCAACATTGAATGTGTCTTGAAATCTTGCATTGGCATGAAATATGGAGAACCAAAACTGCCAAATACAAATAGGAAATAAATGTTCTTATGTATAAATGATAAACAAAATAAATGTACTAAATTTAAAATCATGAACGTACACAATAATAGATAAAGAAGTGTATAAATTCTTATATTTCCATTTATACTCAAATTATTGTTCACATTTATTATTTATAAATGGGCACATTTTTTTCTTATTTGTATTTTGCAGTTTTGGTTTTACATAATGATATTTTGCACAGTTCCGTCTCAGCTGAAAGTTTCTTCTGCTCTCAAAAAGTATTGGAGGTGGTGCAGCGTCCACATCCCAAGATGTTCTTGTCATCACTGAAGATGTCATCTCAGGTCATTTTAATAGCATGTAAAGTAATTTAAAAAACAGTGTCTGCATATCCCCTTATGTTCATAAACAGCAGCTGAAGAGTATGGAGTCCCAAGTTGTTCATAATTAAATAAATAAATATGACCTCATACAAATACACAAACAATAAATCTTTCATAAATATATAGAAAGATCATAAATTTGTGAAAAACATGCACACAGATTTTAAATGAGCCACTAAACTATTTTTAGTATTCTGCTATAGTTATTTTATTAGCTTTATCATTGATTATTGTATAATAATAATTCTTGTTTTTAGCTGCAGAAGAAACTGCTGTCACCACATCTACTGTTGAAAGGGAAAACATTTGACTGTTTGACTTTTCACTGTTTGCTTTTATTGAAGTTCTTTATCTTATGTTCCAGACGTTCCAAGAGAGGCGTGTATGAAAAAGGAACCGACTGGATCCAAAATTCCACCAACCTCAAATCCAAATGGTCCAGCTGAATGAAGCAACCACACTCTCTGATCCAGTAAGAATGGATTTGGTGCAAAGAGGTCCTTTTCAGACTGACTTTCCAAAATCCCCTCATTGAGCCCTTCTTTTCTTTGGATTGTTTTATCGTTATTTGATTTTCTATTAAGTTGCTGTTTTTAATGAGTTGGAGTTTTGGGAATGTCATTTGTTGAGTGCCTAATGTTACAATAAAATATATATCTATATACATTTGTCACATATTTATTTCTTTGCATTTAAAATTTGTTCGGCACCACTAAATGTGCATCCAACATGCAGGCAATTTACTGTATTCAATTCTTCAGCAGCAACAATGTATTAATAGAGAGATCTCATTTATATTACAACAACAGTTGCATTTTTTTGGTGCTGCTCATCAGTTGGAGGGCCCACAAATTCAATTTCGCTTCGGGCCCCCAGAAGACCAGGGCCGGCCCTGGTCTTGGTGTACCCACAACGTCGGGTCGACGATGCACTTTGAGGGGGGAGAGATGTAACAGGAGGTACCTGAGGGTGTCGCTATACGCATTGTACAGAGGGTATAAAAAGGAAGTTGATGTGGGGTTGCCATGGTGCTAGCTTCCTGTGAGAAAGCCAGTTAGCTCAGGGAGCAGCGTGAGTTGGCTCGAGCTGAGAGTGTGGATCACGGCAGAGGTAGATCCTGTTTTATCGGGGGTTTTAAAGACTGGGCATGAGGTTTTGTGACGCACCAGTGTTGGAATACTGTGCCCTGCTGTTCTGTTTTAGCTTTTGGTTTTGTGTTTTGTTTTTGCGCTCCTCACAGACTCACGCGACATGGTTGACTAATCAAGTGCAGAAGCGGACTACTTTTCGATTTTGTTTGTCATTTTGTTGTTAAAGTCACTTCCTCTCATTCTGGACATTATTTTATAAGTGCCGTATCTGACCGAGTGTGCTGTGCATCACAGTTTTCTAGCACGTTTGATTATTATTTTTTTTGGTTTTGCGTCAATGGTGATTTTCTTTTTCGCACGTTTGCTGTGGTTTCATCGGTATAATGATATTATACTGCAAATAATGATCCTGTGTTAATAAAACTTTGACTTGCTTTATGGCAGTTATCAGTTTTTACTCTGTGCAACACTTAGTTATAACCATAACAATAATAAAAGCCTGTTTAGAAGATCATCTCGCTCTATTCTGCAGCTTTGTAGTTTACAACGGGACCTCCAAGTTCTTCTTCTATGGTGTGACGTCATCATTAGTCGCAGGCCACTGAACACAGCCTGTGACTAACCTGGGGGCCTTCCTGCTCTCTCGCACCTGGAGCAACATCCTCCATCAGAATACAGACATCAAGGGGCGGAGTTACCTGTCAAAGTTTTACAAGCTACTGTGGAAAAATTGTTGCAGTTCAGAATTTGTAGATTTTGAACGGCGTGCGCGTGGTGAGCTTGCAAATGTGGCGTAGTCCAATTACTCGTACGACCTTGTGGATTTTTACACCAACAACTTCTATCCAGAGCCAGTGGGAAATCGTTACCATTCAATATCCAAAAACAGTTCTTAGAAAATGAAGGAGGAACAAACTGAGGGGATGTAGGAACTTAAAGATCAAACTGATAAGAACCACAAAGAAAAGTTTCTATGTGTCGGTGTGTGAAACTAGACTTTGGAACGGGTTAAGTAATGAGCTCAAACAATGTAAAAATATTCAAGAAGATGTAGTAGGAAACTACGGTTAAATAGAACTGATGATAAACATTACCCCAGAGTAAGGTAAGGGTGGGGTCATCTAAGATAGCACAAGGGTTAAACCGCAATCTGCCCAGACAGGCAAAGAAAAAGGTATCCCATAATTCATTGCACTGCTTTACGTTATGACGTCATGACGCAATAACAGCTTCACACCAAAGTTACACCAACTTAATTGAATTAAGTTGATTGAAAGTAAAATAACTGTCAGACAACTACTTGTTATTTTTTTGTTCAATGAACTCAATAAAACGATTTAGTTTTACCAAACCAGATAATTAAGTAAGAACAATGTAAAAAGTTTATCTTTCCAACTACAGCCCAAATATTCTTTTTAGAGTGTTGATATGCTTCTTGGATCTTGGAAACCTCATCTTATCAGATCTGGTTTGGAGCCCCAGACCTATAGATGCATTGATGCTCACGTTCTTGCAAACAGGTGTCTTCAGTTCAGATGACGGGTTGATCTAAGAGTCTGAGAACTGGTCTGTGTGAACCAGAACAGAACCAGAAACTAGGGAATCAAATACTTACTTCCTTATTATTTAAATTATTTAAATTCTAATTTTCTATCTCTCACTGTTTAAATGAACCCACCATTAGGACGACAGTCTATTAATTTCTTTTTAAGTGGACAAACCTAAAAAAACAGTCAGTCCTCCACTGTAGGCTGTGCAGCGTCCTAGTTTTATTTCCTTTGGCTTTCAAACCAGCTAGAAGGAGGAAAGTCAGGGGAGGAGGGCTGTGGGTCTGGACAAACATTTACCGTTTTGTTTTGTTGTTTACTTTGGTGCACGTGTTCAATGACACACACAGATGTGAGTTTCATGTTGATGGGGCTTGAACTCGACCACAGTTTAACAAGGTGCCATGAAATAATAAAAAGGTCAGACTTAAAAAAGAAAAGAAAAGCAAAGATATAAAAATAAATATGAAAAAAATCTCAATGGTAACGCACTAAAACTAAATAAAAACACAAGCAAAAGTGCTTTCGTGACCATAAAAGATGTTTGTCCTGGAAGGTTGAAAGAATTGACAGTGAAGACGCTTGGAGACAGTTGCTGGGATGCTGCAAGGCAACAGATGGGTGATGGGTGGTGGGACAAGCTTTGGCGGGAGGAGGGGGCAGTCGGCACATGTGGCCTGCTTGGTGTTGGTTGGGAGGGTCAAAAGCAGCCCCGTGGACATAAAGGAAGAGGGCGTGTCCTGTTTGCCTGTGAACCAGCAGGCAGATGAGCCGTGCCGAGACTCTCAGACACTGTTGTCTGTGGCTTGTTTGAACAGAAACTTTGCAGCTTCTGCTGAAATGTCTGGACGCTGGAGCTGGATTCAGAGCTCCAGAACCCCCTGAAGAGGTCTAGAGTGCAGCAGCGAGGGGATGGAAGTGTTCTCCAGTGTTTCATTTTTGTTCAGCCAGCTTTTCTTGGGTCAACCATGAAAAGAACACGATTCAAGGTAAGACAGTCTGCTTTGTTCCCACATTCCCATCTGGGTCCCTGAAAAACTCACTTCAGTTGGATTTGGTTTGGTGGTTGGACGAGTGCAAACAGGGGAACTCCCCTGCCCCCCAGCAAAAGTCAAGGAGAAACATGTAAATCTGAGTTTCCCATGATATTGACAACCAGAAGTAACTTTTTTGGACCCTCTTTTGACCAAAACTATCGAAAAAGTTGTTTCATCGTCAGAGACACTGAAAAGGTTGTTCTTGTCATCATGAGCTGTCTTTTAATTTTTTGTCCTGAACATAAAGTGGACGTTTTAGATCACAGCTTTGAGGTCTGTGAGACACTTAGAACCATGTCTCTCCTGTTTTCTTCAACCTCTGCTACCTGTTTGAATTGAATCCCCACTAGACTTTTTAAAGAAACCTTCCCTTAAATAATGATTCCATATTAACTAAATACCTCTCTGGAAAATGGTTATGTGCCCCAGTCTTCTGAAAAAGCCCAGTTTAAATCCTTGGCCAACTATAGACCAATATCAAACCTCCCCTCTATTTCTAAAATCCTAGAAAGAGTTGTAGTTAAGCAGTTTTGCTGCCACTTACAGGCCAACAGCCACTTTGAAGACTTTCAGTCGGGGTGTAGACCCCACCACAGTACGGAAACTGCACTAGTTAGTATCGGTTTGTTGATGTAAATGGACAGTCCTATCAATGTACTCCAGTTAGCTACGGGGTCCCACAGGGCTCAGTTTTAGGACCCATTCTGTTTACGATTTACAGGAAACGCATAAGTATAGCCTCCAATTCCACAGTTAGAAACCTTGGGGTTTTATTTGACCAGGATTTATCATTTAAGGCTCACATATCTCAGGCGTGTAGAACTGCCTTTTTTCACCTGCGGAATATTGCTAAGATCAGAAATATACTTTCTAAGAGTGATGCTGAAAAACTCATCCATACATTTGTTACGTCGAGGCTGGATTACTGTAACTCATATCACTCCTGTGTTAGTTTCGCTCCATTGGCTCCCAGTTGATTCTAGAATCAAGTTCAAGATCCTCCTGTTAACCTATGAGGCCTTACATGGAATGGCCCCGTCCTATATTAAGGACTTCATAGTGCCTTACCATCCAAACAGAACACTTTACTCCCAAAATGCAGGACTGCTTGTGGTTCCTAGAATTAGTAAAAGTACGGTTGGAGGTAGAGCGTTTAGCCACCAAGCCCCTGTCTTATGGAATAAGCTCCCAGCTCATGGAAGAGAGGACGACTCAGTTTCTACATTCAAAGTTAGACTGAAAACATTCCTCTTTAACACTCTGTAATGTCACAAATTTGTGTTTTCCTTATCAACGCAGTGCTTCCCCCGATAGGATTTGCCGTTTTGTTTCCAATATTGGCGTCAGATCTGACTCATAAACAACCTAAATAAATGCTTCATAGTGGTCAATGTTTACTACCCCAATGTTTTGCTCCGTAACGTTAGTGAATAAGGTCAGGACAACAGTCAGAACCAAACAGACGGGCAATATCATGACGAACTTAGGAACAACACGGATCATGTCTATGGCACGGACACTTTAGGGCTTTTGCAGCTCATCTTGTAGTTTTCATGAGCAGATGAGGTTAGAGCCCAGCCTGTTTGGAGTTCTTTGCCTTGTTGTCTTTTAAAAAAAATATTATAACCAAGGGCCGATCCAGGGGTTGGCTGCTTTGTCTCTGGTTGAGCTGCCGGACTCAGGAAAAACATGTCTCCCGGTAGAACTGTGTCTCCGAGCAGAGCTCGGTCCGCCAGGTAACACACTGGCTTTTTATGTATTCCCACATATTTACGTGCAGTCAAGATGCAGATTGCGCCATTTCCCGCATGGATTTTATGTTCATCCAAAGCTAAATGCTGTTAGCGCAAAAAAAAGCACTGACCACACGGATTAAAATTAAAATGATGAGCGAACAGGCACTTCTTAATAACCATAACAATATTTAAAGCACGTTTAGAAAATCATCTCGTCTATTACCGAGCTGCCACATATATAGGTATGAGGCAGCTTGGCTTGTTTACAGTGAAACTTGTTTCCTCTTCCGGTATTTTAAAGAGTTCAGCGCATGTCCAAATGATTTATTCCGATCTAAAGTATGGCGCATGTAAACGTTTTTTATAATCAGAAAAAGGTTTTCTGGGCTCATGTACATGGTTAAAGTCTAATCCAATCTTTGATTCAATCAAAACATTTTGCGCATGGAATCACGGCTAATGGTGAGTGGAAAAGGTGCAACAGTGACAAAACGGATGACTTAGTCATAGAGAACATCAAGCCTGTTTAGAGCAAACTTGGAAGCCATTTAATAGATCAGTGTTTTTCAACCAGTGTGCCGTGGGAAATTGCCCTCATTCACTGATCTAAAAACATTTACCATATCCAGGATATCAGCTCTGTGTTCATCTAAACACTGAGTAGTTAGGAATATGAAAGTTCATAAAATACTTTTTTCTTTGTGTTTATTTGTTTCTATTAAAGACATTTTGATAAGAATGACGGTACCGCGATTTAGCCGCAGCTAAAGCTGTTTTCAGAAAAGTCCCGCCCCTTTAACTGTCTCCACCAATCATTCTTGGAGCCTTAATCACACGTCATCATTCTGACCAATCAGAAGTTGTTAAAGTCTTCACTTCCTTGTTTCCACTTGGCTCATAAAGTCTCTCAGTTCCAACAAAAATACCAGCTAAAGCTCGTCTTTAGCGGTGTAGTTATCCACAGAATCCGGTGTCAGACCGTGGAACAAGTGAACAAAACCATGAAGCTCAGAGAAGAGAGTCTGTCTGCCGTCACTTCATCTCCCATGATGCATTGTGTTAAAGTGATAGTGTCCCTGTACTACAATAAGTCTTCCCTGTTAAATGTCTTGAAACCACAATGAACAGGGTTCCTTCAGGGTTTGTGTTTATTAACAGCCAAACATCCAAGAGTTTGGTCCAAGTCATCTTTCTAACTGAAACACTTTTCTAATGACGTCTGGATTATTATTATTATGACAGGGGATGCATCAAAGCAGCAGCAGCAAGACGTAACAACTGTGCAGCACAGAAAGATGCTGCAGTACCTCAAGGTAAGCTCTAGAGAGCAGTGGTGTTCTGCTGCCCTCTCTCCCAAACCGCGTAAAGGAAGAAGCTCAATGATCCTGCAGAGCAGCCGGTAGACCTTTGTCCTGATGGATCTGGTGGGAAACAGGAGTAACCCCCGCCCGTGACAGATGCAGCGTGACAGGAAGGCTGACGTGAACTCTGAGGCACAGATTAGCTGTAGCATGGACAACAGAAAACCCTGTAGTTTCTGGAACACCTGAAGGCACTGGAGACATCACAGCAACTCTAATGTTTTTGTAGTGTATCGTGCTATGTACACGCTAGACATGTGTCGCACATTCCAGAAGATCCTAAAAGTGTACACAATGCTGTCACTTCCTGATACTAGCGCAGGTACCTGCAGTTGGAAGAGGCTTGATGTGAAATGTCAACGTGGTGCCAATCTGATGAATCTTGATTCAGGCTTTTTTTCACAGCTCCACAAAACACGATTGTTCATTTCTCCTTCATGATCAGTACAATTAAAATAAAAAATCTGCATCGTGACGCGTGAAGGTGACAGTTTTGAATGCTGAAAGCCGAAATGCGCATGTTCACATGAACTTTTCATCAGACGTGGGAGCTTGAACGCGCTTTGCCGAGCCCAGCGTGTGCACGGCATCACAGAAAATGATCAGTTTTGTTCAGGTCTTCAATGCTCCTGAACACATAGAGCCTCACACCTTCACTTGTAATCTGTGTGTCTGTCTGTTTTAGACTTTTGAGCCCACATTATCACATCGCCTCAACTGTGCTTGACTGTTACTCCAAGCTGTTTCCTCTGCAATTCTTTTTGGGCTGAACTTTGCGATCAAGCATCTTCTCCTTGAAATGTTCAAGAAGGTTTTTAGAGCTCCTTTTTGTTCAATTATCTTCTAACTTTCTTGAGGTCTGTAGAGTCTGAGGACATTTTTCTTATTTGTCTCTGCTCTTCTCTGGTTTTGTTTGAACTTAAATCGCCTTAAACGGCTTCACAAATTTGAGCCCACGCTGTGGCTGACAATGGAGACCATATTTATGCTGTAGTCAGAGTTTCTTATTGTGTGTGGAGCATCAGGCACAGAGCTGGAGCAGACTTACAGCTCTCTGGTTCAGAAAATGTTCAGACCAGGCGGTTCAGACCGACATGTTCTGAATTCATCCTCATGAAGCAGAGCAGATGGGTTTGGTTCTGGCGGTTCATAGCCAGTCGTGTCTTTGGAACCACGCTTCCTATCCCTCCCTGGAAATAAACTTCATGTGAGGAGCGTGCAAAAGGCAAACAAAGACCACAAAGGAGCACGCCAAACAACCGTCAGAGCTGTCAAAATAACGGACCCGAAGCTATGCATCTGAATGCAGAGAGCTCTGAGGACTGCGCTCTGGAGCTCTGAAGTTTGTATGCAGCAGTCCAGCTGTGTGATTCAGGCTGATAGATGTGTGGACTTTACACATACTATGATAAATCCTCTCCAGCCCTGCAGGAATGTCAGGCATCCAAAGTCTTCCCACGTCAGGACCTGCGGTGAGGGAAAGAGCTCAGACCTGCATCCAGACAGGAAGCCTTCAGATTTGGGGACACAGACAACTTCCTAAAATATTTTTAAAAAGACAAACACACCCTTCATGTTTTAAGGAAGTGCCCCATTCATGCCTCTGCGACCACATTCACTTTGGGACCCTAGCTGTGTTTGTGAGTGTGTTTGGGCTCATTTATGTTCTTTAAATCCAGAAATAAAACACAGTCCAGTATTTTCCCATTCAAAGCACAAAATCCTCATAAAGGCCCATTGAGATGAAAATGGTGTTTTGGGTGTCTTTAACGAGCTCTTGTGGCATTTTTCTGATGATGGAGGACATATTTAAAGAAAACTAAGCATAAAATGACATTTCTGAGTATTTCATTATCACAGTTCTTCACAGTCACCTCCATCCATTCACACACATGTTCACACTGACGCCAGCCTGTGACCATCAGGACTAATGTGGGGTTCAGGGTCTTTCCCAAGGACACTTTTACACGTGGGCGGGCAGGAACTGCACCTGGGATCTTCAGACCAGAGGTTGACCGCTCTACCACTTCACCACGGCTACCCTGGCCCAGAAATGACTCAAATCCTTGTGAATCAGGAACAGACGAAAAAGTGACGTTTGAAAAAGGTCTAAAATGTGACAAAGAGAATACAATGGGCGGAGCCACAGGCTCCCTGCTCTGCTCCATTCTGATCATCCACTGTCAGACAAACAGATCCATGACCGAAATAAACATGAATCATAAAGAACATGAAGTCATAGAATTCTATAACTGATTTAAACTAAACTAAACTGGACATCCCTGCTCTTAGACCCTCCTTCTCTGTAAGGACAAACTCCTAAAAAAATGGATTTCGGAAGAAAGAAGAAACCTCAGAGGTGTCCACATGAAGTCGTCACTACCTCCACCAGACCAGCAGCCCGTCCATTCCGTCATCCATCCAAGCCACGCATCTTCCAAACCGGAACCCTGAGTCATGCAGAGAGACCATGGAGGTTTTGGTGTCTCCGGGGTGCAGGTGGTCTCCAGGTCAGGGGGCTTAGTATGAATGGAATATTTGCCTTATTGCACTATTCTTTCCTGTTTTGTGCTGTGAGAACACCTGGAAACCATGGAGACACAGCCGCCCTCGAGGCCTGGAATTGGCCACCCCTGTTCTGCCCCCTCCCCGGTCAGTCAGGATTCCCGCTGCTCCGTTTGTTCAGGTGAACTCTTCTCTGTGGTTCACAGAAACAGCAGGACTGCATCACTGGGAGGACATGAACTGTCTTTGATTCTGAGAAAAAGATACGTGGGTTCAAAGCTTGGAGGAGCTTCAGGAGGTTCTTGGAGTGTGGGTGAGGAGCTGACCCTCTGGAGCTGTGGGCCCAGCTTCACGTTCTCTCACAGTCAAAGCCCTCTTTCTACTCTGCTCTGGGGGAAACCTGAGACAGAAGTTCCTCTGTGACAGCAGAAAACACTTTTCTCCAGGAAAAGGTCCGGTCCGACTCCAGCTGCGGCTCAGCGCCTTGTTGACCTGAAGCCCGCTCTCAGGTGGACCTCTTGGAACAAGTCTGCATTTCTTCAGCAGAAGAATGAGAGCCTTGTGTCTCCACCGTGAAGCTGAGTGGATGGGAGTGTTGTTGGGGAGGGACAGAGCATGTGATTCTGAGGGTGGGTGGAGGCTGCAGCTCCACCGATGTGCTGTGGCTGTCAGGATCCAGAACAAGAAGAGGGTAACCAGCCTCCTCTGGATGTGGAGTTACTGACGTCCTCACCACACACCTCCACTGCTCAGACACAGACAGGTACGGGCTGGGGGGGGGGCCACCGGAATCCTCTGTGGTCCTGATCTCTGTCTTTCAGTGTTTTTGCGCCATCAGGTCGTTTTAATGCAGGAATGTTGTCACCGCTCTGGCGAATCTGCATGTTCCTGAGTGTCAGAGAGAAGTTTGACGTATTTCTGAGCCAGGATGTGGTTGCAGCATTTACCAACCCTTCAACAGGAATCCTTTGCACAATCAGTTCTCCTGGAAGAATCAGGCTGGCTTCTACTTCTCCTTCATCTAGCGGACTTTCTCCAACCAAAACAAACTGCCGCTCATGACGAGCTTCCTGTCCGCTTCTGCTGAGTCAGCTTGAACTGGAGGGATCCAGAGCTCGTCCGTCTGTGTCTGCTGGTGCCTGTCAGAGTCTGTCTCTGCGTCATGAGCAGAGGAAGGTCCATTCAGAGAAGTGTGCATGGAGGTGCCTGCACAAACGGAGTGCATGTGGGAGGATGCAAGGAGGAGCGTGCACATGGAAGAGTGTGCACGGAGGCAGCTTTTTTTGAAGTTATCGTTTCTTGAGGTGTCTTCATCTTCCAGGAACCCTCTTTAAACCCTCATCAAAGCATTCCCAGGGATCTGTTAATGATCATGATGTGGTTTTCTAGGACATAGTTTCAGCAGAGCAGCAGGAGTTCAGTAGACATTCACCTCTGAGTTGTGGGCAGGACTGCAGAGTAAGCCTGCCCCCACTTTCCATCACCTGTCTGTTTACCCTCTCTCCTGCTAGCTTACAGCCCTAACAACCCTAACCTCACATTAGCGGTGCAACAGAAATGGCAGCAACATCAGATCTATCCATCCGTCCGGCTCTGACCCAGATTCGACTCAGACCAGGAAAACAAAGACGGTCATGGATCTTTTAGTCTGATCAGAATGGAGCAGAGCAGGGAGACTGTGGCCCCGCCCATTGTAGTTTATACGACACAAATACAATCTCCTTTATCTCCTTTATCTACAATCTCTACTCCTGATTCACAACAATTTGAACCAAGAAATACTCAGAAAAGCATCTTTAGTCTTAGTTTTCTTTCTATATGTCCTCAATCATCAGAAAAATCAACGTGAACATGTTAAAAAGAGCATCACTTCCTGCTGCAGCGCCTTATTTTCTCATCTAAAACACAGAACTACTGCAGGGTTCTGGAGAAGTTTCTGGAAATGTTTCTGGTGAGCAGATAAAAGGGCAATCAGCTGTTCAGGTTCTCTGGTGTCAACTGGTGAAAATGTGTGGTTTGTTAGCATCATTCAAGTTCCTCCAGCTGTTTTTAGTGTCAGGTTTGCAGTTTCACCACATGAGGAATTCAAAAGCGTTTACACATTAAGGATTTGACATGAATAAGCCGTGAGACGTTGATCTTTACCGTGACTGTCAGGTGTAAGGACCAGGATGTCGGGAAGAGCAGCAGTGGTCCCATAGAACCAGCCGGGACTGCTCTCAGACGTGGAGGTTTAGCTAAGCCTCTGCAGCTCATGTTGCTGTTTGTGTTCACATCCATGATCTTTCTTTATTTAGGGCGGAGTGTGATGACCACATCTGAGCTGGTTGGGGTTCATGTCTTGTTAAGTCCAAATTCATCCCTTTTTCCTGCAGCATTTTCTCTCATAAACCTCCTAACTTTAACCCTAAAGATGTTGCCAGGAACAACTAAATGACACACACTCTTTCACCTTCCATAACTCTGCAACCATTTAGGTCAGTGTTTTTCAACTTTTTTTGAGCCACGGCACACTTTAACTTTAACAAAAATCCCGCGTGACACCAGCATCCAAAATTTGAAAAAAGGGGAAACTCATAGTCTGTATTGATCTACAGTCCCTCCATGATCTCACATGCATTTTTGTGATCATTGAGGCAGAAAAAGCTGGAAGTTGCAGCTGTTTTTCTAAAAGATGTAATAAAAGTTAAGTTAGAAGATTTAAAAACTGTTTGATGTGTGTTCGTTGTTGCTTCAAGACGTTAAGAGGAGAGATTCATTGTTCGCAGAGCTGCTGTCACTTTAACCCAGTGCATCATGGGAGATGTAGTGCAAAAATTCACTGAACGCAGACAGACTCTCTTCTCTGAGCTTCATTGTTTTGTTCACTTGTTCCAGGGTCCTACACCAGATTCTGTGGAAAGCTATACCGCTAAAGACGAGCTTTAGCTGGTATTTTTGTTGGAACTGAGAGACTTTAGGAGCAGAATCTGAACAAGGAAGTGAAGACTTTGTTTAACCACTTATGATTGGTCAGACTGATGACATGTGATTAAGCCTCCAAGAATAATTGAGACAGTTAAAGGGGCGGGACTTTTCTGAAAACAGAACTGTAGCTGCAGCTAAATGGCGGTACCGTCATTCTTATCAAAATGTCTTTAATAGAATCAAATAAACACAAAGAAAAAAGTATTTTATGATCTTTCATATTCCTAACTACTCAGTGTTTTATCAGGGCCTGTTTGGATGAACACAGAGCTGATATCCTGGAGATGGAAAAGGTTTTTAGACTGCGACACACGGGTTGAAAAACACTGATTTAGGTTATCAGCATGAATAAATGGTAAATAATGGTAAATAAGCTGATTCTGACAGAGATAAGCAGCTTTGATTTCCCTCCCCTTCATGCAAAGTGTTGCATATCGGTGTAAGGCTGCTTTTCTCTTTGTCTGCATCCATGGAATTACATTAATGGCGTAAACGGTTGAAAAGTTGCGGTTGTTGAGACGATACAACATTGGAGCTAAAGCTCTGGTGTTGAAAGGTTAAGCAGGTTTGACCGTTTAAGCCTTTGCATCTACTGTAACTCCCTTTTGTCCATGGCTTTTGGCATGACCTTGATAAATGTTTAATCCTTCAATCTCGTAATATCTTCAGATGTTACTGACACATTTTACCCTTGGGGTCAATCTGACCCCAAGGATATTTGCCTCCAGAAAATGACTTACATAAAATTGTTAACCATGAAATGTTTTTTGTTTTTTTGTTGAATACATCAATAACCCCTTGATAATGGAACCTGTCAGTGAGTTTACCTGTTCTCTAGCGCCACCATCAGGCCAAACTTTTAAATTAGAATTAATGTATCTAGAAAAGTTGTCATATAAATCTCCTAAAATTTACTGACAACATTAATGACCACAAGAGTTTGAACCCTTTTGGTTTTGTTGATGAGATGACCTTTGCTGTAGCGCCACCATCAGGTTAGACTTTTAGAGTTAGTGGATCTTGAAAATGTTTCATCCAAATCTTTTCTAATTTAGGTGCACAGTCAGGACTCTTACAGAATGAAGCATATAGACTGGTGTTGGTGACCCCCCTTTTCCTCCTATAAACATGTTTATTTACTTATTTTTATCCCTTTTTTGTAACTGTGGTTGGTCACTGTAAAGTCTCACTCACTGCTCCTCTTTTGTTATCCAGGCTTTGGACCTGCAGGTGTGAGTACAGTACGTCACACAGACACACAGCTTCATGCCCATGGTGTGGGAAGGTTCTGCCCCTCCCCCACGTCACCTTAGCACCAACTAGTCAACTGTTATTTTAGTTGACACATTGAATGGGGTCAAATTGACCCCAAGGGTTATAGGAAGGTTAAAGCTCGGCTTCTGCTGGGCAGGATCAGAACCAGTGAGAAGTGGACCAGAGGAACCTCTTCAGATCTGTCTTGACCCACTCGTTTGGGTCAGACCAGATATTTGCACGAGTCCATTCACACCTGGATTGTTGTTCTGACCTAATGTAAGAAAGGAAGTCTGGTCTGTTTAGACTGAATTGAGTAACCCCTTGTGCTATCCTAGGCACTTTAACGTTGGGAGTTGGGTCATCTAGACCCACTAGACAGTACTCTGAACCTTTTTTCTTCAATGATTTGTGATCTTCACTGGTGTCCATGGATTACATGAAATCATTCCACCTTTATCCACCTTTGTCATGGTAGGGAGAACACATCAATATAAGGGGGGGGGGGGGTCATCTTGACCCCATAGGATAGCACAAGGGATAAGGAGCCACTAAAGGATGTAATGGGTTAGATTGCAAAACTGCACAAAACCTTCATGAAGGGAAAACCCAGACTTTGTGAGAAAGCCGCTGTATCAGCACTAATGAGAAGTCTTTCACTGTGGGACATAACTGCTCAGATTCCACAGTTCGTGGGGTCCAGATGACCCGATCCGAGCAGGCTGAAGCTCATGAAGGAGGTAAAGTCACTGTGGACGCTCCTGCTCTCACCTGCACAGATGTGGTACAGTTCCTCAGAATGTATTTAGCTTCCTGTTCCAGTTTGCTCCCAGAAAGACTCGCCGCTGGCCTGTGAATGTGGAGGTCAGTCCTGGAGAGGAAACATGAACACAGACTGCATTCAGCGAGGGCTGCTCTCATAAGAGTTTCCATAGACGTCCTCACAGAGGAACAGGAGGCCTCACGGTTTCCATGATCCACCCTCACATTGGTTGGGGGGTGGAGGGGGTCACAGCAGCAGAGCTCACTTTGGATGCTTTTCTTCTTCTGCAGCCTTTCATCCATTCCTGCTCAAAGTGTTGGGCTTCTTCTTGGATTTCAGCAGCTTCTTGACTCGGTTGTCGTGCTTTCAGAGAAAAGTCTGTTCCTGTCACAGCAGCAGATTATCATCCTTGACAGCACTCTGTTATTCCCATCTGATGTAAACACCATCACTCTGTCAGCGGATTTACAACCACCTTTGTCCCGTTCCCACTCCCCCAATGCTGCTTCTGAACGTGCCACTCTCTGCATTTGGAACTTTAACCTCCTGTGTTCCAGAAAAAATACATTTTGTCAAGTTTAAAGCTTTTTAAATCCACCAAAAACTACAATTCCCAGAGCCCCTCCCCTTGCCATTTCCCAAAGCCCCAGACGGAGTTCATTCTGTAGTCTGCAGTGGTTGGGAGCTGTTCAGGTTTAGGGATGTCCTCCACAGAAGACACATTTGGTGTCCTGGTGATCAGGAGGTCATGTGGACTGAACACTTCTGCCCACTGGAGCTCCTTCTCTCCACATCACCTCCACTGGCTCCATGATCACTTCACAGTTCACCGCCTCTCTCCTCCATTTGTCTCCTCCTTCATTCCTCCAGCAGCTCTTCAGATCCCCGTCCTCCATCCATCCATCCGCCTCGTGTGTCTCTGTCACCTTTTGTTTCTGATTCGGACTTTCAGATCTCACCTTTTGAAAATCATCTGTCTTTCTCTTGAAAACTGTAACGTCTTCATGGTTTTGCGTCTTTCCCCCCTCTGTTCTGCAGATTTTGATTCTTCATTTCTAGTTTTCGTGTCACGGAAAGGTTTTTGTTCTTCTACAAAAATCATCCAACAACAGATCAGCAGCAGCGCATTTAGAGTTTATCTTTTTTTTTCTTAAACTATTCTATTTAATTTAAAGAATTATTTGACATGATGAGTAAAAATCTAATTTCATTTGCATTTCCGTGTTTTTGATAATTTGTATTTATTAAAGTTATTGAGAATTCCTGCTTACATTCAGAAATTGAGGCAGAAATCTGAAGACAAAACGTCAAAGTAGACGAATAAAAAACACTTTTTAAAAAACCAAAAACATTACACATTCATTTATCATTGAAAAAATCCAATACTTTCATAAACACATTGATTCAAACTTCAGTTATGGGTAAAAACACTTCCTTCAGAGCAGCTCCAGACGGACTCTTAAATTGGTCACCTGCAGTTAATCTCAACACTGTGGTTCCTTTCTGGTCATGGAACGGACCAGCGCTTTACCCTTTGAGCGTCTTCAGAACACCCAGCCCTCAAATGTCTTGTGGAGAAAGCAGAGGCTGTTGTGATTCTGAGGCTCAGCTGGCAGTTGGACTCCTCCATGGTTGGTCCTGTTCATGACTTTTATGGCAGAAGTTCTCTGTCCAAGGAGGGGGGGGGGTCTTTACTCTGCTGCAAAGAGGCTGAGTCCAGCTCTACAAGCAGAGAAGTCAGGTGAGGAGGTTTGACAGAATGACTGACACGCTGGCTCCGCCCTCCTCCCAGCAGGAGGCCCAGTGGTGGACCCAGGACCGACCCATCAACAGGAAGTCTGACTTCTTTAAACAGAAACAGTAGGTTGAGTAAAGACACATGTCAGATCCTCCATGTCCCATGCTCAAACCCAAACTGGGATGACGGAGGTTCTGGTTCCCCTTTGTCGTTTGTCATGTCCCTGCAGCTGGTGAACATGAATGAACGGCCACAACAGACCTTCTGCTGTGACCTGTTTCTGGCTTTCAGATGTTTCAGTGACGATTTGGAGTTTCTGGCTTGTTCTTTTGCTTTTCTCACCTTGCAGTTGCAGCCTTTTTGAATAATCCTGAAGATATTTGGGAAAAGCTTCTTTAGAAAGTGGTTCCTCAGTGAGAACCTTTCAAAGATCAGCCTGACTTTGACCCATTCAATAAACACTACATCTCATTTCTCTTTATTCTTTGACTTCAACTATGCTTCTTTGAATATCTGACAATCTAGCTTAACCCTTGTGCTATCTTAGATGAACCCCCCCCTTACATTGACGTGTTCTCCCTACCATGACAAAGGTGGATAAAGGTGGAAAGATTTCATGTAATCATGGACACCAGTGAAGATCACAAATCATTGAAGAAAAAAGGTTCAGAGCACTGTCTAGTGGGTCTAGATGACCCAACTCCCAACGTTAAAGTGCCTAGCATAGCACAAGGGTTAAGGACTAGAATCCTGAAAGGAGGATTAATTATTTTATCCTTCCACATTTCCTCTGATACTCAACCACCTTCACTCAGGTTAGAGAGGACGTTTGGACAACAGACAATGTAGAAAAGAGCTGAAGACTTGTGTGTGGAGGATGGAACAGGTGGAGGAAGGTTTCAGGTGTGATGTGTGACTAAAGAGTGACATCAAGAATCTGTGGTGAGAGCAGCCATGTTGTTGGTTTACAGACAGGAGGCAGCAGAGATGAAGATGCTGAGGCTCTCTTTGGGATGGATCAGGAATGAATCCATCATGTTCGATGTTTTGGAGATGAATGCAGACTGAGAGGAAAGGCAGTGATTCTGTCGGTAAACAGAGGCTGAGGTTGGGGCTACCAGGACAGAGACTTCATGGATGCAGCGGTGCCTCATGTGAGTGATGAAGATGACGAAGGTAGGGTTGGATGGAGGTGGAGGATTCACTGTGACAGAGCAGCCATAAGACAAAGAAGGTCATCACACAAGCACCGGTGCAAGAATGAAAGGATGGAGTTAAGTTTGGTTCCCATCATCCTCAGGAACGTTCCCCAGCGCTCCAGCTCAGACTCCTCCTCCTCTGCACTCTTTGATGGGGTTGGCTGGTGGTTGAATGGAGAAGCTGGTTTTTACAGGAACAGACATTACTGGAACCACAGCTATGCTGCCTTGTAAAGGCTGAGCTGCGTTTTTTAAAGGAAGGAACGGCTTGTGAAGGAAACACTGAAATAAACAGACAACAGTAGAGTTAGCATGGCCAAGCAGAGGTTCTGGACAGGAAGGTCTCATGTGAGGACTCAGTCTTCCTCTAACAGTTTCCTTTCAGGACTGAAATCTACGATGTCACTTTGGTCTTTTAGATGAAGCTGTCATGTGCTGAACCTCCAGGTTCTGGTCAGGACCGACTGTGGAGCTGCAGCCTGAGAAGAGAACAACATTAGAGTTAACGCCCCATCACAAGACTGACGTTTCTGTAAAAGCCTTTTCCATATGTTGGTGTGAAAAGGACCCTAAGCTTCAACCCCACTTTTGTCTTTCATATCAAGCAGAAGCATGAACTCAAAGCTGAAGACATGAACGCTCCATCTGAGATCTCTTCAAATCTAAAGAGCTTCACAGTAGAGCCCTGCGCGGGACTATTTTCTTCATCCCGCTCCCGCCCGCGCCCGCTGAATTTTTGACCAATCTGACCAATTTGGATTTTAACCAAAAACGAATCTAACTTTTGACGTTCATATTTGTTGTGATTTTTGGAAACTCAGACTTCCACATTAATAGAGGCATGTTTTTTGATGGGCAGGTGGGTTGACCCAACAACTTTTTCTCTTTGAGTTCTGTCATTTTTGAGTCACTTTTGGGCATTGTTGAGGTGGACAAAGCAAACTCTGGAAAACATGGCCGACCCTCTGCATTCTTCCCAATCCTCTGCTTGACGTCAGAAATGATCATGTCATGTGGCTTCACAGCTCAGGAGCGCCCCTGGAGGCCTAAAGTCACCCTTTGCTTGTCATCACTTCAATATGTTCTGAAAGACAAGATGGCTGTTGGGACAAGAACTAACAGGGAGAGGCAGGTCTTTGGTGGTGTGTATTTTCTGTAAAGTTTCTCACTTGCTTATGCTACGGTCACAACTACAGCTGCCATCCCGCGATGGGGAGGCATCAGCAAAATCTTCAAGATTAGCGGCCGTCAGCTGATGTTTTGAAAATCGTTGGCACCGTTATAAATATAGACGGTGGTAGTTTGGCTGCTGTCAGTCAGGCAGTGATGACGCCATCACAAAACCAGGCAACAGCTGGGTGGAGGCAGCTGGACCGCCTGCCGGCAGCAGCTCTGGTGGGACGGTGTAGAAATATCTCTGGACGGCAACCGTTCATATCAATTGCCACCAGCGGCCGTTCTGCACTATCGGTCATTTAGAACTCAGAATTTCTAACAATTGGACAGAGACAGGGGGGTGGCTGGAGGGTGGCAGTCTGAAAGCGGCCGATCATCAGATGATTTTGGGGACCCTCCCATCTGTCAACTATTCTACTGCTGCCTTCCTGCCCCCTGCCTATCACTGGACTGCCACCTCCAAATGTGCCCGGGGGGCCACTTGTCGTCCAGTTGGTGTAAAATTTTAACTTTTTTTAAAACCTTCAAATGGCGGGTAAAAATGCGACTGCCACCTCCTGATTACAAATGTCGCCACCTGCCGATTTAGCTGAAAAACGTGCATTTAGGTCGCTGTCCCGTGGAATTCTGGGAAATGTGACCGCAGTCTTAAGAAGAAAGTTCTCTTGGTTCTGTCTTTAAATGCTGTCAAAATAAGATTAGCTAACCTAAGCTAGGCTTTGTGCCATTGAGCAACAAGCACCTGTCGGCTCAGTAGCGCCCTCCAGAGGGGAAGCAAAGTACCGTCTGCCTCAACTTTCTAGGCAGTTTTTTTGTCTTTTTGTTAATCAATAAAGGTACTGATGAGGTAAATAACATTGAATTAAAATAACGAAGATGCACACATCTGTTAATAAACTGACTGATGGGGATGCAGTAATCAGAATGAGCGCCATCACCTACATTTCTGTAGCATTTCCTTCACAACTGGACACAAACAGAGAATGCTATCTGAACATGCTTTTTCTTTGCTGATGCTGGTGGGGGCCTTTGTATTTTCAACAATTATTGTTGTTTACACATGCATTGCTGGACATAAATATATATCCTTATGTTTAAAAAACAGGAATATGCATCCCTCATTTGGATAACGTAACGATAATTGTTAGGAAAAATGCAAAAGCAGCTTCATCTTCCTCTTCAGTCAGGGCTCCAGGTGAAAGCTGCTCTCAGTCTTTTACTGACTAAAGAGACTTCCTATGTTTCGTCCAGCTCCTCCCAAAGCTTTTCTGATGTGTCAATTTACCTGCAGGAACCGCTTTCATACCAAATGTACCAGCAGTGGAAGCTTCTGCATAACTTCAGTTGACGTGCAGCAAATCCACGTCTGAGGCCTTCAGGAGGAACACACAACTCGTTCCTGTTCCAATGTCTTCTCTACTCTTTGTCTTCCATGGACAACAGCTCACAGTTTAGCTTTTTTCTACCTACTTTCCGGTTCACAACCTCCAGTTGACTAATGCCGTTGACAGCCAAAGCTTTGGGCAGCACAAAGACAAGCAGACAGGTGTGTTTGGTTTCCATGGCAATGTAAAGCGTTGGCTGTGAGCTGGGAGGAGTCAGCTGAATGGTTGCCTCCTGCTGCTTGTGTAGCTCTGGCTTTTGTGTCGTGTTTGAGTGTGACGTTAGCCTAAAACCTGCTGGGGTTCTTCGACAGACAGGCGTTTGTTTGCATCCGTCTCTTCTTCTCAGCCCATCCAGGTGTGCTTGCAGGGAAGTCAGCAGCACTCCTTCTCCATTCATTGAAGTTGTGGTTTCCAGCATTCCAGCAGTTTTCCAAGGAATTGCCTCATCTGCGTCTTACCTGCAGAAACAGACTGCGTCTCTGCTCACGCCATGACGCATGATGGAACCTGCCTGCTCCTCCAGAACATGCTCTGAAAGGCAGAGGTCATCGCTGAAGCTTTTGATGCTTCAGGAAGATTTGTTAGTGGGTGACCTGCCACTAATGTTGTGTGGGTCAGCGGCGTCCTGAACCAGCTGGACAGTCCAAAGGTGCAACTCTGAAATGCACCAGCAAAACAAAAAAAGTCCATCTGTTTACCCACAACAAGGGTGCCTTTTATGAGTGACATCCCACCGTCCACTGCAGTGACTGTATGAGGGAACTGGACTGAGTGACCCCTCCCCCCTGGCGTTCCGAACAGGAAGTGGCTCCAAGAAGCCAAAGTCCCACAGACGTCTATAGAGAAACAAACAGCTGTTACTCGGTCCTTCTTTTGGTCAGGAGAACCGTTCTGGATCTGATACTTTTCTAACATGCTCTTGATGATCATTCATTTTATTTTTATTTTGTTGTAAGTTAATCAAGTTATAAAGCGGCTAATCAGATGCCTCAATAAATGTATATGTTCTCATTTCAAACATTCAAAATGTTTGATTGAGATTTCATTTAGCCACCTTAAGGTGGTAGCGGTTTGGACTTCCAACAAGCTCACTCCTGATTGGTGAGAGTGGTTGCCATAGAAACGATGACTCCCATCAACTCGGACCAATTTTTTCTAACTATCACTGCTTACTGACATTTTCTGGCTCCAGCATGAAAAAATGGCGACTGAATTGACTGGACTTGGTTGGAGCCAACAGTAAACCAACAGTCAACACTCACTCAGTCCAGGTCTCTGATACAGTCAATGGTTCACTGTACTCTCACACTTTGCACAACAAAACAGAAGAATGCGGTGTGGGGGCTGCTTGAACATGGAGTTGAGTTTGTTACCCTGAAAGTCTCTGATTCCATCAGACTGGGGGGTTTAATGGGAGCAGCGATACAGGGAGCAGCCTCCCCCGTGTGAGGCCTGCTCTGCAGGAACAATGCCAGCCTGTCTGTGCTGGCATGGCGAAGAGCGCCAGAGTGAGACGCCAGCAGACAGATGGAAAGTCGCTTCATGGGAAGAATGGCTGCAGTTGTCCTCCAAAGCGACGTAGTCAGAACAAAGACAGAAGGAATCTGCAGAAAAGCTGGAAGTCCCAGCATCACGCCGCACCCGTTCAGACATCTGCTGAAGCTACTGTCCTCCAGAGGAGAGAGGATTCCTTCAAATGAGTCACTTTCTTCTCTCGGTGAGATCTTCATGATCCTGTGTGTGTTCTTTTCACTGCATACCAAGACAGTCCTATGACCGTTTTTAATTAGTTTCAACTATGACAAGCTTCACTCTCGATTCCACCGTCACTGCAAAGGTCAACAGGGTCCTGATCTCAGTCCAGCAGTCCAGAAGCTTCCTTGAGCCTCCGAGGACGGCGCCGTTAGTTGTTTTCACTTCTGTTTTCTTGGTTCTTGCTTTTTTGTGTCACAGTTACACAAGGGTTTGCTTTTTATTCATCCATAGCTGTTCAGATTTCAGTTAATGATCCTTAGAGTATCTGATTGTCTGATTTTCAGGTCATCTGCTTTTGTTTTTCCCTTTATTTCATAGTTTTGTCAAGCTTCAAAAACCCTCTCTGTGTTGTGTCCCACTCGTGTTCTTGTAACACAGAAGACATGCATGAAGAAAATCAAGCTCATAATTGCATTTCAGAGTATTTTAAAATTCAAACTGTTGGAAATCAGTAGCAGACGAGGAAATCAGTTTGGAGAAAAGCTTATTTGTGACGTAGACATTGCACTGGGAGGGGCCACCAGCTCCCTGCTCCGCCCCATTCTGAAGCGTCCACTTGTAGACGGCTAGATCCATGAACGTCTTTGTTTTCCTCTTTTGAGCTGGCATCAGTAATGTTAGGTCGGGGGGTGAGGGGCTGTAAGCTAGCAGGAGGGTGTGCAAACAGAGAGCTGTCAGCAACAGAGAGGGGGCATTGGGGATAAATGTCTTTTTTGCATCAACATCAAATAGCCTGTGTCGTTTTCTAGGACATAGTTTCTGCAGAGCAGCAGGAGTTCATTAGAAATTCACCTCTGAGTTGTGGGCGGGACTGTTGGTGCAGAGTAAGCCTTCCCATGATCCCTGTGTTCACACTCTATCCTGCTAGCTTACAGCCCCCCACACCCCCACTCTAACATTAGCGGTGCAACAAAAACAGCAGCAGTTTCAGATCTATCCATCGGTCCTGTACTGATCCAGATTCCAGCTCAGACCAGGGGGGTTTTCCAGAAGGCACGTTTAATTTAGGAGCAATGCTGACGTTTTTGTACCTGAGAGCCTCAACAGAAAATGTTGCCGTTCTCAGCTGTTGATTTGGGGTAAAGCCCGCCTCTCTTTTTATTTGGTTTGGGTATCTAGTCCACGTAGGTGCTTTTTATTGAAGCAAGTCTTCCTAGAGCTGGTAGAACGCAGCAACTCCTTATGAATGACCAGTTTCTTAAAAATAATTTTCTTTTCTATGTTAGTGTGGCCCTTCAGCAAAACAGGCACCAGTTGAGCAAGTTCTCCAATTTAAATAAGATGAGAGAGGCCTTGAACTTCCATCATAGAAATTTATTGAATAAAATATTTCACACTAGTTGGTATAAAGGCATAACTATGCGTGTGTGAACACTATCTGTATTGTGTACATGTTGACATATGGACATTTTTGCAGCTTGCAGGTGTGTTGATAACATTTGAGTGTGTGTGTGGACAGGCCCCGCCCTTTGAGATTTGTATTACAGCTGAACCTTACTGTAATGATAAACATTCAGCAAGTTGTTGCTTTATGCTTCTTCATGGTCTTACCCCCCTCCCCCCTCCTATGATCACTCTCCTATCCCCCCCCCCCCCACATCCCTTTCTCTTCCTTTCTTTCCTTTTCCGTCCGGTCCAACACAAAAGATTTTCAAAAACGATTAAAATGAATCAAGTTTGGCCTCATCATGTGGCTTATCCAGACATACCCTTTGGTTTGTCTGAAGATTAATAACCCCTGCTGTTAAAGTAATATATGTCCAAATACAAGAGGCCTTTCAGCTCTCATCTGTCTGCCCAGCTGTTGACAGACAAGCAAAAAAACAAACAAAACAAAACAAAGAACAAAAGTTCAACTCAATACTTTGTTATTTACTGTTTTTCTGTTAATATGTAAGTGTAACAAACTGTTGCTGGTATTTTGTCCATTCCTCTCCATGCAGTTCCCTCTAGAGCAGTGATGTTTGGACTGCTCTCCTCCATACAGATCTCCTCTAGAGCAGTGATGTTTTGGTTCATTCCTCCATGCAGATCTCCTCTAGAGAAGGGATGTTTTGGCCCATTCCTCCATACAGATCTCTTTGGAGAAAGTGGTCTACTCACAGCTGGGGATTCATTCCTCCATACAGATCTCTCTAGAACAGTGATATTTTTGGGGCTGCTGTTGGGCAACACAGACTTCAACTCTCTCTCCAGAGATTTCTATGCTGATATCTGAGACTGGCTAGCCACTGCAGGACCTTTGACATTCCACAGGAACTTCTGCCACAAATAATTACTCTTGTGGTGTGCAAACTCGTCACAGTTTGTTTTCTCTGTCTGGACTGTGAAGTTATCGCAAAGTCTTCACAAGGTTTTATTCGCAAACTTTGTAAAAATATTCTAAATATTCTAAAAAAAACAAGAGATTGGATGAGACTTGTTCAGCACAGGTGATGTGCTTTAAAAACAAAAATCTGGATGGACAAATTCAAAAACCATTTTGTTGCCCAGATGTAATCCTTGTTTATTATTCATTCTCCTTTTTGATCACAGAAAACTCTTCATTTCCCGTTCCTGTCTGCCTTTGTCCCTGAAGCAGCCTTTCACCTCAGAAGGTTCGCTGTCTGCTCACGTCAGTTCAGCGGCTTGTCGAGTCAGAAACGCTGCATGTTTTCTCTGTGCATAATTACAGAGCTGCATCTGTCCTGATTCAACACGTTCCCCTCTTCCGTCTGTTTCTGAACTCCGTCCTTCTTCCTGTCTCTTGATGCTCTCTCTGAATGCCTCTGTGAGTCTGGGGCTGCCAGTGAAGAATGCAGCTCTCAGCCTAGAGGACATGCAGGGACAGGTTAGCGAGCGGCTTTCTGTAGCCTGAAGACAGGAACTGGACAAAGGCTCAGGTGGGAGGAAGAGACGGCTCTCAGCTTCAGAGGTGTCGCGCTCAATCAGGCTCATGTGGAGTGGATTTACTTCCTTAATCCTCTTTTGACATGGAAGCCATGCACTGTCTGGACAACTGAGAAAGGTAATGAGTTTTAGTAGAAAAGCTCTAGATTCGGTTCATCTGGACATCTGACTTAAACGCTTATCTAGTAATGGTTCTGACATCGCTTATCCCCTCTCCATAGTGGCTTCTTTGGTTTAAGACAGAAATAATAGGTTTGTAACTCTTAGTTACTTTTTGTTTTAGTCAAGTTTTGTTGTCAATCTTGCAAGTAGGCAAAATGATGATAAAAGTACCGAATCTATGTCAGAGAAAAGCTGAAAACATGAGTTCTTCTTCTACAGCTGCCTAGATGATGTTCAGATACAAGATCTTACATTACTTAAATTATGTATGTATAGATTTTTAAAAAATAGGTTCTACAGGAAAAAGAGGAAAAGGGAGGAAATTGACAGAAACAGAAGAATGATTCCTTGTTATAAAATATATCCATTTACATGTTTGAATAAAATAGATATCTTTAACTCTCATTGTCTGGAGAAAAGGTTCTTGTCTTGCTGCAAAGTTTAAACTTGGAACTTCTAAAACCTGTATTTAGAAAAAGCATTTAAGCTGGAGTTGCATTGAGCACTGACATGACACTGAAAGAAATAACTAGATTGTTCTCTCATCATTTTGAGTTACACACAAAAATGCTAATTTGTGCACAAATAAGTGATTGAAGGGAACAAATGTCGTGACTAAAGCAATCTGCAGCTCAAGAGAGCAGACGGGGATTTGTTGTTAAAAGTGTAAGCCCTGAACAACGTAAACATGTGTGTCTGTCAGTGTGTGGTCTGTCAGTGTGTCTGTGGAGTGTGTGTCTGTGAGTGTGTGGTTCAGGAGTGTGTACACGTGAGTGTGTGTGTCTGTGGGAGTGTGGGTGTGTGATGCAGGTCTGTGAGGTAAAAGGTCTGTCAGTGTGCGTGTCTGTGAGTGTCTACATGTGTGTGTGTGTGTCTGTGGGTGTCTACAAGTGTGCGTTTGTGATTCGTGAGTGTGCATGGTTGAGGCGTGTTAGTGTTTGTGCCTTTATGCGGATCAAATGCAGTGATTTTAAGCCCACAACTGTGAGTTGACTGAAACTACTGTATATTTAACACAGATCAGTGGAAAATAATATTTACATAATTTATCTTTTCTTAATTTATCATGATTATGACAGGATAGACTGAATCTTGGCTAATTTGTTTCACCTGACCGCATCAGTGGCATGTGCGTGGCTTCATGTGTGCGTGCTTCTATGTGTGTGTGTGTGCGTTCCCCCCTATCTGCTTCCTGTCCGTCAGCATGAATCACAGAGCTGCTCATGGTAGTTTGGAGGGGAATCCCAGCAACCTCTGTTCTCGTAGGAGTTTGATCGTCACTGCTGCTGATGTAACCCCCCCACCCCCCACCCAGTGCGTTCGTCACTCACCATGCCCCCGCAGGATCTGCATGTGTCGCCGGGAGCCTCAGACAGCTCAGTGGACATGGACCGCTTGAACAGGAACGTGGCTGCTGTGGGTGGACGGCAGACTCACCAGATGCTGCAGGTAAGTCTGACTGATGGGGGTTTGAGAACATGTGACGCACCTGGAGGACCTCCAGCCTCTCTGACTGCTAGAAACGAGCCGTTTTGAGAGATGCAGGTTGCATCTGTGACATTTCCACAACTATTCTGCTCTACTTTGTGCTCTTCTCTGTTCGGACTCAACTCGTTTCAGAAGATCAGAAGATCCCGATCAGTCCATGAAAGCCCCCCCCCCCGCATATTTACCTGGACCTGGCGCTCAGGTGATCAGCTGTTCTCACAAAACTTGACTACTTTGTGACGTGGGATTTCTTCATACATTCTTAAGCTTGTGGCGCAGGCAGCATTTCTGGGATGCAGTTGATGGGCCTCTGATGGGCCTTGCTTATGGCCCCTCTGATGGGCCCCCTGAAGCCCTGCCTGGATCTGCTTCAGGTTTCAATTGCGGTTTTTGAAAAGCAGAGTTTCATCTGAGGCAGACAGCTTTTGTTTCAGCTGCCTCCATGACTGCCTCTACTAACATCAGATGTTTGGATCCTCAAAGCTCTCAACACTTCATAATGACAGACCTCTTAGGCAGCACCGCTGGGGGGCCACATGCCGGTAGGTTACGTAGCATCTGAAGCAGTGATTACAGAGAGACTGGCCGCCTGCTCCCCACCTGCTGCCTCGGACAGTCCGCCGGACGCCCCGGGAGGGGCCGGTCTCTGAGCTTTCCAACAGTCTGCTGGAA
This sequence comes from Oryzias sinensis, assembly GCA_037389245.1. Lineage (NCBI taxonomy): Eukaryota > Metazoa > Chordata > Actinopteri > Beloniformes > Adrianichthyidae > Oryzias > Oryzias sinensis. The sequence continues at coordinate 29,600,741 of CM074488.1, forward strand.
CCAGGAAAGGAGGTCGTGACCCCAAATCCTGACGTGTTGCAGTGTCACAGGCAGGCGTGCACGTGAGAGAGGGCTTCAGGCGGGAAAGCAGGAGTGGCACACGAACCCGCAGCACTGCTCCCTAAGGGCCCCCCAGCCTCAATCCTCTTAGGCTGGGCCCACTCCACCTGTCGACCCCCACAGTCAGATAATCCTATTAGGCCAATGACGGGAGGACGAACGCCGCGTTGTTGAAGCCACGCCACTAGAGGATATTGATCTGTCTCCACCCATGGCACAGCAACCCCAACCAAAAACACACAACAGGCTTTGTCTGAAACCCACACAGTTATTATGGATATACAACTAAAAAAACAACACAAAACACACACAAAAATCTGAAACAGTCAACTGGTGGTCTTGTAATGGTGAGTCTGTCGTTTTTAGGACACTGTTTCTGCAGAGCAGCAGCAGTTCATTACAAATTCACCTCTGAGTTGTGGGTGGGACCGAGCAGATGGACGGCCCAGTTGGTTGCTTGCAGGACTGCTGTGATTCCCAGGGGGTGCAGTGAGCCCAAGTCTGGGACCCCCCTGTGCCCACTAAAATACAGGGTGGGGTCAAGAAGGTTAGCAGGCGCAAAAATCTCTGCCAAAGCCGAGAAGAACGGCAAAGTTGTAGCATGGACCATTGGTGCAGAGCAACCCCTCCCTTCCTGCGCCCAAAAGATATTTTCTAGGTCATCAATATGCTGTTTTCCTAACGCCTCTATGTTTTCGCTCAAGTCTCTGATCCACAACAATTTAGAGAAATGTGATTTCCCAAGCTTTATTGTCCTTATTAATGTCCTCCACCGTGAGAAAAGACTCATGAAGATGGTAGAAACACAATTTTATGGGTCTTTATCCACGCCAGGCCCTACACCTGCTAATGGGCAATACAGGAAGTGAATCCTCAAACCTGCAGCAGGGCTGCTGATGCCATCCTCCTGTTTGGGGAGAACATGGGGCAACATCTGCAGAAGCAGTGACTTGTTAGCAGTAGCAGCAAGCCCTGCCAGCCCTCTAGTTCACAGGCCCTCCTCTTCAGAGCGGGAAGTCGCTATGGTAACCCTCTCCTCCCCTGCATACGAACTGGGGTGCTTTAGGAAGGCTCTGGATGGGGAACATACACAAAACGTGGAGATGAGCTTCCCACAATGCCCCCCCCCCCACACACACACACACACCCCAGTGGGAAGATTGTGAAGAAAACCTCACCTCTGTTTGTGTCATGCTCTGACAATCTGAAACTATTCAGTCGCTGATAACTGTTTCTCTATGGGGACTCTAACATTCTAACCAGTGCAGAATGAAAGCTGACACAGAGGCTCTTCACTGCTGTCTTCCTACAGAGCACCCCCTTGGACCTCTTTGAGACGGGAAAGGGGCTAAGGTTCCAAGCAGAGCGCCCCCACCTGGTCAGCCTGGGAAGCGGGCGACTGAGCACAGCCATCACCCACTGCCCCTGCCTGAGGGTGAGTCCACAGACACACCAGGTGCGTCGTGTCCCATCTTCATCTCCAACAGGACACGCTCACATGCATGTTGGTGAGCACACGTGCACGATGAGGACACATGCACGGCGAGCACACGTGCACGGTGAGGACACATGCACGGCGAGCACACGTGCACGGTGAGGACACATGCACGGCGAGCACACGTGCACGGTGAGGACACATGCACGGCAAGCATACGCATCGGGGGAGCACACGCACATGTGGGCATACGTACGCGGTGCAAGGCAGGTCAGCAGCAAGGCAGCTAGATCCCCACTGTGCTACTGGAAGCAAATGTTCCCCTCTGTACAGAAGGATAGAAGTCTCATGAAGCCAAAAATATTTTCTACTTTGCACTATGACACAGTAGTACTACTACACAACACAACAGTTTGGATATGCTGCAGCTTCATGCTGAGAGCTTTCAGTGATTCATGGGTTGTTACATCACAGGAGATCAACATGGCCAATAGAACCGAGTTCTGCATAAATTTGTAAGCCGACTGCGAATGTACCACGTTCGCCATGAAAGATCTGCATTCTGGCCGGAGCACAAGGTCTGGAAAGGTTCTGACCGAAGACAGACAAATGATGGATTCGATCGCAGACACGCCTACAGTGTCATCAAGACTGTTGACTGGAGTTCACCCACTCAGCTCCACTATGTTCCTAAAACTACTATTGCATGGAATTGCATAACATCGGAGCTCCAAGGCAGACCGGCTGATCACCTGACCGCCAATCAATAGATGTGTGCAAATTTAAGACAGAAAGATGAAAACAGCTGAAATCCTCTTCATCCTACAGTCCTAATGGATTATAAAGAAATGACTGAACAAAAATGAGCTTAAGAAAGCAAAGTGTGCCTAATGCTTCAGGCATTAAGGTGGACTTTAACATGAAACCTAACTCTGGGGGTTTTCTGAGGACTTTTGGCACTTCCTGGTTTGTGTCACATCATCCTGACTCTCAACATTTGAGCCACTTCTGAATTTCCTTCAGGATCACATCACTGTTTATCTATCTATCCATCAAGTGACAGTAAACACAGCTCAGCTGGGACTGTCCATCCGTGGATTCATGCTGCACCAGTGCCCAGATAAGACCCAGTGACTGACCTCTGGGTCACGGTCAGCTCCTGTAAAGGGTCTAACATTAGTTCCAAACACAATCCAGTGTGGGGTCATCTGAGGCCCCCACCTCCAGCTCCTCCAGCTTGAGCCATCACAGAATCAGTTTCAAGTTTTTCAAGATTTTTGTGATGCTAAATGACATAAAGTCAGGTGTGACTTCATACTAAGTTAAAACAGGCTGACTCCAGTTCCATAGTGGATTTGAGGGAAGGGTTTGATCTCCTTGGCCGTATTTCATCATGGGTCCAGTGTGGTTCTGGCTGTTTGTGGATCCAGAGTCAGTGTGGGCCATGACAGTTCAGCAAGCCTTTGCTGTCACAGCTGGCTCTGTTTTGTGCAAACTCTGTTTGAGTGAGGGAGCCACTTCACTGAATGAAAAGCTTCAGTCATCATGAACACATTGTAGACGTGGAGCTTTTGGACCAAACCAGATCAATCTGTTCCTCTGGGAAGCAGGATGTCATGATCTGTCAGGTTTTCCTGCTACTTTTTTATTTTATCTTTATACAAATAACTGTTCCTTCAATGGATTTTGCATCAGCTTGATTAAGGATCAAATTTTAAAGTAAGTAGGATTTGGCTTATTGTTTAGGTTAGGCGCTTTTCTTGTGAGATCTCATGGCTAAAACTAGGGGTGTGAATGGGCAGAAGTCTGGTGAAACGATACGTATCCTGATATTGTACCAGAGCACCTTATTTTTAAGAGTACGACTTGAAAAAACGTTACCTGAACATTAACATGTTAATAAGTAATTCTATTTATTCAATGATCACAGTATTAAGCACTGCAACTGTAACTCATATAGAAGTTGGTTTTACCCAGGCAAACTCACAGGGCTTTTATTTTGGTAACTTTAAATATAGATAGGGAACAGTCAGCATTGTCTGATTTCCACATCCAAAATTCTTCTTCTTCTTCTCAGAATAAGAAAGAAAAAATAGAATGACTGTTTCTTAACCAATAAGGTTGTAAAAGTGTGATTGAGTCAATAAAGTGCTGTTTATTTTCTGTATCGCTTAATGTAGCTTCTCCCATATTTTCAGTTCAGGAGTCTGAATGGAACTTCAAATATAAAGGGGGACAACACTCAATTTCATCCAGAAACAAAGTGATGATGATGAGGCAGCATGACAGATGAAGAGCTTTAATGTGGCTAGCATGTTTATTTCCATGACAGTTCACTCTGCAGCTGCACTTTCTCACATCGTGGAAGTAAACACGACTGAACGCTCATCGCCATCGACGATGGCCTTTTCCAGCGCTGCTGCTGATACATCACTCTGATCCATCAGAACTCTAGAATCTATTGCTGAGGTTCTGCAGAACTGCTTTGCCGACAGCATTTTGTCTCCGTGCATCAGCCGCCGTGCAGCTGCAGAGCTTCACTGGTTCTGATCTGAGCTACAAAGAACCACAATCCGTGGTTTTATATGATACTGGCAGCAACATGGAACAGAGTTTGGGTTCTGTATCCATTTTTAAGTAAAATCAAAGTAGTTCATGTCTGATAGCATCAGAACCAGCTGCTTCTGAGGTCTTGTAGTTTTGTAGTGTAGAGCTGCTCAAAGAGGCTCCATGTTCTCTGCTGCCAACTAGTGGTTGGAGGTTGAAGTGGAAAACGAGTCAGACGCTGAAGGACGCTCATAGATAATTAAATGAATATCCTCCTGACATGGACAATAGACTATCACAATATCTCGCCAAAACGATTCTTTCCTACCCCCTTTGCTAAAACCCTTTGGACGCCAGTTTTTTTAAACTAATTACCTCTAATTTCATTGCCCTTTATCAATTACTCCCCTCAAATACCATTTTAATTTTAATTTTAATTAAGTGACAGAATAAGCTGTGTTGAGGAAGGGGAAATGAAAAGCATTTCTGTGGATTGCTTTTTCATTTTATTTTGAGTCAAAAATGCAGCTTCATTTTGAAAATGAAAAAGCATTTCTGGTTTTGACTTTGCTTTTTATTTATGCTACAGAAACGCTTCCATAAAAATCCTGCTTCAGAGCCTAACTGGTGTCTGTAAGGCCGCTTTTACACTGCAAGGTTCAAGGCGACCCACCTGATTTTTTCTCTCATTTGGCACAGATCGGATATGACTTGAACGTGCTATGATGCGCGCATGGATCTCGCTCTCTAGATCGCATACAGGCCTTCTCTCATGTGGAAATAAATCGGAAACGAATCACACGCGGCATTTGCGTGCCATGCGGGCAGACAACCGATATTCCCTGCAATGCGTAGTCGCACGTCAGTGACGCCAACTCAGGACACCACCAGCCGTAGATCACATGACTGGCTGCGTGATTTTGTGCGCTGATTTTGTCTTTCCAGTGTAAGTTACCTTTCAGCCTCAGGCTTCAGACCGCAGCGTTGGAAACCGCTGTTATGTCCAACCGATGCAAACGGTAATTCACGAGGCGGACACCGCTGTTATGGAACAGCAGGCTAGCCGCGATTTCATTTTGGGAGGCGTGGTATGATGGGGACCATGTGTGTGTGACAGCGCGGGCGCACGTGCGTTTGTGTGTGTAAGGAGAGGACAGCGGGTGTGAGCGCGGAGCGGGAGAGTGTCAGAGAACCGTAAATTAAAAATAAGATGTCTCGCCCAAAAGTTTTGGAGTCTTTCTTAGCCCACTCTGGAGGCTGAGGGTTCAGAACGGAAAGTGAACCCCGAGGAAATCTCCCGTGTGTTTCTGACTACGGTCAGAAAAGAGAAGCCATCAAGGCAGGAAAGGCTCAACACTTGATCAAACTGTTCGACAGCACGCCTGCAAACACTTCCTCATTCAAAACTCAGAGAGGAGCCGGTAGCACCTCCTTTCTTCCCTCCCGCTGATCCCCTCAGGGGATTCGCCCAGGGCGTTGGGTTTCCATGACAACCGTAGTCACAAAAGTCTGCGCGAGGTCCGCGGGAATGCGAAAACATTGCTACGTAGTCCTCAGAACATCTGATGCGATAGCGTTTCAGCATTTTAGTAAATGCAAAATCAGATACGGGTCACTTTTAAAAGATGATGTAAGCGGGTCACAAAAAATCGGATATAGTCAGAAAATCGGATATGAGCATCAAGATCTGCAGTGGTAAAGGCGGCCTAATCACTCTCAAGGGGGTTTCATCAGACTGGTGGACTTGTTCAGGCAGTAATCTCTGCCTTCTCAGCAGTCACTGGCTCAGCAATCCAGTGACCTTGAAGGGATTCTGAAGATGGATGCGGATTTCGCAGTAATGAGAAGGGACCTCAGAAATGCACACTGCTCAGGAATGTAGCAGTGAGGGTCCTCAGGAAGAACAACATCAGCACCAACCTGCTGCTGACCTTCTACCAGTCATCTATCCAGAGCCTGCTTACTTACTGCAGAACAGTTTGCACGGCCGCAGATAAGGAGAGACTGCAGAGAGTCGTAGAGACCCAGAATATCATTGGATGTCCTCTCTCCACCCTGACGGACATTTACTCCACACACTGCATCACTAGGGCTCAGAACATCAAGGATAGTTCACACTCCGGCTCAGACCTGTTCAACCTGATGGCCTCTGGGTGGGCGCTTACAGAGGCATCAGAAGTTAAAAACTAACAGACTAAAACAGCTTTTTCCAAAGGCAATAACAATCCTCAATTCCCCAAATGCACGGATAAAATCCATATTCCTGCTTTACTTGCTCCAGACTCTTAACTCATTACCACCTCTTGCACTTGGACATGTTTACACACGCAGATGCAATTTTGTACACACTTCTGCACTTCATTATATAGTTTATAAATTTATATTTTAACACTTTGTACATAATGTTTGTTTGTTTGATTTATTGTATTACGATGTTTTTTTTAATTTTCTTCTTGTTGTTCTTATATGATGGAGATGCTTCAATCTTATTGTATGCACAATCACAATAAAGCAAATCTAAATCTAAATCTAGCAACAGAAATGAATTAAAGCTGGAAGCACACACAAAACGGGGATATCAAAGCCCAGAGCGAAGGAAAATGATCTCTGGGAGAAAACCTGCAGAAACAAATTCAAATTCAAAATTCAACTTTATTTATACAGCGCCATGCTTCATAGCATCTCAAAGTATTTTCCCAAAGAAAGAATAAAAACAAATAAGAAAAATATGTATATAATAGTTAAAATACTAAACAAAGTAAAAAGAATGCAATAATAATTAAAATAAATGCAATTAATAATAAAATAAATGAATTAATAAAACACACAAAAACCCAACACACATCCTCTCCCATTAAAATCAAAACAAATAAAATTAGCTGTTAAATGTATGAAATCAAATAAAATCACGCAAAAGCTTTACTAAAAAGATGCGCTCTTAAGCTTTTTCTAAAACCTCCACAGTGGCTGAAGCCCTCTACCGCCTCACAGGCAGGCTGTCTCCACAGGCGGCTGAGGCCCACTGGAAGCGGTGAGGCTTTCCTTCGCTGCCGTGGGTTTTAGTTCTGACCTTTGGGACCACTAGCAGACCTGCACCTGTGGACCTGAGGGCTCTGGGAGGGTCATAGACTAAAAGTAAATCTGATAAAATGAGGGTCCAGTTCCATGTAAACTTTTATAAACTAATAAAAAACCTTAAAATCGATCCTAAAGCTGACAGGGAGCCAGTGCAAAGACTTCAGAATTGAGTAATGTGCTCCTTCTTTCTGGTTCAGACCATGACAGAAAATGTGCTTCTTCCTCAGGGTGCACTACGCTGGGTCACGGTCCCGTGGACATCAACATCCAGGGCCCTGGGGTCGCCCCCCAGCACTGCTTCATAGAGAACAGGGGTGGGGTGATCACTCTCCACCCGTGTGGAAACCTGTGCTCCATCGGCCGGACCTGATCAGGCAGCCCTCTGCCTGACACAAGGTAGGAACCAGTTCACGGCTTCCGTTTCCACTCCAGGGCTTTCAGGGTCTTCATCAGGGCCTCGTAAAAGACAACGTTTGCTGATCCTCCATTGGGCATGTGCCCCTCCCAAAGGGCAGGAAGGAAAGAATAAAAACTGAAACAAGCAAATGTTTGTTTCCTTCGTAGTGCTGTGTGGACATGAGAGGAGCTCTGGGGGAGCAGAGAGGTTACAGAGGAAAGGGGGAGAGGGGGAGGACTGAAAGTACGAAGGGTCAACAGTCCACTAAGTTTAGGAAAGAGGTGAAGAGGCGTCTGTAAGCAGGCTGCAGCGGCTGGAGGAAGGTTTCAGGTGTGATGTCTGACAGATGTCCTCAAGAATGAAGCAGAGTATGGAAGACTGTGTAAGGTTCCAGCATGGATAGGATCATGTTAGATGGATGAGACACATTGAGAAAAGGAGCAGGGACATAGGTAGAAGGATGCTGAGATTGTAGTTAGCAGGAAAGATGAAGACCAAAGAGAAGGGCCATGGTAGTGAAGGAGAACGTGAGGGCAGTTGGTGTTTTGGAGGTTTAGATGGAAGCAGATGTTTTCTTGTGGCGGCCCCCAAAAGAGAAGGAAGAAGTCACTTAGCTCCTGTGCTGCATTCTTTTTTTCTATTTGAAAGTCAACATGGGGCTGTATGATTTCTGTGTGGAGTTAGCATGTTCTCCCGTGCATGCAAGCTCTCCGACCTCCAGCCTTCCCACCATCCAAAAACTGCTTCTGAGGTTAACTAGTGTCCCTGGAGGTGTGAGCGTGTGTCCCAACAGCAGACTGACCTGCTCAGGGGCCACCGCCGTCACCCAATAGCTGGGTAGGCTCCAGCAACCCCACAAACTCAAACTGTATTTATTTGTTTAGCGTCTTTCATATTGCTGAAAACACAAAGCGCTTGACCCCAGGAGGAACAGTGATGGTGCTCCTGATGTGACCACGAACGTTTATCATAGTAAAGAAGTATTCTGTGTCGTGTACACAAGGAGGACCCCACGCCTCTGCACAGTGATGAAGAATCCTAACACTTTCCTGTCCCCCCTCCTGTACACGGGCTTGTGTGCAGCGTTCTGCCGCTTGCTTGAACTTGGATGCCGTCCGTCTGGGTTTGGGTATTTTCACAGAGAAACCTGAGCTTGCAGCATTTATAGCCACTCAGGAGGGTCTCTGGTGGGGTGTGGGGAGGTGAACTGCTGGAACTACAGCAAACTTTCTCTGAGCCCCCCCAGGCTGGAGATCCCATCTGAGCTCTGCAGGAACCAAACCATGCAGACCTCTGCTCCGTTTATGGAGCTGGGTAGATACTCAGACTGGAGAAGTTTGGTTTCCACACGGGGTGGGGAGGGTGCACTAGACCCCCCCTTCACTGGGGGATGAGACCGTCCCCTCCCTCTGCACGCCACGCCCACTTCGTCGGGGACGCAGTCAGCCGTTGGGCTCAGGCCTCAGCGTGCGTCATGCGCGGGCTCGGCAGACAATGAGCAGCGCTACAAAGACAGTCGCGGCCCCCGCTGCTCTCCGCGTGAGCGCCGCCGCAGCGCGGAGAGAGCACGAGGTTCTGATCCGCTGCAGTTCGGTCATCCGGAACCAGCGCCGCAGGTTGGTTCCGAGAAAGTGCGGCACGTGGCTTCACCGCGGGGAGGGGGCCCGGCGGAGGCGCGCTCACGCTTCACTTCTGACGTAAGTGCTGTTACTGCAAGTTTTGTTTCATGCTGAGATCGACCCGCGCACGTGCAGCTCTGCGCTGTGATCGCGCGCCGCACTTGCGGAGGGTGGCGCGCGTACGCGCACGCCCGGTCTAGTTCGTCGAAAGTTCCTGGGCGGAATCACGTTCACAGAACCTCTCCAGCTGATCGCTGCAGCCTCTGCGCATGCGCCGTCTGTCTTAACTCCTGGCGTGTCTCGGTCCAGTTCGGACAGGCTTGATTTCACAGACACCTGAGCACCTGCTGTGGGGCTGTTTCTCGCGTGCATGTGCGTGGTATTAATAGATGGAAAACGGATCATCCAGCCAGGATCCTGTCTGTCTCAGAACATAGCAGGACCTGGAGGTCCCAGCTCAATGATCTGTTCTGACCTGGTTCTGATCCAGGGACCTGCTCCTTCATGATAATGCTGAGACCCTGAAGTCCTCTCCCACCTCCAGGTTCTGGTCCGCAGAACGTGGTGTGTGAAAGCGCTGCAGCCGCCTCTGGGGGATGAGGAAGCTGCTGCTCACAGTTTGTCTATTGATCACCATCTGTCTCCGTGGGGAGGGGGGTGGGTGGGCGGCGTTGGAGGATCTGAAAGTTTGGAAAACAAAGACGCTAAAGTTTTACGACCAATGCTCCAATCTGACAGGGGGGGGGCACATAGGAGCCCAGATGTTTTATGGAGAGAGGAAGATAGTAAATGTTTGCAGATCGTAAACCTTGGAACGGTCTGGATTCCTGACCCACACAGGTCCCCAAGTGTGTAGATCTCCTCTGGGGGGGTCCTTCGTCCTTCTTCTCCTCTTCCTTTCCTTCTGAACGCTAACCACCCCTGACGGGACGCCAGCGCACAGCTCCTGCTGCAGTCCTGAGGTCCCCATTCGACCAAAGGCTGGTCATTCATCTACTGCTGCTGTGATGGTCTGGCCTGTTGTCAGCTGTAAACCATCAGGTTGCCGTAGCAACTGTCCGCCGCCTTCTGCTTCTGGGTCTTCACTGACGTCTACTCTATAGGCTCCAAAGAGAACAGCCGTAAAATCCCAAAGGTCTGTACTAAACTGAGTAAAAGTAAGGCGTAGGCATCTTTCGGGTCACTTTGACCCCCTGGAGAGCATGAGGTCAGTTCAGGTCACCACGGCCTGACAGTGTTCTGAGTGATTATCAGCATAAATGCAGCCTCACCTGTGGACTTGATTCTCCTGAACACGTGTGAAACTTTCTGCAGCTCTGCTGTCTGTTCTGATGAAAGAGCCTTTTAACTCGTTCTTGGAGGATTTTTCAAAGAACATTTAGATTCAAATTGGATTCGTTGTGAATCAGGAGCAGATGAAAAGATGCTGTTTGAAATAGAGCTCCGTCCTGATGCATCGCCTCACAAACAGATCTGGAGTCTGGATCTAAACGGTTTATGAGGTTTGAGGGGCTGCAAGCTAGCGGGAGAGTGTGTAAACAGAGAGCTCTCAGCAACAGGGGGGGGGAGTGGGGGTTGGCATGCAGTCCCGCCAACAGTCCTGCCCAAAAAGTACTGCAGCTCTGCAGAAACTTTGTCCTAAAACGACACAGGGTTTTTGATTTTGACTAAAAACAGCAAAGTCAGGATTGAAAAACGGCTGGAAACACTTTAACAGCAGAAGACTGGAGTGGGACTTTGAGGACCTGGAGCAGGTCAGTCGCAGCAGGTCCGGTCTGGATGACTTCCCTCTGGTGGACTGTGAGGCATTCGGGTTCAACCATCTCTGTGTGTCTCTGGAAGGTGCATGTGAAACAGTCTTTGTTGTGAAGACCTAGACTTTAAAGTCTCACTCCCATCATCTTTTGATTTGTTGTGAAGCATTCCCAGTGGTTCTTAATTATGATGATGCTGTTTTTAGCCAAAATCAATTAAAAACATCTCTTTCTAGGACATAGTTTCTACAGAGCAGAGGAAATCTGCCTCTGACTTGTGGGCAGGACCGTTGGTGCAGAGCAAGCCCGGCCCCTCTTCCCATCATCCATAACAGAGCTATCTGTTTAACAGCCCCTCACACCCCCAACTAACATTAGGGATGCAACAAAAACAGCAGCAATATCAGGTTCTTCCATCCGTCCAGTTCTGATCCAGATTCCAGCTCAGACCAGCAAAACAAAGACCTTCATGGATCTGTCTGACAGTAGATGATCAGAAAGGGGCGGAGCATGGAGACTGTGGCCCCGCCCAGCGTAGTTTCTATGTATTAAATACAGACCTTTTCAAACAATATCTTTTTCATCTGCTTCTGATACAGTTTTGAGCCTAACGTCTATGTCCTCCAGCAGAAGATACCACGACATGTTCAAACCTGTGTTTCCTTCAGTGTGGGTCTCTGAGTGGAGAAAATGGTTCAGTCCTGGTCTTGGCGTTCAGCTTCTTTGAATAAGCGGTGAAGGTGAAGCCGTTTCTCCCACAGCGACTCTCTGAGACGCTCATCCTGGCCGCGTTACATCTGGCCCGGCTTACTGTGACTGGGTTTCGGCGTCAGACAGGCGTCCCTCCGGCGTCCCTCCGGCGTCTCCAGCTGGTCCAGAACCGCTCGTGTGCTGGTTGGATCATATAAGGAACCACATCACTGCAGTCCTCCCCCCACGCCTGTCTGCGCTTTTCAGAGGCTCATGAAATGTGTCTCTGTTTGAAAACAGTGGAGTTTAGAGCTTTATAGGCAGACTTGGACAAAAATGAAAAAGGATGGAAGTCTACAGTTTTTAATTGACAGAGTTAAACTGGGAGTGGGGGGTGGGGTTTGATGTGACCTTTTGATGTGCTTCCTCTGAGTCTGGGTGTTCTTGCAGGAATGTTACTGTGATGATGCCAGGAAGGGGTCAGCTTGCCCTTCAGGAGTCTCTCTGTGAGATTACCCCCCCCCCCCATCCGTACGGGAATCAATCAGGTTGATTACCTGGCAGGTTTCCCTGCTCTTGCCCCTCCTCCCCAGATGTAAGTTTGTGTCTGAGGTTCTGCCTGGGGGGGTTTAACCCGCTGCACCGTGCCCCAGGTCATCTTCATATGTTTTCATTTTCCACGTCACAAATGAAGCTCCGCCCACACAGCTACACCTGTTGCAGTAAAAGGCTGAGGACTGATGGATCCCTGGTGGGACAGAGTCTGTTTCTCAAAGCTCCGCCCTTCACGGCAGACGAGGGCGTCTGGGCCCCTCGGCTCCACGAGGCAGATTTAGAATCCTGCTGTCTGTTCATGAGCACGTCCCATCCAGTTTCACATTGAGCAACATACTGAGAAGACGGAAAACAGACTCTGGAAGCTCCCCCAGTCTAAATTAAGGACTTAGTGGTTTGAGGAGTGGTTGGTTTCTCAGCATGTTCCTGCTTTGCCTTTTTTTTCTTTTGGTGTGAGAGCCGCCCCATCCAGAGACAGGCAGGGCTGCTCAGTGTCACAGATAAAGCAGAAATCCCCCCCGAGAGCTCAGAGAGGTCCTTCATCATCTGGGGGGTGGGGGGTGCCCAGAGGACTCCTGGGTAAGTTTCTGTCTGCTTCAGCTCTTCCATCACATTTAAGCAGCTTATCTGATAGATTGTTGGGCCCAGAAGGTCCCAGCAGAGCATCTGTCATCCCTAACTTTACTTCAAACCAACTCTCACTTCTTAAGTATGCAGTGATAGGCGGGGCTTAGCTTCCACTGTGCGGAGCCTCGCTTCTAACTGCTCCAGCCTGGCCTCCAAGTCTAACACAAGACTACACTTACTTAACACACCTACCGCTGTCTTCACTAAAGGAGGCAGGATCCTCACTAAACATATAGCACATGGGGCAGGAGAGAGGGGGAAAGGCGGAAGAAGTGGTAGCCATGCTAAGTGCTAAAATAAGGCTAGCGGTGTTTAGCTAAGAAGAGAAGCAGTTTACTGTGCAAACATAGCAAGGGGTTAACACAATAGTGTATTCACTAGTATACTAAAGACGCTAAATGTGAATGTGAATATTAACCAGGTAACACTTAAGTAATAAGTAATAGAAATCAGGCTAATACCAAACAGGAGCAAACAGTCAAGCAACAATCAGGCAATGGATAACGCTCACCCGGAAATGACATCACAGGAAGGAGCCTGTTTCCAGAGCTTTCTGGTGTCCCTAGACAAAATAAAAAATCCCAAATTCTACACTGTTCTTAGACAGACGTGAACATTTTGACACCTTTTTCTCATGTTTAAACTCCCCAAGTTCCAACCTTTGTAGAAATCCAGTATTATAAAACGCAAAAAAAAGATCTGATGGTGAGGAAAGATTTATGTACATTTGGCAAACTGAACACGTTCTGTTACAGGAGACACGGCACGGACAAGGTTTAATGACAATGTCTACAGCTAATCAGGACACAGAACACACTGTAAAAACATAAAAAAAGGAAAAAGCATGAAAAGTGCACTGGAAAAAAATCCTCAAATAGAAAGATGGTGAAGGGGAACTGCGATACAGCAAGGTACTGCGGCATAGCACGAGGCCATCCGAAGCCCTAGATTGAAATGCAATATGAACACGTGTTTTTTACGTTTTCTTTTTATGATGTCACTTGTTTGCAGAAGTAAAAACTTAAAGGCCATGTAAAAATATACAGTACATTTTGCGCATTTTTCACTTGAAATGTTGGTCTTTTGTGATACATGCGTGGTATACATTGATGAGGGTTTCAGCCGGAAGGTCTTTGCGTGACTTCAGTTTTGAGCTGTTCAAAAGTTTTGGTCAGTTGGGAATTACACATTTTTTGCTTATTTTACGTAGTTTATATGCAAATATCATGTAAATCTTATGCAATTGTGTGTAATTTTTGCGAGATGCACACCGAAATTTGTGCCTTTCCACGACGTTCTATGTATGTCTACCGGACTTTTCAGGCGTGTACCACCAATGTATAACTTTAATATCACGTATACTGCTCACCGATCACATTCAAATAATTGAAGCAGGAATCACTAATGAATTGCAGATAAACAGCACAATAACAACACGGTTCATGTTCTACGTTGGTTTACGTGTTCTTAGCCTGGTTTGTTCGTACTTCTTCTGTGCTTTTAAGGTGGTTCATTCCTGATTCGTCTGTGAAAATTTCACGAAAAGACCACAACTTTCTCAGTTTTCCTCGTAGATTTGTTTATGATCAGTTATCATGTGTGTAATATGCTCAAAATGTAGGTAGTGGGGATGTGTTACGGCCCTAGTGAACATTTATCAAAGACTCTTTATGAATCCACTGTGTTGTGAGGATGGAAGATGATTTAGAAAATATATTTACATGTTTTTCAAATGACAAACTGGTCTTTATTCGCCAGTCTTATGAGCATCAACATACACTAGTTTTTTGCAGAAACCTTTGGGATCCTCACTGATTAGCTGGACAAGGGAGCCAGTCAGGTCTTCTGGCTAATTAAACTTTCATATGACATGCTACAGTTTATAAACATAGCCGCATTTGCTGAAACACATTTTTTTTGCCGACTCGTGGCTTTGAGCAGAATCTCCTCCGTTCTGCTGTGTGGTTCCTCTCTGAAGCTTCAGTCCAATGCTCCTTGCACTTGTCTGTTAGTTTTTGCTGAGCCATCCTGTGCTAATCCCTCTTGTCCTCCGTCAGCAGCTGCGCACACATGTGCACGCTCGTGCGGCTGGGCTGTGCGTGTGCGGGGTCGGCCAGTCGCTTCCAGCTGCCAGCGGCAGTTTGGCCCCTGCCTGCGAAGGAGCGAGCGGAGGAGACCGTTCTCCTCCTGCATGCTGCAGCCTGTGCACCGCTGCGACCCGCTCATCCAGGCATGAACACAGCAAGAGCACCCTCCCTCACTGACTGAGTGAGGTGTGCCTGCACTTCTGCGACGAAGCAGTCCGTGTGTCTCGTCAAGTATGAGCGTTTCAAACACACTTGCTTGACTAAAAAAACAGCAGATTTGTTGAACTAAATTCAAATGGGAGCCATCTCCCCGCCCACATCCTGTCAGCTCCGCCCTGAAACGAGGATTTAGTGCAGGAATCTTGAACCTCATAGCTTGTAAGCCAAATATGTATTTTTTTTGGGCTAGCAAACACCTTACCTTGAACTTTTTAAAATTCTTTATAAGCTGAAATTCATGAACTATGCGTGTAAATTTAGAATTTCTGTGAACACTCCATACGTTGAGCATCAGGAGTACCATACATGACACGAACCTCCGCAGACTGAGTACCAGAAAGAATTGCCCATCACCTTACGTAAACAATAATTGCTGACTAATTGACTACTGAAATAATTGTTGGTGACAACTTGACTAGTAGCTGGTCTCAGAGGTATATGTTTAATCATCCAAAGGCTGTTTTGTTTCTGAAGATAGCCTTTTTCCTAAATCAAGAGTCTGGGTCCGCTGAAGCCGGTTGCTGGACCTTGCATGCAGCCGTCCTCTGCATCCCCATTATCCAGAGTTAATAACCGAGTCCATGAACGGTCACATCCTGTAGCAGGGGTAAATAATGAGAACAATAGAGTCAGAGTAAGAAGTGGCAAAGCTGGGATTGTGAGCAGGTTCTCTCAGGGTTAGTGCTAGTTTTCTTTCTTCTTCAAGGACTTCCTGTTTGCCTTATTCATGCAAAGTTGCGTCACAGCAGGAATAAAATGGAATTGTTTTTGTATCACACTGTTCATCCGTGTGTGCGAGACGTCTATTTAGTCTGGTTATCTCGCTTGTATCCATCAGAAACCCGGTTGCGGCTCAACAATTATGTGACTCCAGCTGTCGTCGTTTGGAGTAAGAAAGGTGGACGATGCCTCTGTAATGTCAAAGATCTAAAGCCTTAAAATCTGTTTGTCCATCAATTTGATCACATCCGTCTGGATCTTTATGAAATCTGTTCCACAAAAGTACATTTTCTTCATGTTTCCTGCCTTTTAATTTTATTGGAACAAGAGGTGTTAAACATTATAATCTTCATTTAAACTTCATTAGCCTTCAAAAGGTGCACCCCCCCCCCCTCCTGAGAAAGACTTATGACATGGAGCAGTGTGCGGGGCTGCTGGTGCCTAAGGTGGCGTACCGCTGCTGCTCTTCTTGTGAAAAGGATTTTTCTTGAGTGGGATTGGGCCTGGGCAGAGTTTGTGGTCAGGAAGGCGGGGGGGTTAGCACTGGCTGAATCTATAGGAATCAGGAGGAATTTGTGAGAGTCAGATGACTGCTGAGGAGGAGGGCATGAAGACCTGCGGTGGAACTGACATGGTTTTTAGAGACCACAGTGGTAACTTGATGATTGTGGCTCCTTCCCTTTGGTACAAATCTACAGTCAAAAACCCTAAAAGTGTGGAAAGTTCCACCCCAACCAGGCTGGGGAAGATTGTTTTTAAAGTACTCAAAATCAACTTCCACACCAACGACAGTATGTGGGGATGAAAGGAAAAAGAAAAGACAGAAAACCTTTATTTGTGGAGAAGTATGAGCCGAATAAGTGCAACTCCTATCCAGCTACAAACTCCATGATGGCAGCAGCCTGAAAGAATGACCCTTCAGTCAGAGATCATGATTGCAGATGATGTAGACATGTTTCAGAGGGATCTTTATGCATCTGTTTGAGAAACATGACTGATGGCTGTTTAGATCCAGATTCCAGGTCAGACCAGGAAAACAGAGACGTTCATGGATCTGTTTGTCTGCAGGTGGATGATCAGAAAGGGGCGGAGCAGGGAGACTGACATTTCAATCATTTCTCCTCTGTGATCAGATAATTATATAATTTGAGTATTAGTTTCAGTGGCCACGCATTTGGTACATAGAGCTGAAAACGGTTGTAAAAACGTGTGTAGTGATGTGTGAATGCAAGAGTTTTGAACACAGAAGCCCAAAAAGTGCGTTTCCACAGACTTTACATTGGAAGTGGCCGCTTGAACGCGCCTTGCAGTGTGAAGGTAGCTTTAGAGGTGACTGTGAGCTCCTATGAATGTCTTTCTCACAAAACGTTCTGCCTTCCCAGGGTTCAACTCCCTGGAATAGCATACTCATTAAAATAACACAACGTACCGGGTTTGTCATCTTAAAAAGACTGGCTTCAGAGATCTCAAATGTGTAATCACATATGACCAGGAATCAGAACATTTTCTGACAAAACAAACACAGATTTTAAAATCTTATATTTGTTTTTATTTTGGACTTTATAGTTGCAATTTTTATTTTGTGTACTGCCTTTGACCATTTTTATATTCTCATGTGTAGTTTTGTTCACTTCTAATTCGTTTTTTTTCTTCAACTACATCGACCTGGAAATGGCAACAATCTACCATATAGACATTTGTTTTTAATGTTCATTAATATGCAAAGTCACTTTTTTAAATGTTCAAAGAGCTGAGAGTGACAGAAAACACAGGAGGTGCATATATTTAAAAACCATAAGACATCAGTTTGAGGTGTTTAATGACCTGTGGGAAAACAGTTGGGTCCCTCAGCTGGAGGAAGGTCCTTGAAGAGAGACCGTTAACAGCAATCTTACAGCCCCTCCTGGGCTTCACTTTGCCTTCATGTTCTCTGCTTTGTGTTCACGTATCTCTGTTGGTAATCAGAGCTTTGCTTCTTAATGAAGAGGTTTATTGCTGTAGCTTTCATCACTAACCCTCTTCTCTGACACTGAGCCATTTCTCTGGTCTTCACTGACTCAGGTTCTACAAATGCAATGAGAAAACTGAACAGGAGAAACTGCAGATGATCTGGAGAACGTTTGGTGCCAGTTGTTGGGTTTGTGGAGTAGTTTCTGGATCCTGAGAGCACACCTTGTGTTTTTCGAGGGCCTCCAGTGTTTTTCTTGCATGCAGCTTCTGCAGTTTTGTTCATACGAAAGGCTGTTGGTGCTCTCTGCTTAAGGCCGCGGCGTGACGGAGGTGGTCCTCGTCTCTCCTCACAGGGCTTTCCCGTAATCTCAGTGCAGCGTGTCGCAGACAAAGATTGGAACAACCATTAGCTCATGTGTTAGCCGCTGCAGACCTTAGGGCCAAACTACATGAATGACATTTAAACCAGACGGGGGGTGCCTGGTACCAGACGGTTCTTGTTTCCCATCAGTGGGAGCCTCTTTCTTCTGCCTCTTCATACATTTGAGCGCTGTGGGCACATCTTTCCTCAGAAATGTGACTGACGCCTCCATGAACCCAGTAATGTTCTCATCCTAATCATGAGGGTTTCCCACGCCAATGACACCATTTTGGCTTATCTCCTTCATCCCATGCATTTCCTGTAGATTTGCCATATCAGGGCGAGGCACATCACATTAGCCGGACACCAGTGGGATTTCAGTAGGAGAAGGTTTTAAGTGAATCTGGGCTAAAAGCCCGCTCACACTTTTATGTAAATTTACTTCAGTTTACTGTAATATATAAGGGTCCATTTCCATCTACCCCCAGGAAAACTGTGACTCTGGCTTCATTTGATTGTATGAAAGTTCACCTGAACTTTGATTTGGACCATTGCTGTTTATTTAAAGCCTTAGTCACATACGGGTCAACCCCCCGTACGGAGGCGGCGGGTTTTTGGGTTGTCTGGCGCGTAGAGCGTCGTATACAGGTACGGCTGCATCTTTAAGAGGGAACAGGGGTGTCTTGAAGTTCCCTTAAAGTTCGTTCAGCCACCTAAAGTGGCAACATGAAAATGGAACATACCATTTTTCATGTGGTAAGCCTATTGTGAAGCCTATTGTGAAGTATTTGTAAGAATACTGATAGTTTTAGACACGTATGATGTAGGAGGGTTGGTTGTACGGTGTTGTATGGTGTCCTTACACCACACTCTAGTCCTTAGTAAGGTTTGCATACTGGCCCGTCACTGACCGCGCACAAATCCTGCATGAGTAGTGCAGGTGATGTAGGACGCAAGTAGGATGTCAACACAAACTACGCTCTTGATTGTCTAATTTCACGAATTCTAACAGTCCAACTGCACGCAAGGAGCACACATGTATCACTTGAACAAATCCGTATGATGTGCACCAGCTGTTGGAACGGCTCCACCTCACTTTACTTCTCCACCTCACTTTCACTTCTCTACCTCACCCTTTCACTTTTCCACCTCACTTTCACTTCTCCACCTCACTCTTTCACTTCTCCACCTCACTCTTTCACTTCTCCACCTTACTCTTTCACTTCTCCACCTCACTCTTTCACTTCTCCACCTCACTCTTTCACTTCTCCACCTTACTCTTTCACTTCTCTACCTCACCCTTTCACTTTTCCACCTTACTTTTTCCCTTCACCGCCTCACCCTTTCACTTTTCCACCTCACTTTTTCCCTTCTCCATCTCACTCTTTCGCTTCTCCACCTCATTCTTTCACTTCTCCACCTCACTCTTTCAACTCTACACCATTTCCAAAGTGTGAACATAGTTTTGGGTATGAGCAGACTCCAAAGACCATCCTAACAACATAACGCCTTGGTGGGAGATGGAAAAGCTCCTAAAGCTTGATTTCATTCTTTCATGTCTGGTTTTCCATACTGAGCATGCTCAGACCCACCTCATGGTGGTGGACTGCCTCTGTTGCCCCCCCTCCAACATATCTGCTTGTTTCCAGGCTGCATGCTGTGTTTCGGCCAGTCCGCCTTCTTCCGCTTCAACCATCCTGAGGAAGCCTTCAGGATGAAGAGCATGATGCCGCAGGGAGGATCTGTCTCCACGGGGGCCTTTGGTCTGCGTGCAGGTAAGGAGGGGGGGGGTCTGATGGTCACTTTGCTTAGACTGTGAGGTTAAAATCGTCACTCTGTCCGGGCTGGGGAGGTCTCTTCTTTCAGCTCCAGCCTCTGCTTGGCCCGCCGTGTGAATGAATGGTGCGACTGTTGGAGGGTGGGGGCAGGTATTTTACAGGTGGATGTTTGTGCAACAGTAAACCAAAGGCGGTTTCCTGCACCATCCCTGCAGGAGGGAGAAAAGCAGCTGGAAACCCTCCAGCTGACAATGAACATGACTGGAACGTCTTTAAAACTGCCTGTAAAGCGGCCCTCAAACCCTCCTTTCATCTTCTTTAATCAGCATTTCCTCTACTGTTGATGTTCGAGCCCTAACATGTGTCCATCCTGGGACGCTCTGAAACCCTTTAAATGTAAACACGTGGCCTCCCGGTGAATGCTGGGAGCGCCGAGCCTGAAAGGAGTCCAGCTGAGACCGGCACGCTTTTATGAGCGTCTCATTCCTGCCTGTCTCCGGGCAAACTCCCCAGCTGCTCAGTCTGCTGGCAGGAGCTTGTTCTTGGCCGACCCCGCCACCAGGGGACGGTCCTGGGGTGCAGTTATTTAAACGTTAACGCTTCCAGTGCCAGCAGGGATAAGTATAGCGCACTGCCACTTCCTGAGCCAGCTGTGATGAAAGCCTTCCGTTGTTTGGAAACGTGGCAATTATGCATTCCTGCCCCGGGTGAGGATGGAAAGAGCATCCACCCCTCCCAAGATAAGCTTGGGTGGATTTGAGTCTGAGACCTGAAAGTGGAGTTTGTTATCTGCATGTGAACTCCTGACCCAGAGCGGACAGGCCTAAACAGGCCTTCAGGTCCATTTCTCACCGACCAGTAAGAGCCACAAAGTCCGACCTACCCTTTAGGAAAAAAGGGGTGCATCTCTGCCAGACATTCAAAAACCCAATACACAAAAATAAAATCAGAGCTCATTCAGTATGGAGTCCTATACTGTTCATAATTAAATAAATAAATATTTGATTAAATAAATAAGTGTGACCTCATGCAAATACACAATCAACCAATAAATCTCTCATAAATATATAAAAAGACCATGAAATGATGAAAAACCTGCACACTGATTTTAAATTAGACATTATATTATTCAATATATTTCATTTTGCTTTAAAAACCCGTTCATTATTTTAAAACAGCATTTTAAAATATTCATTTTATTCATGTTGAATATTATTATAATTCTACTTCTTTTTTCAGAACCTTGGATTTCAAAATCAATATTTTCCAAAGTAGCTTTGTTTTTATTTCATGTTGCTGTTTTTCACAATGGCGTATTTATTTCATAATGAGCTTTTTCAGCAGAATGGGTCTGTCAATCAAACCAGACAAGGCGGAGACACTTTTGTGATTGGCTACTCCTTGACTCAGACATAAGCAGCAGCACCCTGACTACATCGATCAAAGATGCTTCAGTGAACGTGACGGCGCGATGCCCACTCCTCAACACTAGGGGGAGTGTGCACCTCAACACATCCACAGTGTTACACGAAATTGGGCAGTTTTGGTTCTAAATTTGCGGATAAAAGTGGCTTTGGGCGAGTGTGCATAATTCAGGTAATTTTGTGGTCGGTTCTGCAATTTTCATCTTCTCATGAACATCTAGTAGTGGTCTAAGTTAGGCTGAGTGGCTGTTGGACTTTCATAAAACTTCTGTGAACTGGAGTTCATTAAACACACCATGCCGCGTGTGGGAGGAGCTAGCAGCTAATGCTTTAGCCTGATAGCCACTTGGAGCGATTGCCTGTGTTTATCTCACTTAAAATGCATGGATGCAGAATGCATACGGAGAATGTTAAGAGATCAGGTTTATTTATTTGGAATAGTTCCACAACAATGTTTTCATGTTTGAGTTCATGAGATCATGCCAGAGAGTCTTCAGCTCCTGCAGTCAAACTATGTCTGCAACACCGCTGCATCTGCAAAACAGAGACAGTTAGCGTGGGAAAACATAGCTGCTCAAGTTAATGCCTAAGTTTGCATTTAAATCATTGTTATAAAATATTGACTGTAATAACTTTTTAAATAGCGTAAGGAGTGAAATAAAAAATGGCGATATTTAGGTGTACTTTTGAAGTGTTATTCCTGGTGTAAATGCATGAAATGCTGCATAGTGTACAGAACCAATCTGGGGGGGGGGGAATGCCTTTAACGCTGATAATGTTTAGATGACTTTTTTGTTAACCTTCCCCTCTTGCAAACGTTGGTCAGTTTAATATTAATACATGCAATTGTGTTTTTAAAAGTGAACTTTTGTCTACTGTTGAACCTTTCGCTGCGCAAAGACTTCTCCTTTCTTTTCTCTCGTCTTTCCGACCGTGCTCAGAAGCGCAGGGGAGATTTCCTTCAGGGCCGAAGGGAATTCTCCTTCGGGGTTCACTTCCCGTTCGAAACCCTCAACCTCCAGAGCGGATTAGGAATG
Organism: Oryzias sinensis; assembly: GCA_037389245.1. Taxonomy (NCBI): domain Eukaryota; kingdom Metazoa; phylum Chordata; class Actinopteri; order Beloniformes; family Adrianichthyidae; genus Oryzias; species Oryzias sinensis. The sequence continues at coordinate 29,623,079 of CM074488.1, forward strand.
ACTCCAAAACAGTTATTCTGGGAATGACACCTTCTCTTTATTTAACTAAGTGCTCCGTCCTCCGAACACACGATATATCCCCGCACACACCTCCGCTCCTTGCCCCCCCCCCCCATCTGCACCTGCACTCGCCCCTCCCCTTGTCTCTCGTGGCTCGCACCCCGCTCAGCACACACACGCTGCAACACTACCCCTGTATTGATCAAGTGGTATAGGTTTATATGGGATTAAGAAAGTAAGCAGTACTAGCAAATTGTGTTTCCAAAAAGTAATTGTTACATTAATCTAATTCAATGTCCCTGATTTCATTTTCATGTAGATGCAATCCTGCAGGAGTTAAAAGACCATGGCAGCAGCTAAAAATGAAGTATAAATATATTTGACATATGAAACATCTACATAGCAATACATAATGTTGTTTTCATTTTGTATATGTGATTGACTGCAACGAAAAACGGTAACGCTCAAACAAAAACGTATGGGGAAATGACAAAAAATCGAGTCTTCTCAAAATCCTCGTACGAGGTAAATATAATTCTCTTTGAATTAATGCAGCCTCCTCGTCTATTGGGTCCTCCAAAAAAGAACAAGCCATTCTTGTCACTTAGACCGTCTCTGTGTGACGGACATTTGGGCAATGAAGGTTAAAGCGAAAAATACCGCTTCGTCTTTAAAAAGGGGAGGGGACCGGCAGAAACTTTGAGTTTGGAGAATAAAACCTGCTCCCGACCAGGTTAGGTTCACAGCATAAGTAACCATGGATACTGACTCCGAGTAGAAGTTACCTCTCTTTCAGAAACGGGTTTGACTTACTCTGCTTTCTCTGGTTTAACAAAACTCCCATTCTGAAACAGAAAACCCAGGGTTTCCCTGATTTCAGGGTTAATGCACTCAGAGTTTACACTTAACCTCCGTTCTGAAACAGGCCCCAGACAGCAGAGCTGTTAGCTGCAGAGCAAACGAGAGCTGAGTGAATTGCGTAAGAGTCAGGAGTGTTTCACGTGGAATTCGAGACGTGGACGACCAGAGCTCCTTTGGCCCACACAAACCCTCAAACTACAAAAACAGAGTGGTCCATGTTTGCATCTTCTGCAGCAGACAGATCGTTTGTCTCTATTTGATCTCTAATGTCAGCAAAGCCGCGCGGATATCGCTGACATATGTCATCTCTCTGACTGGAACACCGCTGAGCGGGTATCGAGGAATAAGAGTCGATTTCCATGGATCAGCCAATGAGCGTTTAGATCCCGCCCACCTTCACTGATTGACAGATAGACCCATTCTGCTGAAAAAGCTCTTCATGAAATAAATACGCCATTGTGAAAAACAGCAACATGAAATAAAAACAAAGCTACTTTCGAAAATATTGAAGGTTCTGAAAAAAGAAGTAGAATTATAATAATATTCAACATGAATAAAATGAATATTTTAAATTGCTTTCTTAAAATAATGAACAGGTTTTTAAAGCAAAATGAAATATCATCATCATCATCATGGCGAGGCTTCGTAAACGAAGATTATGAAGAGGGCTGTCCACGTCTTCTACAAGCTCGCTCGTGGCTGAGCAATCCAATATGGGAAAGGCAGATCCTGCAGCAGAGTCTGCAGGTGAAAGTCTGTTCTGGATTCGGTGCAGTCGTGAGGCCGGCTTTTCTCATTTGCCGTTTGTCTTTTAGCCTAGTCCGTCGCTTGTCTTCAAAAGAGGAGACAGCGTCTTTGACGTACTGGCGCCAGGTGTCGCGGTCTTTTGCCAGAGTAGACCACTGACGATGGTTGATGTTACAAGCACCAAGGGATTTCTTAAGAGAGTCTTTGTATCTCTTTTTTGGTGCCCCTCTATCTCGCTGGCCTGATGCAAGTTCGCCATACAGAGTGATCCTTGGCAGTCGGTGGTCCTCCATCCTGTGCACATGCCCAGCCCACCGCAGTTGTGACTTAAGAAGCATGGCCTCTATGCTTTGGATGTCTGCCCTCTCGAGGACTTCAACATTAGTGACAAAGTCGCTCCAATGGATGCCAAGAATGGTGCGTAGACAGCGCTGGTGGAAACGTTCAAGGACTCGCAGATGGTGCTGGTAAGTGACCCAAGACTCAGAGCCGGAAAGAAGGGTGGTCACCACAACTGCCCTGTATACACTGATCTTGGTGGATTTTTTCAGGTGCTTGTTGTTCCACACCCGACTGTGTATATTGCATAATATAATGTCTAATTTAAAATCAGTGTGCAGGTTTTTCACCATTTCATGGTCTTTTTATATATTTATGAGAGATTTATTGGTTGGTTGTGTATTTACATGAGGTCACACTTATTTATTTAATCAAATATTTATTTATTTAATTATGAACAGTATAGGACTCCATAATTCAGTGACCGTTACCGTATTTTTTTAAAGACGCGCCCAATAAAAAATGGTGTTTCTAACATGTCCTTTTAGCAATTTTATGTTGATGTAAATACACATGTAAAGAATATTAAGATTAAAATTGAATTTCAGAGTATTGTTTTATTCAAATCGTTGTGAATCAGGAGCAGATGAAAAATGCTGTTTGAAAAGGATTTTATTTATGATGTAGAAATTACTGAGCGGGGCCACAGTCTCCCAGCTCCGCCCCTTTCTGATCGACCTGCAGATCCAGGAACATCTTTGTTTTCCTGGTCTGAGCTGGAATCTGGATCAGAACTGGACGGATGGATGGATCTGATAATGATCACCATTTTCCTGCTCCGCTAATGTTAGGTTGGGGGTGTGAGGGGCTGTAAACTAGTGGGAGAATGTAAACAAAACAGATGGGTGACAGGAAGTGGGGGCAGGCTGGCTCCATGCCAACGGTCCCGCCCACAACTCAGAGGTGAATTTCTAATGAGTCGTCTGCAGGTGGAAGCATCAGAATAGAGCGGCACGGGGAGCCTGTGACCCGCCCATAAAGAAATACTCAGCTTAATTTCTTCATATATATGTCCTCCATCAGAAAAATGCTACTAGAAGATGTTAGAATCACCAAAAACAGCATTTTCATCAGTGGCTCTTTCCTTTATTTACTCTAGACCTCAAAACACTTTCCCCCCAAAATGTGACTCTTCATTTTCCTTTCAAATGGCAGCAGCTGCTGGAGCTTTAGAGCGTCTTTGTGGTGTCTGTAAACGATGCTTGACATTTACCGCCAGTCAATGAGTGATTCACGAACAAAAAAACAGTTTTTTTTCAGGGAGACAGCTTCTCATCCAGAACACAGTGAACGTAGGACCAAAAGCAAAGACAAGTGGGTTTGTCTCACCCTTCTTTTGGACTTTTTGCTTTAAAAGACTTTCAGCCCTCTTCATTGAAGACCACATTTCTCATAACTGGCCATATTAAAACACATTCATCTCTTCAGATTTGTGGCTGTGTCACAAAAAAAACAGTAAAATGTGCTAAATTGGCTCCATGCTTTCAATGTTAGAAACATTACCGCTTTAAATAAAGCTTACAGTCTGGAAAGTATGAATATTCATGGATACATCTGTTTATGTTCAAAACGTAAGCATGATGAAAAAACACGTCTAGCAGCCATAAAAGTTTCCAAACTCTGCTGTCTTACAGCTGAATGGATGAAGCTGCAGCGTCTCTGATGAAGGCTGGTTCCACTGCACTCACAGAAATCCTAAGGCTGAGGTTTCAAATAAACCTCAGGAGGCTTTTCTTCAATTAGGTGGTGATTGTTGCTGAGTGCTGATTTTCACTCATTCTGTGATTTTAAAAAGCAAAAGTAAGGAGCGACATAACTCCCAAGGATTGAAGCGTCTTTGGCCCAAACAAAACCCTGCTGCCATCTGGTGTTGGGGAGTGCTTTTGTTAAATCTCATGTGTCTGAGCCCTGACATGTTTTAGAGGAATGTTTGATCCAGTCATAACTTCTTCTGACTAGATTGTTATTCTGGTAGGCCACAGATCAGAACCTGAATTCAGTCTTTGGGGTCAACCGCAGTTGAAGTGAATTTTGTGTTTTTTTTCTTTTTACACAGAAGGATTTTAGATAAAAAGTAGTCAGAAGAAACGTGTAGCTACATTGTCATCCCGGTCTTCAGCAGTAGATCTGCACAACCTGCAGCCACCTTTTAAAACTGATGAAGACTCTGGATCAAGCTGTTCAACTTTAAGACTCCTTTTCCTCACCAGAACCAATGGACGCTGGTTAGGCTGTTGGTACAGAGATGACCGCTCTGGCTGCTTGTTTACATGGATTACAGTTTGTAATAGTAACTAATGGAGTAATAAATTCCTAAATCAGGTCTGCCTTTGACCGTTTTATTATTGGAGGGAAATCTGGATAACCCAGGAGGCCAGACTTTCAGCACCATTCTATTTCCAGCAAACGTGAGCTAGTATGAGGTCAGCCCTGCTGCTTTTTGGTTTAGTCCTTCCTGAGCAACACCTGTTTGTGTCCTCTGTTTGGTTCTTAGGTGTAGAGATGGTCAATATTTGTCCTATGGCTTCGTCTAATGGATTTATCATTTTAGAGAAGTGTCAGAGCGGTCATCATAACATGCCCCACTAGAGAGCAGGCAGCGGGTAAAAACCCTTTCAGAAAGCCGTACCCATGACGTGGAGTCTAAGACGTAAACTGAGAGGTAAAAAAAAAAGACAAAAGTGAGATATAAACAGATTCAAAAGCCAAGACATAAAGTAAAATGTAAACTAAGACATAATCAGACGTGTAAAGTAGGCAATAAACTAAGATGTAAATCTCAAGCAAAGTCTAAAATGTAAATTTAGACCTAAACTAAGAAATTAACTTAAACTAGGATGTGACCAAAACCCCAAACTAAGACATACGTGAGCAGTGATGTCTCATTTAACTGGGACTGACCTTAACCTGACGTGAAAAAGACTTCATTGAATTTTGTCCTCCCTGTGTAACGTTAATATTTCATAATCTACAAATCTGAATTCAATGTAAAAAGAAGTGTTTCATAAATACCATCACCTTATAAACACCAAGGCAGGTAGAAACTGGATGGTAAAGAGTTGAACCAGAACTTGGTCTAGATCTGCATCACTAGTTTTGAGCCATTGGCCTGTTTGGATTTACAACACTGTTCAAATTACAGTTAATTATCAAATGCCCGTGTATAACTCTGTGCTGGTATTTCCCCATATTGCCCTTTAAATCTGTCTTTAAATGTAAAGTCTATGGAATATCTCTGATCTTAGAGGATAACCCAATCCCTGCTGTAAATCACTACACCTCCAATTAAAATCAATGGGTTTTTTTTTAAATCAAGAACTTTTCAACCTCCCTTCTGTCCAGTCAGTGTCTTTATAAACACTGCAGGTCCGGCTTCTCACCGGTCAAATGTCCTCAGAGGCTGAAACCGGGAGAAAAGATAATCCACGCGCCGTATCCTCAGTCCACGCGCCGACCAGCTCTGACCGGAAAGTATCAAGTTCTAATAACACTCCAGTGACACATTTTTACCTTCAGAATAAAGTTAAAGTCCATGGAAGATCGGCGTTTTTACATGATTTACAGTAGTACGCTCTCTCGTCATGCGTTATATATAGAAGTAGGTTATGTTTGTCATCAGAGATGAATGTAACGTGACTGTAAGCATGCGTCCGTGGGGTCGGAGCCTTTACTTTGAAGATTCATTCCGGAAGCTATGCCTCTTTCACCGGCTCTTTGACACCGGCGAGGCTCGCGAGCTCAGCCCTGGTCGGAGCACCAGGTTGTCGCCGAATCTTCCTGTCTCCCTCGCGGTGTGGGCCAAGCCCAGCACGACTCGGTTCGGCCGGCCTGTCGCCCTGGTCCTGGGAACGAGGCCCACGTGAGTGTCACGTAGAAGCAACCGCGGTTTGAACGTAGCGATGGGCGCGAGAACCTGCTGCTAATTTACAGTAACTAGAACTCCGGCGTGGGGGATGCGCGGTTCGGACAGAACCCACCGAGTCCGGTCAGCAGTTTCGGCTCACAGTGGCAGACGACCCGGCCTCTTTGGCGCTGATTGTGATGCAAACGGACGCAGAAAGCGCCTTGAACAAATTGATCACAGTTCATCCATTTTCCGAGGGACGACAGACAGGCTGAGGCGCGCGTGCACGTCAGACTAACGTTTATTATTCAAAGGCATTGTAGCATTAAAGTGGCAGATGTTTTAATTATGACTGGCGTGCTGGGTCCAAGAAACACTCCCTGTGTATGGCAAGCCACAAGGGTCAATAAGTGTCAGCTACAACAGATGTAAACACAAAAACCAGCTTTAAGCTATAAATGTCTAAATGCAGCAGGGAATAAACCATTTTATGCTGACCAGTATTGAGTCATAAGATCAAACGAATGCATTAATCACATCTAATAGTGAATAAAAACATGAGGTTTGCAAGACCATTTCCCCCAATACTATTGTTAAATTAAAGAAAGAAGTTGGGTGTGTTGGGGTTGTGCATCATTCAGATGGAATAGAATGTTTCTTTTTAAAGACCCACCATGATGAAAATTGTGTTTGCAATGTTTTTACCATGTTCTTGTGGCGTTTTTCTCATGACGGAGGACATTTATAAAGAAAATTGTATATCTGAGTATTATTTATTCAAATCGTGAATTGAAGCAGAATTAAATGCAGCTTGAAAAATATTGTATTTGTGACATAAAGCTACTCTGGTCGGGGGCAGAGTCTCCCTGCTCTGCTCCATTCTGATCATCCACCTGTCTTTGTTTTCCTGGTCTGAGCTGGAATGTAGATCAGAACTGGACGGATGGATCGCTGCGATGTTGCCGCCATTTCTGTTGCATCGGTGATGTTAGGTTGAGGAGGGCTGTAAGCTAGCAGGAGAGACAGCTAGCTGTGGTATGTGTGACAGGAGGGGGGTGGGAGGGGCTCTCCATGCCAAATGGTCCCACCAACAACTCAGAGGCAAGTTTCTAATGAACTGCTGCAGCTCTGCAGAAACTACGTTCTGGAAAACGACACAGGTTTTTGATTTAGTCTAAAGTGGCTTTTCCATCATTATAAGATCGCCAGGAACTCTTACATCAATAGGTGGGAGTGGGACTTGAATGCTGCAGACCACAGCACTAGACCGTTGTCCCTGTAAGTGCTATAGAAATGTGCTATAGAAATAAAGATTCTTCTTCTTCTTCTGTATAGTGGTCCCTCGTATATTGCAGGAGTGACGTTTGAAAAGTAACTTGCAAAAAGTCATCTTTTATATCGATACAATTATAAAATCATATGTTTTGTAATCATATAGATGTTTTGACACTCCTCACTACACACTTTACACTTTTTCTTTTGAACATTAAACTCTTAATGTTTAAGCCTTTATAGAGAAATAGGACCAGTATTATAGAATGAAACCAAAATATCTGCAGAGGAATAAAGATTCATATAAATTTGGCAAGCCTAACACATTCTGTAGGGAGAGCCTATCGGGTTGACCATTCCAGTGTGCTGCTGAAGTGGTCCACTATCTTAACGTCCCCGCCCAAGATGGTATTAGGCTGAGGGTTTTTTTTTTCTTTCTGAAATCTGAAGTCTCCTTGATTTTGTTGTGTTTAAATTGAAAAATAAAATAAAAACCCAAGAATTTCTCCTTCAGTTCTAAATCAGATGTAATTAGGGATTCTGACTTCAATTGAATCAGGTAAACCAAACTCTAGTTTGTAATGTTTAATAAAATACTGTTTTGACTTGAATTCTTCAATGTGCGCTAAGCCCCAAACCCTAATGGTTTGTCTGTCAGGCGATTATTTATTTACATTTGAACTGACTATTTTGGGGCCTTCTTGCTTGCCATACATATGCAATGACATCATTGCACAGCTTTCAGTGTGCACTGAACCCTCTTATCGTTCCGCCTGCTGCATGTGAGGATCAGGGCAGGTTTGGTCTGCCTGAACTTAAGCTGCCAGCGTTTCTGAACCCTAGAACACCAGACGTGCAGAGCAGGCAGCTCTGCATCGTTCATAGGCCCACAAGCGAGTGCATTTTACGCTGCCTCATGACTGACATCACGTTGTCATGGAGACAGAAAGCCCCTTTTTTCCCCGTTGCTTGCTGAAACGTTTTCTGTTAGGTCCGTCCCTCTGCCTTTTGAAGACGATTTCAAGTGGTAAGGGGAAAGCTGCCTGCGTGCCTCAGGGCAGTGCTGCTGGTGCGTCTCCTACCTGTGTTTCCGTGGTAATCATTCATTAGATGGTCTAAATTTGATTAGCCCTTTCAGACACAAGTCCAGGACCATCCAGTCTGCCCTCATAGTTACCTGTTATGCATCACTTTCTGACAACACAGCAAGAAGGCTGACGGAGAAAATAATCCTTTTTTTTATCCCTTGGCATCCTGAATAAGTTAAAGGGATTTAAAAAGGTAAAGTGGAATCTAAACTTAGATACATAGAACATGCTATCTGGCAGGGTACGCTGCAGTGGGCAGTAGCAGTGAGTCATCCAACATGGACATCCAACATGGTGGATTGTGTTGGGGACTGTAGGGCTTGGCTGTGAAAAGTTCTTGCATTTTTTTTTACCAACAATGAAAGCTTTGAGGTTCCTGACAGTAAAACTCGAGGCTAAGGGTACGGCTTTCAATGATTGTGACCCACGTTGTCGTTAAACCGTTTACACGGCAGTTTTAGCTCAGATGTTGACATTCTTTCGACTATCGTATGTCTTCAACCGTTGGTAGGTTAGAGGGTTGGTGCTGTGCAGGTCTTTCCTTTGTTTTGCTGGAGGCCTTGTGTAAATGCGTTCAGATTCCCCAGGTTTGTGTGTTTGTGTGTGTGTGGGGGGGGCATACTATTTAAGCCTGTTTGCTAGTGACACTGTCTTCTCTCACCAGATGCAGAGAGTTTGGTCAATGGGAATCACCAGGCGGGTCCTGCCCAGTCCCCCCCAGCTCCTGGAATCCAAATCTCAGAGCACAGTGCAATTGTTAGCTCCATTGAACGGGACCTCCAGGAAATCATGGACTCGTTAGTCCTGGACGAGCCCCCTCCTTCTGCCGCTGAGGGTAAGGGGCCCTCAGAAGGCCACCCCATCTCCCACTCGCTGCTGTCACCTGTGGTCAATGGTGGGGGCAGTTACCTGCTGTCCCCTCCCACCAGCCCAGGGGCAATGTCTGTGGGGTCAAGCTATGAGAACGCATCCCCCCCTTTCTCCCCTCTGTCCTCCCCATCAGCAGCCAGCAGTGGGAGCCTGACAAGCCCATCTCCTAGTGGGGGGCACCTAGACCAGAGCTCTCTGCCACCAGTGCCTATACGCTCCTCTAGCTACAACTTCACCGCCCAGCCCCCTCCAGTGCCACACCCAAGGACCATATTGCCGAACTTCAGCGGGGCTGGGGTATCCCAGAAAGTTCAGGAAAGCCCCAGGCTTCAACGGAAAGCCACAATTGATACCCCCCCAAACCCCAAGCCAAGCCGCCGAGGGCTGGGCCAGGACGAGAGCCCTCGACAGACCTCCTTCTTATCTTCTAATGAGTCTCTCAGCAGCAGAAACATTGTGCCAAGCAGTCCCAGACTGACTCCCAAGTTTCCGACCTGTCCATCCCCCTCCAGGACCAAGATCAACACTGTGCTGCAGGAAAGACCTGCCAGTCCCTTCAGAGACCAGACACTCCTTACTGACCGCTCCCTCACTTCCAGCCCCTCCAGGCAACTTTCCTCATCCACCAGAGCGTTCCAACCTCCCCTGGACCCCGTCGTCCACGTCCTGCAGGTATCCCCGCTGCAGCAGCAACCACGCTCCATGCAGCCCCTGGAGAGTCCTCGTATGGCCCGAAGGAACACAGAGCTCAATGGAGGCAGCAGCATGAGGGAGCTTCCACCAGTAAGCCCCTCATTGGCCCGGAGAGGGGTCCCGGTTCTCCCAGGGGCTCTTCCAGGAACCATCCCCTTAAGAACTCCAGACAGCCCTTCCAACCTGGGCAAACTCATCCCAGAGAGTCCAAGGCTTCGGCGCAAGACCGGATCCACTTCAGAAGAGCTCTCGTGCAGCAGAGGGATCTGGACCCGTAGTCCATCTCCCACCTCCATGCAAACAGAGGGCAGTGGGGGAACCGGCTCACAAAAGCAAACCTTTGGGAACTCCTTGTCTTACAGCCTGGGCTCGCTGCCTGGCTCCTCCCCTGCTGCTAGCCCCAGGACACACCGGAAAATGTCCTTAGGAAGACCCCACCCCGGAATGAGGGAGAGGAAGAACAGTATCACGGAGATCAGTGACAATGAGGATGACCTGCTGGACTACCACCGCCGGCAGCGCGAGGAACGACTCCGGGAACAGGAAATGGAGAGGCTGGTGAGTGCCGACACTCTAATACTGCATTCACACCGGACACGATTCGCGCGTCAAGAGTGCCAAGTTTCAATGTTTAGTCAATGTACAGACCCGATCTGAGGTCCTGTGGCTCAATTTGGGGTCACCCAATCAGGGACTCAGTTTTGGGCATGTGATGTTTTCCGTGACTCAACCATAGGGTAGAAAACAGTCGGGACTCTTGCGGTTCCAGTAACTGTTGCAGTGGGCATGTTGAAGAACCTGTTGTACTGATAGGAACAGGACTTATGATATCGGACTCGGACAGCTGCACAGTCTTTAGCTTTGATGTGCAAAGGAATTGCATATGAAGGTAAAAATGTGTCAAACAGAACGCACTTGTAGATTTGATTTGAGAACTTGTAATATAGAATCTGAATACTTGTGCATCAAAAATCTGCATCTGTGTGTAAAAATCTTCTGCTGTGAACTGACAAATTTCCAATTGCATATGTTCATTTAGAGTTACAACTTCAAATCTGTGATTCCAACTGCTCAAATGTGCTTCTGCGTGTGCTTGAATCTGCTGCCGCAAATCACAGGTGCGCTACAACTGCGCTCTGAATTCTGACACATTCCTTGCGTCAAAAGTGATCTGTGTCCGATAATGGGACTAGGGGGGGAGGGAGGGTAAGAGGAGGCGGAGTCAACCAATCAGAGTGCTGGATTCGGAGAACTTGGTCAAGTTAGAAAGATCTTCACAGATTCACACTTCCTGCTTCAATACCTCTTCTGATAAACGTTCAAATGTGACAGCAAGTCTCTCAATCATTTTGTATGAACACAGAGAGTGAACTAAAAATGCATTTCTACAGAAAAACTTAGTTTTCTCCTGCATTTTAATGAGAAATGATCTCTTCGTGCTTTAAATGCAGACATGCAGCTAGACGGCTGCAAACGTACAGGATCAGGAAGATGATCATCTTTGTTGTAGCAGGACAACAGGGCCAGGGCTATTGAGCAGCTTTATTATAAATCATATGGATAAACATTTGAAAAAAATATATTAGATTAGATAAACGCGTTCTCCGCGACTTTGTGAGTTTTTTCTTGTCATGGCGATATTAATCTCGTCATGGCGAGAAAAACTCGTCACGCTGGCCAGAATTTTTTTTCCTCACCGTGGCCCTAAAACTCCGTCGTACAACGGCAGTAGCAAACGGATAAGAGGCATTTTAAACAAATATGGGAGGAGGATTACTTTTATCCAGAACTCCCTTGTCAGGCTTTTTGTCTTTTTTGTCAGCAGTCCGTGGCTGTACTTAAAGAGTACAATATATGCCGCCACTACGAGACTAAACACGCAGTTTTATCCAAACACAAAGGTGAGGCACAACAGACAAATTCTAGGGAGTTCCAATCTAAACTTCTGTCACAGAAAGCCACCCTCATGATGCCCTCTGCAGCACAGGACAGCGCCACATTGGCCTGCTACGAAAGTTCGGCGTTAATTGCCGAGAGTGGGAGATCGAGATTCACAGAAAAATGTTGCTAACGTTTTAGTCTCACTATTGCGTGTTACATTAAAAAGTACCAAATACAAATAAATAAACTAAACTATTCTCTGCTTTTATTTCATGATATGCAAAAAATTATTGTATTTGGCCCACCGACCAGGATCACACTTGGTTACCCTTGAACGGAGGCAGTAGCATGTTCTAATGTAAACTGGAAGGTAATCAGAAAGTGATCAGAAATGATGGGGTTAAGAGGAAGGACACTCAGCTGGCTGATCTCTATACCATGGGTTAGAACAAGGTCCAGGGTGTGCTTATGACAGTAGCCGCAGTTACATGCGCAAAATATCTTGATTGGATCAATCATGTAAATGTATGTAAAATGTATGTATGTAAATGCACGTAAACAATGTTTACATGTGCAGCACTTTCGGTCAGAATAAATCATTTGCAGATGCGCAGTTCTGTTTCAAATACCCAAAGAGGAAACGAGTCCTGCTGTAAAGAAGCTCCGTAACATACGAGATGATCTTCTAAACGTGCTTTTATTAATGTTATAGTTATTATGAAGCACCTGTTCGCTCATTTAATGATCATTTGATCATTTAATTTTTCATCTGTGTGGTCAGTGCTTTCTTTGTGGCAGAACGAAGCCGGACGAAGGGTTAGCTGAAGGCTAACACGCGCTAACAACAACATTTAGCCTGGATGAACACAAAATCCATGCGGGAAACACTGCAATCTGCATCCTGGCTGCACAAAAATATGTGGGACTGACATCAGCCTTTATTTTGTCGAGACACGACTGGAAACACAAATCCACGTTGATTGTTTGAACGGTTTCTAAGGACTGAGCAACATTTCTGCTTTGAAAGGTTGGAAGTCCGAGCTCTGCCCGGAGACTGGAGACATGGTTGTCCTGAATTCGGCTGCTCGTTCATATAGAGCTGCGGGACGGATGGCAGTCCGAAGCCTCCCACACGTAACAAAGCATCCTCCCCTCCCCTCAAACACATAGCTATAAGTCCGGCTGCTCTGCTCAGAGAGACGCGGTTCGCTCCGTCCACCGGCAGCCGCGGTGGGCTCGATGGGCTTCAAACCGGTAATTCTAAGGTAAACATAAAATCAAAAAAGGATCATAAATGCATAGAATTCTATAGGATAATACTAAAACTTTAACTAAACTGACTAAACTAAACTGGCATCCCTGCCCTTAGACTCTCCTTCTCGGGAAGGAAAAACTCCTAAAAAACAGAATCCGGAAAAAATGAAGAAACCTCAGGGGTGTCCACATAAAGGAGGGATCCTCCCCCAGGAGGGGTAGGATCAGTGAACCCAATGTGTCCAGTCTGAATCCTCCCTTAGTTATTCGCAAAGACTTGTTGGTTTCATCGGCTGCTGCTTCACAGCAAACATCCAAATCCTTCTTTAGTCTCCTGCACGGTGACGTCTACCAACAAGTCCTGTCCTCTGGATCTAGAGTCTATAATGCTGTTCCATGAATGGGATCACATCTGCACCATCTTACAATCCCATGTAGAAACAGCTGGTCAACATGTGCTGTGCTCAGATGGATCTTTGAACACAGAGGAGACTCCTCTCTGTTCGGAGGTAGAGGCCATCCCTGAACGACCCCTGAAAGGTCAAAGACATCGTGGAGGTTGGAGTCGGTGGACGACGTCGGTTTGTTTGTGATGCTTAGAGGGTCAAACATGTGACCCAGTTTACAGTATTTACATGCCCGTGGTTAGAGACTCGTGAAGGAGCAGAACGTTTCAGAGATGTGTGTGCGAGGCCTCCACCTACAGAACCAGGGAACAGGATGCAGCGGATGGTGAGCGCACAGACGGTGGGAGTTCCAGAGAGGATCTAGTGTTGGTGTTTGAGCTGCTGGACTGGTGAAGGGCGGGACTGCTGCTGCTGCTGCTGCTGCAGCTGCAGGGTCCGCTGCCATGGCAACGGCTGCACGTGTCGGTTCTGGACCAAGCACAAGCGTGAATTCATCACCAGCAGACATCTCTGGAAAATCCACTCAGTCTTTCCGTCTTCCGGAATGACTGGAAACATTTCCAGGAAAACCAAGATTTCTTTCAGTCCTTTTGGATGTTCTGGGAGTTTTTTGGGTTCCTGTCTGGTCCAGTCAGTCTTTTCTGCAGGGCTGATGTTGATCTTTTAATCTGCTCAAAATAGAAGAACTGCACCACCTGGTGGTCACAGCAGAAAGCTGCATGTAAAAAAGCTTTTATGGAAAATAATCCTCTAATTTCTCTGCTGGAAAACATCATGAGGTTCTGCCAGAAAGACCTGGGGCGCCTTCCTGTAGCCAACTGTGGTCAGATATCAGCTGAGAAATCAGCTCACTTTTATCATGTGGAGCAGAGCTGCAGTGTGACTCAATGTTGGCTCAGAAACCACATGTTCTTTTGAGAAGGTCCAGACGGGAGCAGAACTGATCTGGGTTCCTGCTGGAAGGTTTGTGGGAAGGCAGCTGAGGGCGCTGTGGTTGCCTCACCAACCTAATCCCATTTTCTATCCTGGGATCTGCCCAAAAGATGTTGTTGCTCGGCAACAACATGGAGCTGGTTCCTCACACTGTTCCTGGAGAACCTGAGGTTTCTGCCTGCAGGACCTTAATTCTGTGCATGCAGAACTTCAGGTCCATGTCTGCAGAACCTCGAAACCTGGGATGCAGAGCTTCCACAGCTGTAGAACCTATAGACTGTACATGCACAACTCCTGATCTACTGCTGCAGAACCTATAAACTTGGCATTCAGAACCTCTGGTCTAGTGCTGCAGAACCTCAGAACTGTGAGTGCAGAACCTCATGTGCATGGCTACAGAACCTCAAGATTGTGCTTATGGAACGTTAAATATGCTCCTGAAGAACCTCAAGCCTGTGTTTTACAGAACCTTAGAACTTTTCCAGCTGAACAATTAGGCTAATCCCAACATGTTTCAGCAGAACCTTTGGTTGTCCTGACAGAATCTTCTTCATCCATAGATGCATCGGCCTTGAGAAAAGCATTCTCTTTAGATTCTGCAGGAGTGACGGGCAGACCAGTATGCCTTTAGCGGTTCTTGCGGGCTGCAAACGTCATTGACAGAAGCAAAGACCATTCTTGTCGTCATCAGAACAAAATACTTTCAGGTTTCTGAGGGAGAATCCGGCAGAAGAGGAGCAGATCAGCACTGGCATCACCACCAGAGGGCGCCATCCTCCTGCTGCTGTGCAGGTTCCACTCCTGGTCTGTTTCTCTCCAGTCATTCAGAATTCATGGTTGAAGTGTGTCAGAGCCAGTTTGGGCTGTTTTCTCCTGACCCGGTCCGGTTCTGGTGCCAGCAGACGATCAGAAACGGTTTGGATCCTCAGGACTCAAACTGTGAACCACAGTAACATGACATGACTGCACATGTTTATGAACACTGAGAATGGAGGAGCCGAAGGATTCAGTCAGGGAGCTGTCAGGTGGGGCTTTTCCTCAGGTCGGGGGGGCTTTTCCTCAGGTCACAATCACTCAGTCCAGTTCTCATACAGTCAGTGTGGGAGACCCTCTCTCCATCCTCAGTGGGCTGCAGGTTTACATCCATGGATCCATGCTGGAAGGGGGGAGTGGGGGGTGGGTCAGAGTTGATCTGAGTCGTTTCTATGGCAACCGCTCTCACCAATCAGGTGTGAACTTGTCAGGCCACACCCACTTAAGCAGGTTTGGAGAATCTGTTAAATGGTTCAAATGCTCGATGTAACACCCGCCCACTTTTATCCAGGCCTCTGATTGGTCCGTTAGAACTTGAATTATCAAGAAAGTGTTAAAAAGGCGTCAGATCCAGAAGGGTTAGAATGACTGACAGCTGTTCATTTCTCTATAGACGACTGTGGGATTTTGGCTTCTTGGAACCAGTGGGTACTTCCTGTTTGGAACACTAAGGGGGGTGGGGTCCCTCAGTCCAGGCCCCCCCCCCCCCCTGCGCTCTCAGTCAGCTACTCTGCAGGAGCTAAAGGAAGGAGATGGAAGTGAAACAGCAGGCCATACCCCTTCTGGGAGTTGAACCCCTCCCCAAGAGGATCACAGTTTGAACATGAAAGCGATGTATTTTGCAGATGGGGGGGGGGGGTGGACATGCCTGCAGATTTGTAGAGAGGAAAGCTTTGTTGAATTTTCTTGTTGACTGTGATGATTCTCAGTGCTGGAGCTGCTCTGTTTACGCCTGTGACTTAAGTGAGGAAGAGGAGGGTGGCTGATCAAAGTTTGTGGGGGGGGCGCAAAGAACCTTAGAGGGGATGAAAGACAACAAATATGAAGAGGTTCTGGAGCATAAGGGAAGTAAAGACTAGGAGGTCTATTGAGGGTCGTGCAGCACTCTATGGTTTTGAGCTGGGGGGGCAATGAGGACAAAAAAAACAAAGGATAAAGTACGCTCCAACACGGGTTTATCAGACAGACGAGGGGAGCGTCTCTGCTATAGTTAGTTCTATGAGGAGCTGAGAAACAGCTTCAGGCCTCAGCGGACAGAAGATCTGCAAACCAGCAGGACTTTGGATCTGACAGGGTGAAGATGTGAGAGCAGCAGCGAGTTTTTCTGTTTCTGTTGGAACAGAGTCAGATGGAAGACGTCTCCTGATTGGTTCAGGACTGACAATGTTTCCCTCCCCGAGTGCATCCAGAGGAGGATCAACCCACAGACCAGCTGTTATTCTGCTCTTTCATTCAAACTGGGACTATTACAGGGGGAGGTAACCATTCCACGGCAGCAGCGCCATTTGGGCGTTGCGTTCAACAATTTTGAACTATGGCGAAGACGGCGTGTCGCGTCAGCCAACCCGGAAATCAGCTTTGGGCACGTGACCTATTCAATGACACGATCAGTGGGTAGAGTCCAAAACCGTGCAACCACACAAAATCTGATTGTTCGCCTCCAGCACTTTGATATTTGTCTTATTTGCATTGAGACACTCATAAAAAGTTCCTCTTATTTGATCACATTTTTTTCCTTCTTTAGAGTAGTGCAGAACAGGAGGTGGTCAAACTGGGTCACAGAGACACAGAAGTACCGCTGAAAGCGTCCGTCCTTCAGCTGCAGCTCCTGCAGCCGTCGGTGAAGCTCATCATCTGAATGATTCAAGAACCCAGACGTAGAGACGGGATCACCGATGCTTTGTAGAAAAGACATAAACCTGATCTTACCTTCCATGTCTTCCCATGTTGTAAATGAGATCAAAGAGATCCGGCTCCATGTATCAAGTTAAAAACAGTTGCCAGTAGCTCCTCCCACTTATGCCTGGGCGTCAGGTTTATGGACACATTATTGAAGGCAGCAGATGGGAATTTGTCGCGCTCATCACGTTGGACGTAAATGTAGCATCGGTCACATGCACAGACTGTCCACGCCTGTGGAGGCGGTCAACAGCAGTGGCTGCAGGGGTGTCTGGCAGTTGTCTTGAGGCTCGTCCGTCTGCCTGAAGGACATCTTGAAAATGGAACGTACCATTTTCGTGCATGAAGTATTTGTGACAGCGATGTAAGTTAGGCGCTTATGACGTGCAGGTGATGCTGATGTATGGCGTCCTTAAACTCCATTCATTGGTGAGGTGCACATACAGGCCCCTATGTGACACATGATCATATACAAAATCTGTTTGACACACGCCCGCGACCCCCCTTCACCCTTACGTGTTGTCTGAGTTCTGTCGTCCCTGGCGGTCCCAGGTGGTCTCTGACCTTGGTTCTGTGCAGACCACCTGCGTGTCCCATACAGGTGTGCTTATCTTTAGCCTGTACTCACCTCTAAGGGCAGCTGTTGTGACTAAGGCAGGACCCAGCTGCTGCTGTGAGGAGCAACAACTAACCAAACATTTGGTATGAGGCTTATGCCACTTTAGTTTGAAGTCCTATGGTAGTCAATGAAGGCAGGAACCATTACATATGTGTCTCTTAAGGGGTGTTGGAGCTCTGTCACGGCTCATGAAGGTCTGGGGTCTCTCTGCAGGAGCGCCAGCGCCTGGAGACCATCCTGAACCTCTGTGCAGAGTACAACAAAGGCGAGGCCGGCCCGCCCGACCCCCTGGGCTCAGCCGCGATGGGCTTCCCGGGCAGCCTGGTCGATGGTCTCGGGCGGAGGCCGTCTGTGGAGAACATCCTGGGAGGGGCGGTCCTCAGGCAGAGGGAGAGCGACGAGGAGAACCTGAAGGAGGAGTGCAGCAGCACGGAGAGCACCCATCAGGAGGTGAGGACATCTGCCAGCCCCGCAGCAGCTCTGCACAACGGAGCTCCACAGGTCAGAGGTCACGCTGCTGCCTGGAAGCCTGCATGCTGCTGACGGGCCTCCTCAGGAGGAGCCACATCCTGTCTGTGTCTGACTCCCCTCTGAAGATGTGCATTAAGCTGCTGCTGCTGTGAATGTCATGCATGCGCCGTACATTCACTGCTGCTGGATGTGCTTCTCTCTTCTCAGTTCTCATGTTCAGCAGGTGTTGAAAGATAAAAACGAACCGTTTTGAAGTCCTGCTCGTCTGGTCTGCATGCACAGCATGCTGGGTAGTTTCATTCTGATCCTTCAAGTCACCAGACCGCTGTCCTTCCTGCAGCACGAGGACTCGTCCAATCTCAGCGGCAGCAGCCGCTCAGAACTGGCGTACCTGGAGGAGGAGAGGGTCTGCATTCTGGCCCGAATAGATGAGCTGAAGACTCGGCTCACTGAGCTGGAGCAGCAGCTCCAGGAGTCCAAACAAGAGGTGAGAGACGATGAAGAGTCTGCTGTGAACCTCCCAGACTGAGACTGGAGATGGTTTATGCTGCCGTCTCACCAGATGCAGTCCGTGCAGCATATTTGTGTCTGCCATTTCTATTTTTATGTGCATTTAATTCTCTGCTGGACACGTATGGTGTCAATTCAGCGCCTACTAGGGTTGGGCGATGTCCCCTAAATTGGCAGTTGACGATGGTTGCAGTCAACCATCGGGATGGACGATGATATCGTCGGGGGGGGGGTTTGTTATATAAATATTATTCATTATTTTACTTTATTACTTTATTTATTTTATTTCCCAAATAATGACTCATCTGCAATGATCCAGTCTAAACTGAGGGCAGTGATTTAAAAAAAAAAAAAAATAGGAAAAAAGTGGTCCGGTCCTGCGTTTGATTAGACCGGTGGAGCGAGCGACCGTGTCTCTAGCAGAGCAGACGGCCTTACAGTTTTGTGTTTTAGGGGAAGTAAGGATGCTTTGTTACGTGTGGGAGACTTAGGACTGTGATCCGTCCCGCAGCTCTACGTGAACGAGCAACCAGAATTTAGGAGACGGGTCTCCCGGTAAAAGTGTGTCGGGGCAGAGCTCGGAGCGCTAGCTAACGCAGTGTGTAAGCTTCGAAGCAGAAATGCCGCTCAGTCCTTAGAAACTGTTCAAACAATCACGTTGATTTGTGTTTCCAGTCGTGTCCCGACAAAATAAAGGCTGATGTCAGTCCCACATATTTACATGCAGCCAAGATGCAGAGTGCAGCCTTTCCCGCATAAAATTTATGTTCATGCTAATGTTGTTAGCCCGTGTTAGCATACTGCTAATAAGTTAACACAGGCTTTTTCCAGCTCCATTTTTCAACAGAAAAGTGTGACCCATGTGAACATCTGAAAAAGGTTTTCTGGGCCCATGTCCACGGTTGGATTCTAATCCTACCAATAATCCTTATCAAGATATTTTGCGCATGTAACCGCGGCTTATGGGGTCGACTCGCGACGTTTCGGGGGCGTGGCATCACGATGGTGTCTCTCCATCGGGATGTCAGTCACTCATCACGATGGACCATCGTCCATCGGCACAACCCTAGCGCCTGATGTATTGCGCATCAAAACGGTAAAATCACGAATCAAAACCCCAAATCCGCAATCAAAATGCATAAATTGAGAACCAAAACCCACGACTAGCAACCAAAAGATATAACCCAAAGCACAATCATATTTCTCAGCTGCTGAATTGTTTTCTCGCCATTGAAATTGTCGTTTTGAGTTGCGCTGTTATTCGGAAATTGTCTTTTGAAAAAAATATGTGATTAATCCTAGTGACAATTCACGGGAAATTTTCTCAGGTTTGACATGACCGATCCTGACTCTGTCCTGAAATGTGCTGGAAACCCCGCTAGCATTGAGCTAGCTAGCATTGAGTTAGCTAGCATGGCTAACACAGGAGAACACTGTTTACAATGAATGGTGATAGTTTTTCATGCAACATCTTACTTTCTAACATCTTTTTTCACGAGCAGCTACTGGTGGAGCCCCTCATCTGACTGTGCTGGCGTCCTCTGGTTAAATAAAGTACAAGTTTGATAGTGTAACCCTTGTGCTATCCTAGGCACTTTACCATTGGGAGTTGGGTCATCTAGACCCACTAGACAGTGCTCTGAACCTTTTTTCTTCAATGATTTGTGATCTTCACTGGTGTCCATGGATTACATGAAATCTTTCCACCTTTATCCACCTTTGTCATGGTAGGGAGAACACGTCAATGTAAGGGTGGGGTCATCTAAGATAACACAAGGCTTAATATAGTAAAATATTTGAAAAACACGAAAAACTTACCGGCACCTCCTGAAACTGGTGTGTTGACGTAAGACTCGGAGTCATTCAGTAGCCAATGAGCTTCTGGATGTGGGGATGTCCCGCCTCCCCTTGACTGACGTGTCGCTGATTTTACGGGTCGACAAGTTTTGGAAACAAAACCGAAAAAAATAAAAGCCCAAGTCAAAAGATAAAAGCGCGACTCAAAAAGACAATTTCAAAATAAAAGTGCAACTCAAAACGACAATTTCAGAATGGAGAGAAAACAAATTGGCAGATGAGAAATAGGATTGTGCTTTGGGTTATAGCTTTTGGTTGCTAATTTTGGGTTTTGGTTCTCAATTTATGCATTTTGATTCGCAGATTTACGGTTTTGATGCGCAATCCATTAGGCGCTGAATTGACACCATAGACATTTGTCCAAAAAAGTGTTTATAATCCTAACGGTCCTCCCTCATGTGGGAGGAGCTTCTGCCAAAGGTTTTTAGCCTCCTGCAAGCAGTGACTGTATATCTGAATATTTCGTATACAATCAGTGCATGAAAGACACGGACGATGTTCAGAGATCAGGTTGATTTAATTTACAGAGCTCTACACAGCATCGGTGATCCCGTCTCCATGTCTGGGTTCATGAATCCTTCAGAGGACCAAAATTAGATGAACATTTTATTATTTTTTCCATGCCAGAATTTTAGCTACACCACCGCTAGACCGCAGCGCCATGCCTGACGCTGGAAATGCGCCGCCGGGCCTCTGATTGCGTCTGTACATGAACCTAACTTTGAAACTGGATTCCCCCCATGTGCTTATTGCATTTTGCGTTTTCACGTCCTTTTTTGGGCAAAATGTGAGGCCGTAGTAGACGTGTTGCCAGCTAAAGCAGGGACTCTGTAACGCAGGGAAACTCTCTAAGCTCAGAGGGCTGCTGGTTCATCTGCTGAACCCAGACACAGCGACCAGCCTGACAACTTCTGGGTTTGTTTTTGAAATAAAGATAAACCAAGGCCTTTGCCTGACATGACAGTTATCCACACCTGCCATTGCAAGGACGTTAGCAATAACCGAGTCATTTTTGGTTTTGGGCCCCAACGGTGAGATTTGCACAGCTTTGACATTTCCTACCAAGCCTCTTCCAACTGTAGGTGGTTGGACATGCACTTGTAAACAGTAGACAAAGAAGAAGAAGCCCCTCCCTGCTGGTCCAGTGTGAATACAGTGGACTAAATGCTTTTAAACTCATGTCAAATACCCAGGATGTATGTAGCTTTAGACTGTCAAACGCAAAACTTCATTGATATCTCTGTGTTCCTAATCCCCGTTGGGGTTGTTCTCCAGGCAGAGATGGAGCGTGCTTTGCTCCAGGGTGAGCGGCAGGCCGAGCTTGACCAGATGGAAGCAGAGACTGACATCATAAGTCAGCTGCAGCAGAAGCTGGATGAACTGGAGAGTGCCATCCAAAGGGAGAAAGACAAGGTAAAAGTCACTGCACCACATATCTAGAGGTTTGCTTAGAAGATGAGATAACTTGGGTGCATCTGTATCTCCACCTGTATCCGCACCTGTATCTGCACCTGTATATGCACCTGTATCTGCACCTGTATCCACACCTGTATCTCCACCTGTATCCGCACCTGTATATGCACCTGTATCTGCACCTGTATCCACACCTGGATCTGCACCTGTATCCGCACCTGGATCTGCACCTGTATATGCACCTGTATCCGCACCTGTATCCGCACCTGTATCCGCACCTGGATCTGCACCTGGATCCGCACCTGGATCTGCACCTGGATCCACACTTGTATTCGCACCTGTATCTGCACCTGGATCTGCATTTGGACTGCACGGTCTCCCTCCAGAACCTGACCATGTGCTCCTCCTTCTGACTGTGAGGTCCAGCCCGACTGCTGCCTGTCTGCCTTCCCTAGATGGTGCGGTTTCTGGTTCCTATTGTACCACAACACAACTTCCTGTCGCACACCACAAGAAAAGTGCCATCTTCCTGCTGTCATTTCACTGAGACCCCTTTGATGCAGACTGGACCTGCTTCAACCACAGAGGGAAATTCATAGCAGTGGAGCATCTGAGGGAGCTGTATTACACAAAAATTATCTGCCGGGTCTTCTGGAGGTCAAAATGCTGGAATACAGACCATCATCTTGTAGCTGTAAACAGGAAAGATCTTTTTGCGTTTAAAGGATTTGGAGAATAAAACTGGCATTATTGACTGGTGTCGGCGGGAGGACCGGAGTGGCCTCTTGACATGCGATCATCATTTCACCTGCACGGACTTAAGGGCGTGTCTGTCTTCATCCTGTCTCCATTTAGGAAAGGGCCAAAGTTGAGGCCGAGCGTCGGGCCCTGCAGAGGCTCCAGGAAGGCTACGCTGAGCTCAGGAACCAGCTCCACAACTGTCCCGAGTCCCTGAGGGAGCAGCTGCAGGAACAGCTCAAAAGGGTAGGTCTTCAGCCACAAACCCCATCCATACCAGAGTTTGTTTGGGTTCTGTGGGTCAGCCGTGTTCTGTCTTCAGCTCCTCCGTCCTCTATGCTGGACCTAACTTTACTCGTAGTAAAACTGTATTGTTCCTCTTCCAGCTTTTAGGAGGAGACTGGTTAAAAATAAAAAAAAACTCCTCAAACACGAGGAGGAAAACAGTTTTATTATATTTCAGGGTTAGTTTTTTTTAGGTCTCTTTTAAAAGTGTTGATGAAATCCAACACATTCATGAAGAAACGTTTGGACTATTTTGTCCTCAGACAGGACTCCATTATCTGCAAACACCATGATTCTCAGTCACTCTTTGTATGGGTTGAACCCATTGACTGTGCACGAGACCTGGACTGAATGGCTCCTCCCCCCTGTCATTCCAAACAGGAAGTGGCCATTAACTTCTATAGAGAAAGGACCATCTGTTAATCAGAATGTTCCTGCTCTGATGAATTTTTCTTAGCGTCTTTACTAAGCCTTTTTCTTTAAGTTTTTCAAGTCCTAAACTGACCAATCAGATGCCTCAATAGAAGTAGGCGGTCCCCACTGTCCCCATGTTGAATATCGAAATATTTGATTGACAGATTCCATGTAGCCCACTTTTGAGTGGTAGGGGTGTGGACTTTCAACAAGCTCACTCCTGATTGGCAAGAGTTGTTGCCATAGCAATGTTGACTCAGATCCATTTGGACCAATTTACTGATGATTTGTGGTACAACATGGTAGCGTTGTGAAAAAAATTTTTTCTCTGAAGCTGGAAGTAAGGCATTTTCAATGGGTGACGTCACCCTCACTCGGTCCAGCTCTCATATACAGTCATGGTGGTAAACTGTGTTTGTGGTGGATTCTGTAGCCGTCAAAGTGAGCCTGGAACAGAGGCTCTGTGGCGCCTTTGGGCCGTTATGTCAAGGGTCTAACCCGCCCTGCTGTGCTGCTCTGTCAGGACGGAGAGCTGCTGGAAGCGGGAACAAAGAAGTTTGAGGACCTGGAGTTCCAGCAGCTGGAGAGGGAGAGCAGCTTGGAGGAGGAGCGGGAGACTATGAGTCAACAGCTGCTTCAGGAGCGAGCAGAGTACCAGAAAGGCGTGGCCAAACGGAAGGTGAGCAGACTCCGCCCTATGGAAAAGCTGGAGACCACAACTTAAATATACCTGGTGGCTTTACCTGTCTTCTGCAGGTGGGGATGTACAGTACCTTGTCAAAGTATTCAGCCCTTTGAACTTTTCAACCTTTTGCCACATTCCAGTCTGCAAACATAAAGATATAAAACTGTAGTTTTCTGTGAAGAATCAACAAGTGGGACACAATCGTGAAGTGGAACCACATTTATTGGATATTTCAAACTCGTTTAACAAATAAAAAACTGAAACATTGGCTTTGCAAAATGACTCAGTTCCTTTCCTTTCAGTGCAGCAAACTCTGTCCAGATGTTCAGTGAGGATCTCTGAATGATCCAAAGTTGACCTGAATGACTAATGATGATAATTGAACAACCAGGATGTCATCAAGTCTCTGTCGAAATGCTATTGCTCTGTGATCGTCTCAGAGGTCTGTTTGAAGCGCAGAGAGCATGAAGAACAAGGAACACCAGGCATGTCTGAGATTCTGTTGTGGAGACGTTTAAAGCCGGATTTGGATACAAAAAGATTTCCAAGCTTTAAACATCCCTAGGAGAACCGTGCAAGTGATAATACTGAAATGGAAGGAGCATCAGACCACTGCAGATCTACAAAGACCCGTCCGTCAGTCTAAACTTTCAGCACAAACAAGGAGAAGATGATCAGAGATGCAGCCCAGAGGCCCATGATCTACAGCTGAGGTGGAGTGTCTGTCCATAGGACAACAATCTGTCGTATACCGCACAGATCTGGCCTTTATGGAGGAGTAGCAAGAAGGAAGCCATTTCTTAAAGATATCCATAGAAAGTGTCGTTTAATGTTACCCATAAGCCAAACATGTGGAAGGAGCAGCTCTGGTCAGATGAAACCAAAATCCAACTTTTTGGGAACAATGCAAAACGTTCTGTTTGGCGTAAAGCAACGCAGCTCATCACCCTCAACACACCATCCCCACTGTCAAACAAGGTGGTGGCAGCATCATGGTTTGGGCCTGCTTTTCTTCAGCAGGGACAGGAAGGATGGGAAGATTGATGGAGCCAAATACAGGAGCATTTTGGAAGAAAACCTGATGGAGTCTGCAAAAGACCTGAGACTGGGGACGGAGACTTGTCTTCTAACAAGACAAAGATCCAAAACATAAAGAAAATCTACGGTAAAGGGTTCACAGAGAAACACATCAGTGTTATAGTCTAGACCCGAATCCATAGAGAATCTGTGGACAGAACTGAAACTGCTGTTCACAAACGCTCTCCATCCAAACTCACGGAGCTCCAGCTGTTTTAAGGAGGAATGTTCAAAACTGATGGAGACAAACCCCAGGAGACTCACAGCTGGGACCACAGCAGGAGGTGGAGCTACGAAGTATTCACTTAAGGGGGCTGAATCATTTAGCACGCCCAATATTTTTTATTTGTTAAAGGAGTTTGAAATATTCAATAAATGTGGTTCCACTTCATGATTGTGTCCCACTTGTTGTTGATTCTTCACCAAAACTTACAGTTTTATATCTTTATGTTTGCAGACTGAAATGTGGCAAAAGGTTAAGGGTGGCAAATACTTTTACAAGGCACTGTATATATAATAAATATACTATTTTTTAAAAGAAAATAACATCCTTAAATGAGCCTAATGGGTGGGGGTTGGGGGCTCCATCTGCTCCGGATGAATTTAATCAGCATCTTTAGAAAATATCTTACAAACGGAGGCAGCAGTGGCGTCTTTTAGGGGTATAGCAAAGGGGGAGGATCAGGGGCTCTTTATTAGAGAGCAGTGTGCTAGCTTCCTCACCGGCTTTTATTTTGAAAAACAAGACCTGGACTGAGTGTCCAGATGAGAGTCTGCGCTCCTAATCTGAGAGACAAAGACTTTCTGATCTTGACCATTCAGCCTCTGACCGTAGCACAGCTTTCAGCTCGGATGAGTAGAGGTGGTTCCAGCGTCTGCTGTGTCTGCAGGAGAGGGCGTCCGCCCTGCAGAAGCAGGCCGAGCAGCTGGGCCTGCAGGCGTCTCAGGAGCGCCAGCGGCTCGCCAACGACAGGACGCTCACGCTGCAGATGCTGCAGAAGGTCTGCACTCTCCCAAAAGCTTCCCTGGTGGAGAAGTGCTGGTTCTAAAATGCCTGTTCTGCAGGAGAAGGAGAGGCTGGCGGCGCTGGAGAGGAGCTACAGCAGTCTGTCAGGGGGGAGGAGCTTCTCCAGGTCCTCCTCCTCCACCTTAAGGGAGGTGAGTGCATCCTCTCTGAAACCTGTGCCGGGTCCTGAAGCTCATTGCACTCTAGAATCGGAACCAAACTGACCAGCTAGTTTACTGCAGGTTAACCCGTGAACACAGAAGCTTATGCTCCAGTGTTGGCATTCCTCAACGATTGTGACTCGGTCAAAGAGAATCAGCTGATCACGTCAATGGCGTGTTATTGGGTGACGACATCTACGGTGTTGAAATAACCTCCCTGTTCAGAAGCCCCTCCTACCCCAGCTCCGCCCCCTAAGGGAACTGCACAGACCTTCAGAATGTTGCCTGAATTCTTCCATTCCTCCTCATCTCTCTGTCTCTACAGCTCCCAAGTGTGAGATGAGCTAACAGACTCTCTGTAAGAACTACAAATGTGAGAGAAGGACTACAAGCAGAGCATTTCCTGTGTGCAGACGTGTAACCCTGCACTTCATAAATCTCCATCTAAAAGGCTAGAAAGCTGGATTCACATCCGCTCAGTGTCTCAGAAAAGACGCTCCTGTGTCTCCTCCACCAGAGAAAGGATGAAGGAGGCACCGGTCCTCCCTCCTCTTCAAATGAAACCCGTCGGGGTCAAAAGGTTCTCACTTCTCAGAAGATGGGCGTGGCTAGAGCCCCCCTCTGTCTGCTGACCCACATCATGTGTGCTAATCGTCTGACCTGGGTTTGCAGGTCCCTGAAAGCCGTCCTCAGTCTGAATCCTAAAGACCCACTCTGATCACATTGGTGGGTTTTTGTGTTTTTAACATCTTCCTGTAATCATATTTGAAAGACAACTGGGGTCACTTTCACTGTAGATCATCAGGTGATCTGAGTGAGGTCCTTAAGTCTGGTTGCCATGACAACATTCTTATTGGTTGCCAGAAACGTCTTAGCAGATGATACTGATTATTGTTGGATCTAGATAACTTTTAACTTGACAAACTTTGGGATAAGGTTCTGACAGCAGGTCAGCTGGTCCTCTCTGGATGTGTGACTGTTTGCTTTGCTTCCTCTTACCTCTTCCTCCTTCTCCTCCTTTTACCTCTTCCCTCCTTCCTCCTCCTCACTCCTTTTCCTCCTTCTCCTTACTCCTCCTCCTCCCCCCCCCCCTCTTTGTACCTTTTCCCTCCTCGTCCTCCTCCTCCTCCTTTTATCTCGTCCTTCTCCTCCTCTTCCTCCTCCTCTTTTTACCTCTTCCCTCCTTCCTCCTCCTCCCTCCACCTCCTCCTTCTCCTCCTCCTTCCTCTTCCTCCTCCTCTTTTTACGTCTTCCCTCCACCTCCTCTTCCTCCTTCACCTTCCTCCTCCTCCCTCATCCTCTTCCTCCTCCTTCCTCCTCCTTCTACCTCTTCCTCCTCTATTTACGTCTTCGTCCTCCCTCCACCTCGTTTTCCTCCTCCCTCTTCCTCCATCTCCTTCCTCCTCCTCCTCCCTCCTCCTCCTCTTTTTACGTCGTCCCTCTTTACTCCTTCTCCCTCCACCTCCTATTCCTCCTCCCTCTTCCTCCATCTCCTTCCTACTTCCTCCTCCTCCTCTTCCTCCTCCCTGTTCCCTCCTCCTCATCTCTATGAAGGAGTATGTGACAGTGGGCCAGCTCAGTCAGATGTTCAGGATGCCAAAAGTGGAGTCGTCCCCCACCTCCCCCACTTGCCAGCCTCTGCGGCCTGCAGCAGGTGGCCCCGCCCCCTCCTTCCTCCTCTCTGCAGGCTCCTCCCCTTCTCTGTCTGTGGAGGTGTGTCCTTCTCCTCCTCATTAGAGCTGCAGACCTCTGTTCAGTTAAGGCTGCGTTAGGGGAAAGATGAAGCGCCTCTCAGTCAAACGTTTCTTCTTCTGCTGTGACTCTTTAACCTACTTTCCTCCCTTTGCTCCTTCTCCTCCTCTCTGCTCCTCTCTGGGCTCCTCAGAGCCACTCTGAGTCCAGTCATCCTCACCTGGCTAAGCTGGACTTTGAGTTGTGGTACCAGGAGCTGGTGACGGCCTCCAGCCGGCCTTGGCCCCGGCCCCGGATGGGCTGCAGGCCCCCGCTGCAGGTAGACCTTCCACCTCCTGCTTCTGCCGCTCCTTCCTCCTTCTCAGGTCTCTTTTGCGATGCTTGGGATCAGGAGTTCCTCCAAACAGGCCATGAGACTGATTTCCTTCGTCCTGCATAATCCTCACATCACGTCCTTCTGCCCCTCCCTCCATCAGGTGTTTCGCTCAAAGCTGGACAGCGACCCCGGCCCCTCGCCCCCGCTGTCCGGGTCCTCTTCTCCTCTGCAGCACGGAGCTGCAACGCTGGGAAGAAACTCCAGCTCCAAGGTACGTAAGCTGCCAGTTGGTGTTTGAGTGGCGTGAGGGGAGGGGCTTATGATGTTTCTCTGATGCGTGCCTCGGCAGAGCCCCCTGCTGGCTGTCAGCAGCACTGGAAGTCTGCCCAGAAACCTGGCTGCCACCCTGCAGGACATCGAGAACAAGAGGCAGCTGGCTCTGCAGCAGAAAGGTATGCTCGTGCACGCGCACATGCACGCTCACATGCACGTTCTCTGGTTCTTCAGAGAGGAGCAGCTTCCAGTATCAGGTCCTGACCCTCTTCCCACATCTGTGTTGGTACCACCCCAAAGTCCTTTTCTGGTCTTTGCAGAAGCTCTCTCCTTTTTGTTCCGGGTCTGGGCCAACAGCTGGCTTGGTTCTAGACTCCTTAATGCAGTGTTTTTCAACCAGTGTGCAGTGGGAAAATGCCCTCATTAACTGATCTAAAAACCTTTTCCATCTCCAGGATATCAGCTCTGTGTTCATCTAAACAGGCCCTGATAAAACACTGAGGAGTTAGGAATTTGAAAGTTCATAAAATACTTTTTTCTTTGTGTTTATTTGATTCTATTAAAGACATTTTGATAAGAATGATGGTACCGCCATTTAGCTGCAGCTACAGTTCTGTTTTCAGAAAAGTCCCGCCCCTTTAACTGTCTCCACCAATCATTATTGGAGGCTTAATCACATGTCATCAGTCTGACCAATCAGAAGTGGTTAAAGTCTTCATTTCCTTGTTCTGATTCTGCTCATAAAGTCTCAGTTCCAACAAAAATACCACCTAAAGCTCGTCTTTAGCGGTGTAGCTTTCCACAGAATCCGGTATCAGACCGTGGAACAAGTGAACAAACAATGAAGCTCAGAGAAGAGAGTCTGTCTGCCATCACTACATTTCCCATGATGCATTGTGTTAAAGTGACAGCATCCCTGTGTCTTCCCTGCTAAACATCTTGAAACCACTTTGAACACATCCAACAGTTTTTTAATCTTCTTGATGACATCAGAGGTCAACAGTTTAGTTCTCCTTCAATGTTTGTGTTTCTTAACAGCCAAACATCCCAGAGTTTGGTCCAAGTCATCTTTACAACTGAAACACTTTTCTAATAACGTCTGGATTATTTTATATGATAAACTTATGAAGAAGTAATAACAACATTTAAGAAACAGGATCAAGGTGAAGTGGCCAACAGACACAATTAAACTAAATTGAAACAATTTAATCGTCTAAGAAGAAATAAAACATTTTTGTTAGTTTTCAAAGACTTCATCTTTGATTAAGACAAGAGAAAAACTAATAAAACTTCAACATGTTGACTTTTTGTGTAGCTACAGAAAACATAAATATAATGTTTGTCTTTTTGTGTAAATTTTATCAAACATTGTGATCATATAATTGTTAAAAAATTACAGTGGATTTTTAACATTTAAAAAATAAATCACTACTTAGAAAGAATTTTTGTTTTTTTGTGAGATTACATAAAATTGCACGTTAATAAACTGGAAGGTAAAACAACTACCAGGGAAAAATGTCAAATAATTTAGTTGAACATTATTATGGAAACCTAACTCAATTTTTATTACAACTTTTAGAAAAAACATTGTAGAGGGACCGCCTTAGGTTCTGCTCTCAAGATTGTGGAGGTCTTTGGGGTTCCGGTTCTGCTGGTGGCTCCATGTTAGCGTTGCTCCACCATTGTCCCTAAACCAGATCCTGTGCTGCCCCCCCCACAGGTCAGCAGGTGATTGAGGAGCAGCGCCGCCGACTGGCTGAGCTCAAACAGCGGGCGGCTGCTGAGGCTCAGTGCCAGTGGGAGGCGCTCCACAGCTCGCAGCCCCACCTGGCCCCTTTGCTGACCTGCAGCCCCGCCCCCCTGCTCCACCACTCTATCCTGCACCACCAGCCACCACCAGCAGGGGGGGAGCAGCCGTACGACACGCTGAGCCTGGAGAGCTCAGACAGCATGGACACCAGCATTTCCACCGGCAACAACTCTGCCTGCTCCCCTGATATGTGCACGTGAGTGTAGCGTGTGCACGTGGCGTGTGCACGTGAGTGTGGCGTGTGCACGTGAGCGTGGCGTGTGCACGTGAGCGTGGCGTGTGCACGTGAGTGTGGCGTGTGCACGTGAGTGTGGCGTGTGTACATGCAGCAGTTCAGGGATTGGTCTGAAAAATGCAAATAAATCCTTTTTAATGTAAAAACATTGAAAGTTCCTCTGATCCTTGTTTGGTCAAAGTCGTCTTTGGAGGAGGATGATGATGATGATGAGGATGAGGATAAGGATGATGATGATGATGCTTTTATACAAAATCCAGAAAGCTGTGATGTTTTCTAGGACACTGTTTCTGCAGAGCGGCATTAGAAGTTCAGCTCTGAATTGTGGGCGGGACCATTGGCATAGGGAAAAGCCCTCTCCCCTCCCCATTGCTGAGAGCTGTTTGTTTACACTCTCTCCCGCTAGCTTACAGTCACTCACACCCCCAACCTAACATTATCAACACAAAAAAATGGCAGCAGTATCAGGTTTATCCATCCGTCCAGTTCTGATCCAGATTCCAGCTCAGACCAGGAAAACAGAGACGCTCATGGATCTGTGTGTCTGACAGTGGATGATCAGAATGGAGCAGAGCTGGAAGACATTTAAACATATA
The DNA here is from genome assembly GCA_037389245.1 of Oryzias sinensis. Lineage (NCBI taxonomy): Eukaryota > Metazoa > Chordata > Actinopteri > Beloniformes > Adrianichthyidae > Oryzias > Oryzias sinensis. The sequence goes on from CM074488.1 coordinate 29,654,138, forward strand.
ATCAAATAAGCTCTTTTTTAAACGTTATTCTTTGTCCGCTCCTGATCCACAAGGGTTAGAATAAATTCTTAAAATCTGTCATCTATTATCAGAAATCGTTCATGGGGGGGTCTTTAGACTCTGCATTGACACTTTCACCGTCACTTGTAGTCTTTTAGGTTTGTGGCTAAGTTGAACTGGATTCCATCTAGTTTCCATGGTAATTACAGTAAATCTGACAGCGTCTAACTGAGGCTACAGTATTGAAAAACTCTCCATAAATGACGTTTCTCACGCCGTCGGCTTCAACATCAGATGACAGGAAGTCTGCATGATGAATGAGCCTCAGCGTTAGCCGCCGTGAATGCCGCCTTCAGAGGCAGATCGTCATTTTCTGGCCTGGGCGCTGATGAAACTTAGCAGTCACTGGGAGGGGGTCGGCCCCGGTGGGAGTGAACCGCAGTCGGTAGCGTGACGCAACCGCAGCTCTGTGGTTTTTCTGTTGGCATTGACATCCGTTTGTCTGCAGAGTCGCTGGCGTGGAGATGCTGAAGATTGAAGACATGGAGCAGATGCTGAAAGAGGCGCAGCTGGAGAAGGCCAGACTGATCGAGTGCCGGGTAAGACGGGCGAGCAGCAGAAGGCTCATCCATAACTCTGATGGGGTTATTGTGTGATCGCGCTGTGATGAAGGAGCTCAGCAAAGAAGATCCAACTCCTGCAGCTGTCTGCAGACAACATCACAGTTGGATCTCTGCTTTTCAGCTGCTTTTCTCTGTAGAAGGATACAGGTGTTTCTGCTGAGGCAGACAGAGCTACAGACAGAGCTGCAGACTGCTGCAGACAGCTGCAGACAGAGCTGCAGAAAGAGCTGCAGACTGCTGCAGACAGCTGCTTTTCTCTGTAGAAGGATGAAGGTGTTTCTGCTGAGGCAGACAGAGCTACAGACAGAGCTGCAGACAGCTGCAGACAGAGCTGCAGACTGCTGCAGACAGCTGCTTTTCTCTGTAGAAGGATGAAGGTGTTTCTGCTGAAGCCTGGACGCGTCTGCAGACTGATCGTTACGCTCCTCATGAGCAGCAGAGCAGGAATGAGTGCATCTGAACAGAGGGCGCAGAATAAAACATAATCAATGAAGGCCGTCCTCCCCCAGGAACAGGAGAGCCTGGCTCGCCGTCAGATGCTGGAGGAAGAGAGGAGGAGGCGGGAGGAGGCTGAGAAGAGACTCCAGGACGAGGCTTTCCACCGGCAGAGGCTGGTGGAGAAGGAGGTGAAGCTGAGGGCCAAGAACTTCTCTCAGGTCTGTAGCACTGCAGTGGTGAGAAGGTCCAACTCCCTACGGAGTGACATGTATGCCTCCACGATGCACACGAAACCTTCTAAGTTGCAAATGAAAACATTGAATATTTGCTTTGAATTTATTTTGTGCTTTCAGTTATTTATTTATTTTTTGCTTTCCAAAAATAGTTTTGGGTTTGAAACACAAATGTTTCCACATGCGATGTGTCATTTGTCATTTCTCCTATCTTTGATATTGCTGACACAAGTTTTAGTTTAGCGTGACAACGCTGCCATCAAACAGCCTTCCTGTTTTAAGGTCACCAGTTCACCTTTTAATCCCTTTCTCTGTAATCTTTCTGCTGCAGGTCAGCTGACAAGGCTAGCGTGTAGCAGTGCTGGACTGTTTATTACAAGCTAGCGTAGTCACAGTAACGTTTGTTTTAGCCGGATCTGTTCTATTGGGGGTTTTGTGAATTTGCTAACTATGCTGATGTGTAGCATGTCACAAACACGGTAGAGTTACTGTGAACACACTAGGGGTGTGCCAAAATATCAATATGGTGATATATCGCGATATTTAGTCACGTGATTGATTCTCGATTCGTCTTCATCAAGTATTGACGTTTTTACAGAATTTTACAGATATTTCCAAATGAAAATTGTCATTGTTTGTCAAAGACAGAGTATTACTGATTTCAGCAATGTTACACAAAAGTCTTTTATCATTACACTAAATAGGACACAAGTTGTTTATTATCATTGTGTTGAAAAACAAAAAATAAATGGGGAAATATTTTCCAAAAAGCAGTTTTTCAAGTTCTTCTTTCTTAAAGTTTGACATATCGTGAGTTGTTCGAGACGATATATATCGATTATTGCCATATCGTGATAGTATCGTTATCGTGAGCAATGTATTGCAAATCGTATGGTGAGATAACCAGTGATTCCCAGCCCTACTACACACTTCATAAAGTCTGATTGACGTTAGGATTTGTCTCACAAAATAAGTATTGTAGTTCGGAGCGCCTTCAAGTTTCAAATAGACCTTTCCCTGGCGGTGCACCTTATGATCTGGTGCGGCCTACAATACGGAAAATAGGGTAGATAAAATGTTAGGAGCCTCACTATTTAGTAAAAACATGCTTCACCTTTAGTCCCGCCCACATTCCTCACGTTGCTGGTCTCTCCCTGCAGGCCCGTCCCATGACCCGCTACCTCCCAATCCGCAAAGAGGAGTTTGACCTGCGCTCCCACGTGGAGTCCTCCGGCCACAGTGTGGACATGTGCCACCACGTCATCATCACCGAGAAGATGTGCAAAGGCTACCTGGTGAAGATGGGGGGCAAGATTAAGTCCTGGAAGAAGCGCTGGTTTGTGTTTGACCGCCTCAAGAGGACCTTCTCTTACTTCAGTGGTGAGAGTCCGTTCTCTGAACCAGAGGGGTTCCTGTTTCTGAAGGAATCACAAAACCTGGTTATCTAATGGTTCTCTGCTAAATGTGTCGGCGTGGGTTCATCGTATGGGCGTGCTTTCATCGTATGGGCGTGGTTACAATGTATGGATGTGGTTTTATCGTATGGCCATTTTTTCATTGTATAGGTGTGGTTTCATCATATGGGCTTGGTTTCATCGTATGGGCGTGGTTTCAATTATTGGCGTGGGTTCATCATATGGGTGTGGTTACATCGTATGGGTGTCGATTCATCATATTGGCGTGGTTTCATTGTATGGGCGTAGTTTTATTGCATTGGGGGTCGTTTCATCATATGGGCGTGGTTTCATTGTATGGGCGTGGTTTCATCATATGGGTGTCGTTTCATTGTATGGGCGTGGTTTCATTGTATGGGCGTGGTTTCATCATATGGGTGTGGTTTCATTGTATGGGCGTGGTTTTATCATATGGGTGTGGTTTCATCATATGGGTGTGGTTTCATTATATGGGTGTGGTTTCATTGTATGGGTGTGGTTTCATTGTATGGGCGTTGTTTCATCGTATGGGTGAGGTTTCGTTGTATGGGCGTGGTTTCATCATATGGGTGCCGTTTCATTGTATGGGTGTGGTTTCATTGTATGGGTGTGGTTTCATCATATGGGTGTGGTTTCATTGTATGGGTGTGGTTTCATCATATGGGTGTGGTTTCATTGTATGGGCGTGGTTTCGTCATATGGGCGTGGTTTCATAGTATGGGTGTGGTTTCATTGTATGGGCGTGGTTTCATTTTATTGGTGTGGTTTCATCATATGGGTGTGGTTTCATTGTATGGGCGTGGTTTCGTCATATGGGCGTGGTTTCATCATATGGGCGTGGTTTCATATGGGTGCCGTTTCATTGTATGGGTGTGGTTTCATTGTATGGGCGTGGTTTCATTTTATTGGTGTGGTTTCATCATATGGGTGTGGTTTCATCGTATGGGCGTGGTTTCATTGTATGGGTGTGGTTTCATCATATGGGTGTGGTTTCATCGTATGGGCGTGGTTTCATCATATGGGCGTGGTTTCATTGTATGGGTGTGGTTTCATCATATGGATGTCGTTTCATCATATGGGTGTGGTTACATCGTATGGGTGTGGTCTCATCATATGGGCGTGGTTTCATAGTATGGGTGTGGTTTCATCATATGGGCGTGGTTTCATAGTATGGGTGTGGTTTCATCATATGGGCCCGGTTTCAGCTGTAGTAAGATTGTTGTCGGGGTTTCATACTAAGTGGTTTTCGGTGAGTGGGGGGGGGACAACATTGCCTGAAGCGTCTCATTGGGGGGGAATCTGGGGCCCGTCAGAAGGGGGGCTCACATGGAGGATGGCGGGACGTCAGTGACACAGAAAGCTCTGGGTGGGATGGGGGGGTTCAGCTGGGGTTGACGCTGGGTTTCATCAGGCGAGCGGCAGCTCTGCTGTAAATTGCCGTGAAGCAGCGTGTGAAGCGGGGGCCGCCGTGCTGCATGACATTGGCGCAGACTGGGAGCGGCGGCGTGCGCGGCGCTGTAATTTGATTCTGGGCCCGGAGCCCTCCGCTCGCTGGGCCTTTGAAGTTCTCTGAAGGTGGGGCTCAGGCGCTTAAAGAGCACCTTGTTTAAAGGCGAGGAGGCGTGCTGCCCCCTCTCTCTGGCACACTGGCTGATTGAAATGCGCTCGCCGCGTCTCCTGACCTTGAACGCTGAGAGCGGCTAAGTGCTGCTAATCCGGGGATGCAGGTGCAGATGTGGGAGCTGGTTTGCAGATAACGGCCCCACATTTCAAAGAAGACTTGTTCCTCGAAATGAGCCGCTGCGCTTCCACCTCCTGCTCTTAAGTTGGCAGCTGGAGTGTTTGTGCCTGCAGGCAGAAAGGCTGCGAGTTCCCCACCGGTTCCCGCTGCACTTCTGCAGAGAATGATGAAACAACGCGCAACCATGAGCCGGAGCCGCGCAACCACCAGCAGAAGTGCTGCGCTCGTCTTTCTCCATCCCAGATGAAGTTCTGTCAGGATTTCAGGGGCCGTTTCTGACCCCAACACGTGGCTTTGTCCCCGCAGACAAACACGAGGCCAAGCTGAAGGGGGTCATCTACTTCCAGGCCATCGAGGAGGTCTACTACGACCACCTGCGCAGCGCCACCAAGGTAACCCCCCCTCACCGTCACTCCAGCTCCCTGTCAACATGTCTGCGGTTAATGGGGGGGGGGTCATGGGAACAGCTGACCCTGTCATGATGCCTTCACTGTCCACAAGGCCTGACAGCAGCGACTACAGGGGCAGTTTAAGGCTGTGGGCAGGAAGATGAGCCCAACTCAGCCTGGTGGGGGTTTTCCTGGAGGGAGGGAGAGGACCGTCACTGCAGGACAGGTTCCTGTGACAGCACTTTGCTCAGTCTGAATGAACCTTTTTCAGATTATTTCTGCTTAAAGACCCACTCTGAGGGGTTTTTAACATGTGACATTTTTCTAATGATTAAGACATAAACTGCATTTCTGAGTAATTCTTTATTGAAATTGTGAATCAGGCGTAGACCTAGAAAACTGTTCTAGAAAACTATGCATAGCTATTGCTCTTTGTCTAAAAAGGACATAACCATAATGAAAAACCAGCAGGAATGCATTTACGACAGATCAAAAGATGGTCGGAGACTTTAATGTGCAGAGATGGTCTGAAATTTGGAGGAATGAAGATGGCAAACAGTCATGGAGCGCTTTTCTACTGTCATAAGGCCCAAAGCGCCGACTGAACTCAACCTGAAACCATCAGGACACGGGGGTTCAGTGTCCTGCTCAAGGACACGTCAACACTGGACGGGCAGGACGATTTTTTAATGGCCGCTCTACTTCTCACCACAGACAAATATCACACATGAAGCAGCTGCAGAGCTGTCAGTAAACAAAGCCTCTTAGTCCCATTCAAGCGTCCTTCATCCTGGCAGGCTGCCTCATCATCATCACTTTGTTGTTTCTGAAAAGAATTTGTGTTTTTTTCTTTATTTTGAAGCACCGTTCAGTCTTCTGAACCGTTTAAAAGTTCTGGAAACTTCTACATGAGATCCAGTTGCAGTGCTGAACATTGTGATCATTAAATGAACAGAAGTTAATCATTTTTATTTCAATGAAAGACGTATTGACATTCAGGCAGAGTTTATTCTAAGTCATAGTCTTTAGAAGTAGCCGGGAAGGGCTCCGGAAACGCCACCGCCCCAACGGGATACGAGATAAAGGCTTGAGAGAACGGGTGGAAGCTGAGGAGGACTGTGGATCAATTGGATACTCTGCCCACTGTCACTGAAGACGTCACGCTCCACAGTGGAGATTGGTTGACGCGACACAGCGACCTCGCCAGAGTTCAAAGTTTTTAACTGTGGCTGTGCTACCCAAATCACGCCGCACCGCTCAAATCACGCCACACCACTCAAATCACGCCACACCACTCAAATCACGCCACAACACTCAAATGACTTTAGCTCGCGCCATCGCTCAAATGGCGCCGCAGGACCTCAGATTGCTTCTGTACCATTGACCAAACATTGAAACGGGCCGCCTCTGCGGGCGACTGGGGTTGGGCGTTAACCCAGTTTTAGGTCTTCGCTAGGACTCTTTTTCTGTCTCCTTTTCTTTTAAACAAACCCGTTGGACAGGTTTTTTGCCCGTGTTTCGGCCCGTTTCCCGCTCTCCTCGCCCTCCAGAGTCCGACTGTTTTCAGCCCACGAATCATCAGAAATCAGACTTTTCCAGAATCCGAACAGTTTTGTCATTGCATTTGGATTCTGTCCCAACGGTTGTGCCGCTGCTTCTTCTAAGGAGCTCTCATGTCCATCAGCAGCTGACGGCGTAGCAGTGAGGCGTCCTTCCCTGCAGGTTTTCCTGACTCCGTACTGCGGGGGGGGGTTGATTCCACACCACAGTTTCCTGACTGACTCTTCAGCATTTGGACCTGCCCCCCTCTCCTCCCTGGTCTGGTTCTTTGGTTGTGACTCTTCCTTCTGTCCCGCAGAGTCCGAACCCGTCTCTGACGTTCTGCGTGAAGACCCACGACCGCCTGTACTACATGGTGGCGCCGTCGGCAGAGGCCATGAGGATCTGGATGGATGTGATCGTCACGGGGGCGGAGGGGTACACACAGTTCATGAGCTGAAACGGCGGCGAGTACCCCCCCACCCCCTGTACAGAACCAAATGTTTACCGTCGGACCTCACCGAGCCTTTCTATGTTGCCAAAAGGAGATCTTGTCCTGTTTTCTATTTTTGTTTCTGGGTTTTGTACTTTGACAGAGAAAATGCCAAAACGAGTTGATGTTGGTGGTTGGTCCTGACGGCTGTCCGTGGACCTGAACCCATTGCTGCATCGTAAACCATAGCTCCGCCTTCCTTAGCTTCAGGGTGGTCGGAGGACAGAGGCCCAAAAAAAACGTCCCTGCAGTGGTATGGGAGGTTTGGTCACTGCAAGAACTCCAGAAAGGGAAATTGGTTGGTTTTCAGAAACCATGACATCATCAGTGGGCGGGACATCCAGAACCAGCTTAAGGAACCTTGATGAGAAGCGCGGCTGGACCCCCGCCTCACACACACTCGATAACACTCAGCCTTAACCTGCCCCACACTAAGTCCTGAGCCTGAGAGCACGCCAAATCCGGCATCTGCAGGCGCCACCTTTGGACGCAGCAGGACCCTGAAGGTCCACGGCAGATGTGGAGTTACCCGAGCTTTGATCTGAGCGCGCTCAGACTTCAGCCAGTGGCCTCCATGATTTTTATTTAAGTCCCGCCCCCTCACATGTGACCATGAAACTGTGGTTTGTTACAAACACGTGTTGGAGCACGAACACTGGTTGTTGACCCCCCCATCACTGATGTGCTGCTTCTGTGTTCTGGCACACAGGACTGCTGATGCTATGACTCAGACCAACAGTAGGGGGCAGCACAGCGTTTTGTTGTAGCTGCAGCTGACAGAGCCCAGGTCATGGATACCGAGGTTACAACATATGGGGCAATAGCAGCTCTTCACTTCTGTGTGCCGGCCCAAACAGAATCACAGCAGTCCAGTCACATCTGATGTACATCACAGAACTAAATGTTTAAGAGTTTCTTCTATGAATAAATCCTGTCATTCTGTGTAAAATTGTGCAAATAAATGTCCAGATTTGACTTTTCATTCGGCTCTGAGTTCTGTTGCCTGTATTTCCAATGAAAATGTTGGTGTTTCAGCCTTCTGGCTCTTTCTGCCTCCTGTCCTGTTCGGTTTCTATTTCAGCGACGGAACAGCTGAAGGGAGGAACAGCTGATGGAAGGAACAGCTGAAGGGAGGAACAGCTGATGGAAGGAACAGCTGAAGGGAGGAACAGCTGAAAGGAGGAACAGCTGATGGAAGGAACAGCTGAAGGGAGGAACAGCTGAAAGGAGGAACAGCTGATGGAAGGAACAGCTGAAGGGAGGAACAGCTGAAAGGAGGAACAGCTGAAGGGAGGAACAGCTGATGGAAGGGCAGACAGCTGACTGCCAGAAGAAGCTGCGCTGCAAGAAGGAGGGGCTTAATGTATTAAAAAATTTGCTTGTGAACCTTAACCAGTGGTCCTCCAGTGGGTTGTGGGGTCCTCATGTTTGGTTCCTGTGTTGCGGTCCGTGTCGTGGACTTGTGATCGGTTCCTAGCAGCTGTTTTAAAGGACCAGACTTGATCTAGATCAGACCGAGAGGAAGATTTCTGCCAAACATGCTTGGGAATGCTAAAGGGAATGTTTGCTACAGATATTGAACTGTCCACAAGTTATAGCCAAGCAGCAACATTTCCTCTTTGAGGAACCAGAACCTGGGGGTCCGGTTGGTCTCCATTAGCCTTACTGTAACACAGTGACTGCAGAAACAGACAGACAGCTCCAAACATGTCAGGTCTGGTAATATTCAAGACATGATCTTCATTCTAGCAATGCTTCTCATAGAGATTAATAAATGTTCCCTCTAAAGCAGACTTACCTTCATACTTCTTTGCCCCGCCCACTTTATTCCAATGACATCATCATCAAAGAAAATCACGGGGCTTGTTTTTTTTTTTACACCATCTGTGGTTGAAGCCTCAATGCTTCACTGCTCAGAAACGGATTCATTTTAGCAAAAAAGAACAATATTGGAGGAAAATGTCAAGTTTTCCTGATTTCTTTTAAACTTGAATTTAGCTAATCAGCTTATTCAGGGTTTCAGTTGATGCACCATCACAAGAAGATTCTCTTTTCTTCAGCTCAAACCTCAACACCCACTCAAATGAAAAAGTGTTTTTTAGTGTTTAACGTGTTCTTGTGGCGTTTTTCTGATGATGAAAGACATTCGTAACCCTTGTGCTATCTTAGATGACCCCCCCCCTTCCATTGAGGTGTTCTCCTACCATGACAAAGGTGGATAAAGGTGGAAAGATTTCATGTAATGCATGGACACCAGTGAAGGTCACAAATCATTGAAGAAAAAAGGTTCAGAGCTCTGTCTAGTGGGTCTAGATGACCCAACTCCCAATGTTAAAGTGCCTAGGATAGGACAAGGGTTACAGAAAATAAAGATTAAATCTGCATTTCTGAGAATTTAATTAAATCATGGTGAACAGAAGCAAATGAAAAAATGCTTCAAAAGGATTGTAGTTTCTACGTACAAACAGGAACTGGGGGGTCAGAGTCTCCCCGCTCTGCTCCATTCTGATCATCCACCTGCAGACCAATGGATCCATGACCGTCTTTGTTTTCCTGGTCTGAGCTGGAATCTGGATCAGAACTGGACGGATGGATAGATCTGATGTTGCTGCAATTTTTTTTTGCAGCAGCAGCAATGATAGATTGGGGGTGTGGGGGGCTGTAAACTAGCAGGAGAGCGGGTAAACAAAGGGTCAATGGCATATCAGCACAGGCTTACTCCACGCCAACAGTTCTGTAGAACCTTTACAAAAAAACCACAGGTTTTGTTTTTTTTGGCCTAAAAACGTCCTCATACTACTCGAACTAAAAGACAAGTAGGGAAACTTTAAAAGTAGACCAAAGGAGGATCGGAGTGGGACTTTAAAATCCTTTTAATCAAAGAAAATGTAGATGAATAGTTCAAAATGGAAAACGTATGCTCCCTCCTGTGCATGGACGATGATGTCATCAGGTCCATCAGCTTTTGTGTTTTCACTTTTTCCACCTCTTTGAGCCTCTGAGGCTCTCTTGTGGTGCTGCACCGCTTCAATTTCAAGTTGCGATAGAAGTTAGATGGAAGTAGCTACCAGCTACCAGCTCCATGTTCCATCCTCCATCCTACTCAGAGAGGTTATAGAAGCCTCAGCGATCTGTGGCTCAGCCTCATGCTCCAGAGGCCGCTTTGCCTTCTCCTGATTGTAGGGGCATCTGGAGGGATGGGGGTTTCCAAAATAGTTTTTCTAAAGGAAAACCCTCACGGGACACCAGGGTAATCCATGTGCCGCAGAGGGGAAGCGCAGTTCTTCACGTGGGGGTCCTCTAGGAGACAGAACATGTAAATGTAAGTAAATTCTGTTTCAGCAGGACTTTTTAAAAATATATAACAGAAGTTGTTCTGTATTTTCTGAGCGCTAGCAGCTACACGCTAATGTGGATGACCGGCGACTACTGATGACCTCATCAAGTGAGATTGACTTCTGGATTAGAAGACAGTATTTGGACACTATTTGGATTCGGCCTCTGATTCCTGTTGTAGAGGGGCGGACAGTACTGCTGACTCAAAGATCTGTACAGCAGTTTTTTGTCTTGAATACAAGATAAGACCATAAGGTCTCAAACATCTACCCCACAGCAACTATTTGGTCCATTCAGTTTGTCCTCATAAATAGAAAAAGGGGTGAAACCAGAGGCTGAGTCTAACTCCAAAAACTGAGAGGTGCACCTTCTGCTGGGTCTGAGGTCACGTCCACATCGCCATCGGTAACGCGTCTTCAAGCAACCACTTCCAATGAAAAGTCATTGTTGAGGAGCATATATGTGCGCCTTGGGCTTCTGTGTTCAAAACTCTCCCGGTCACACGTCGTCACGCAGGTTTCTCCCACTGTGTTTGGGCTCTGTGTGCAAAACGTGTGGCCATTGAACACACGGTGAAAGCAGGTCAAACTTTGACCAATCAGGGACTCGGATTCAGTAGTGACGTAAGGGCGTCCCTTTTTTGTTTAAAATTCGATCATGGAGGAGAAACGAATAATTGCAGTTCGTTCCCGGCTGGAATTCTGTGACTCCAAGGTTTTCATGTATCAGAACAGAGCTGTGAGAGAAAAGGTCTGGAGCAGGATCCACCAGATTTACACCACCACGACATTTCACACCAAGACTCTTCCAGCTGCAGGTGGTGGACGCGCGCTAGTAATTGGTAGAAAAAGAAGAAGAAGAAGTAGCCCCTCCCTGCCTGTCCAGTGTGAACACCATGGGCCAAATGCGTGTTTAGCATGTTCTCTAACTCGTGTCACGTGTCCAGTGTGTCTGTAGCTTCACATGTTAATATTTTATCCTGACAAACAACAAAAGTCTGTTGTATGTCAAATTCAGAAATTCCTACAGTTCTTCAAAGAGGAAGTGCACAGCTGTCCTTAGATGGTAAATGGTGTATCTTTGTACAGTCCTTTATTTCAACCTTCAGCACTCACAAACCCCGCGCAGACACGTTCACATACTGATGGCGGCAGAGATGCCACGCATTGTGCTGTGGGCAGAGCTGGAAACCAGAGCAGAACGGGTAAAAAGCGACAGAAAAAAGCCTGTGAAGCCAAACAGAGCAGCACGGCGTGTGATTGTTCACACTCGGGGAGAGTTTCCAGCAGCAGTCTTTGTTTTACCAAAGCTCCATGGTCTGATATTTGGAGCTGGACTCCCTTAAGTCTGCAAACAGCCCTGATGAGCGCCGAGTCTGAGCCACACAACAATGACTCCAGAGGCTTAAAGCGTGGCAGCAACCCACACAATCACTGATTATCCCGTTTCCCCACAGCTCTTTGTCCTCACAGCCATTCTCTGTGTGACACCAGGCAAAGAGACTCGGAGCTTCAGATGGAAGTTCTTTGTTTTAAGAAGATTCTGACCCTTTTGCAGCTTCATGTTTTCATAATCCACTCACTAAACAATCCATCTTATTTTCACGGCGTTTTCCTCTGTGCTCCTCACCTGAACGTAAACCAGCAGAGCTGAACCATTAACCAGAAGTCTGAGCCGAGTCAGTTCTGGTACTGAACTGATCCACTGAACTGATCCACTGAACTGATCCACTGTGACACAGCATGACACCCCATGTCTGCTGTCAATCACTCAAGCAGCTTGGTGTAAACCAAACTAATAATGTTCTACAAGACCAAAATATTGGTTTCCAGCAGGTACGGTTGTGGTCTGTAAAAGAAAATGAATTAACACAAATATCCAAATCAGCCAAAAATGTTCTGGGTTCTTAATTGATTGTTGTTCCAATTCCCTGTAACCCTTGTGCTATCCTATGGGGTCCAAATGACCCCCTCCCTTGCATTGACGTGTTCTCCATACCATGACAAAGGTGGATAAAGGTGGAAAGATTTCATGTAATCCATGGACACCAGTGAAGATCACAAATCATTGAAGAAAAAAGGTTCAGAGCACTGTCTAGTGCAGGGGTCGGCAACCCATGGCTCCGGAGCCGCATGTGGCTCTTTCATCCATCTGTTGTGGCTCCCTGTGACTTTGGAAAATAATGAGTATTTTATAATAATTAAATTTTATTTTAGTTTGTTCATTTTTCATGGCATTTCAAAGGCGCTGATGGCTCCGTACGAAGCGCGAGCCACGTAAAAAACAGCTTCGTAATGAGCTCGTATTTATCAGGCGAGACCTGCAGAGCTGATAGCAAGAGGAAACACGCGGGGCGGCTTCAATAAACACTCCGATCTTCTGCCGGGAACTTGACGTGCCGCGGGGCAGAGACTGATGACAGACTGAGAGTTCGCGCCAGCTTTGCCAGATAAAGTCACAGTTTTCCAGCCGAAAAGTCATCTTTTTTTGGCCAGACCCAGCCAAAAACCGCCCAACACAGCTTTTGTTGATGTTTTTTTTTCATACTGGACTAGTAAAATAAGATTTTTCTAAATAAAAGATAGTTCAGACTAATAATAAAATGTGTACAATATTGAATATTTCTTCAGCGGGCCGCCTTCTTCCATTCATTTGCTTAACCCGCTCTATCCCCGCTATAACCTGCGTCCGGCTCTTTCATCCTTGTGCTGCGCTGGAGCGCCCTGACCACCGTATTTTGCGCTCTCTGTGTAGGACACACCGGGAGCGCGGGGGAGACAAATCTCAGCTGCAGAGGATGTGAACAGGTGAACAGGTAGAGAGGAAAAGCAGGTGGAGAGGCGGAGGAGGGGCTTTGGCTTCAAACTCTGTCAGAGAGATGCAAACACGGGCGTCAGATTGAGACGCAGCTTACCCTGCAGGAGTTGAAGCAGAGACTTTCCCTGGGATGATTTTATGAACTCAAACATGGAAACATGATTACCAAGTAGAACTCTTCAAAATAATAAACCTGATCTCTCCACATTCTCAGTGTCTTCATGCATTGATAAACACATCGCTCCATGCAGCGATCAGACCAGAACCAGTAGCTCCTCCCACACGCGGTCGCGGTATCATCCTTTAAAGAACATAATGTGCATTTGCAGCGACGTATGCTTCAGACGATGTCCGATTGGCCAATCTACATGTCAATCAAGTCCCGTACTTCTCAGTGAGGATTTTGATTGGCTGGTGGATTTTAAAGAATTACTTTTTTTTTTTTTATCTTTTCTGGCCCGCGATCTACACTCATGTCCTTGAAGATCGACGTAATGAGCACCCTTGATATAATATATACATGCATAATATATATAATGATGTCAAAACGGGTTGTGGCTCCGGGTGCTTTCTTTTCATTAGGGGCGGTCCCAAATGGCTCTTTTAGTAAAAAAGGTTGCCGACCCCTGGTCTAGTGGGTCTAGATGACCCAACTCCCAACGTTAAAGTGCCTAGGATAGCACAAGGGTTAAGTGCATTTGAGCAAGAAATTAATTCCATCCATTGTGTCAAATATATAGTTGGGAAAATGTTCCAGATGTCGTCTTCCCCTTTCAATAAATGAATGAACCACTTTATTTTCAAAGAGTTGTTTAAAGTGAATACATCCACGCCCCCATACTTTCAGGTGTTACACAGAAGATTTTTCCTTAAGTAATGACATATTTTCCTCCAAATGAATCAAAGAATGTTTGATAGGTTACAGATGTGTTTTGGTATTTCTAAAGACAGAGACGAATAGACAGATCTAGAAATTCTCTCAGCTTTAGATAACAGAATTCTACCTTTCAGAGAAAGATCTCTCATTAGCCACATATAATATCTTTTGCTAATTTGTTCAGCTATTGGCTTGAAATTAACATCTAAGATTTGTTTCAATTTTATCAATAATTATTCCAAGATATGTAAGTGAAGTTTTCATTGGAATACGGTTGATTTCTGATGAATCACAGTCTTTATTTGAAACAGGACAGATTTGTTTAGGTTCATTTCTGATCCAGAGAAGGCCTTAATTCCTGCATTTGTTAGTTCCTGTTTCTGAGGGAGGAGTATGTTAGGGAGGAGCCTGTGAGGGATGAGTACCCTCCCCATCAGCCTTCCTTCACTGTCCCGACCAGAGCCCGTTTTAGACAACAGCGCCCTCCGAAGAACAGCTGTTGGAACTGCACACAGGCGTCCGCTTCAGTCCTAGGTTTTGTGTGTAAAATGAAGCAAACCAAAGTAGATTTATCAGCGTTTCGGTCCATGGGACTGTCCCAGAGGTGGAGGGGGGGCCTGCTTGATGCTGCACAGCAGCTGTGACACGAGAGAATGAAGTCAGAGTCAGAGCTGCATGTCTGTCTTCCCCCCCACGATTGAGTTTCTTCCTCTGGAGTCCAGTTCAGTTCTGCAGCTCTTCACCAGGTGATGTGGAGGAGTTTCGTTGTCCGGGGGGTCAGTGGTGGGGCTGTCCTCCACCTCCAGGGTGTTGGTCTGGGTGTCCGTTGACCTCAGGACCGCGACCTCTCCGCTGCTGTGCTCGGCCTCGGCGCCGACCTTCACTCTGGTGCTTCCCGTCTGCAAACGCTCACGTATCGATCCGCTCTGTCACTCTGAGACTTTGCCATCTGCTCCCCCCAACTCATTATTCTCAGTTCCTTCCGCCGCTCTCTCCTTCCTTCTCCTGTTTACCCCCCAACACCCACCTCTCTTCTCTCCCACACGGCTGCCCCCCCCCCGACTTCCTCACAGCCCGCCATCCTCCACGCTGAGGATGAGCTCCGATGGGCCCAGAGGGAGAGGTTTCTGAGGGTTTCGTCAGAGATACTACCCGACTTGTTAGTCTGCTGGAATCAAGTGATTGTCAGCATTCCTCTCAGGGGGGGTTAGAGGATTGCAGCCTGACGTTCAGAGCCTCCTCTGCCACCCTCCCCGCTGATGGAGGCAGAGGAGGCTCTGCTTTCAGGCTGCTGTCAGCTGCAATCACCAGCGACCCACACAGGAACCTTTCATTTAGCACCACTGATTTACTCATGAATCAACCAACACAACAAAAACCAGTGTAGCCGACCGCAAGGATAACGACTGCAACAGTGACAAAGTTGACCTAATTGCTTTATTAGTATCGGCAGCTCTGAATGTAAAAAAGCAGTGATTGACATGAAAGTCACATTTCTAATGACCGTCATTACAGCTCAGAAGTATTCATTCTGGACTGTTCACAGCACATTAGGGAGACTGACATTTGCCTCTGGTAATGAATGAAGACATTTCAACTTTTTCTTTTCATTTCTCAGTTTTTCTACAAAACCGTGTGAACAGCAATGTGCCAGAGTACTCAGGTTGTTTTCTGGATTTCTAAATTATTTTTTCATTTAGCTCTGTGAACTTTTATGTAACAACTACAAACAGGTAATAGCAAAAGACAACAGCAGAACATGTAATGTAATGCATACTGTGGCTCTGTGGAATGTCAAACATGTCGTGCTCCAGTCTGCAAAACGTTTATTTGGGAAGAAATGCAATAAAATACAAATATTATGTTTTTCCCCCCAGGAAATACTGTCATCAAACAATGCAGGCTTTAACCCTTGTGCTATCTTAGATGACCCCCCCCCCCATGACAAAGGTAAATCACAAATCTTGACAAAAGGTTCAGAGCACTGTCTAGTGGGTCACCTAGACCCACTAGACAGTGCTCTGAACCTATGCGCCCGCGAGCACCCCAATAACGCCACCAAATGCACAAATTCTTTTTTTTTTTTTTATTGGAAGCAAATATTCAACAAACAACCACAGCATGTCTGTCAGCCCGACAGCAATATCAATTCTGAGATAAGGTAGACAAGAAATAAAACCCAAATATGTAAACAAATATAACTTAAAAAATAATCCAATAAAAGTGAGGGTCTGTACAAAAAGTTTAAATAAGATCCAAATAAATTACACAATTTCTGGACATTCTTATGATTCATGTAATGTAAGATTTTTGAGAATAGAGTTGAAATTGGTTGAGTAATCCATTAATGTGAGGATTAATATTTCTGTCTGTTTTATTTACATTTATGTTTTAAAAGTTAAAATTAAGTTAAAGTTTTTAAAAAGGTTTTAAAGTTTAGCTTTAGAGTGTTCAATAAATATTTATCTTGTTCAGCTACAACCCCCAATGTCTGAGTCTAGAAAATTCATGCATGTTTTTGTGTGTAAAATGAGCAAATAAAATAAGGCACACAAAAGGGGGTAGGAGGGAGAGACACAGTGGCGCCCTTCATACCATGGTGTCCATGAGAGCAGCCCTAGGTCTCAAAAAAGGTTGGTGACCCTTGCACTAGACAGTGCTCTGAACCTTTTTCTTCAATGATTTGTGATCTTCACTGGTGTCCATGGATTACATGAAATCTTTCCACCTTTATCCACCTTTGTCATGGTAGGGATAACACGTCAATGGAAGGGTGGGGTCATCTAAGATAGCACAAGGGTTAAGGTCACCAGGTGAACTTTTACTGTCAACCAGTTTTAAAAAAAGAAAAAAGCCTGAAGTCAGATTAAAGATAGATTGTGTATTCTTTCCAAAAATAGGGAACTATAGTTCTTTCAGATGAGATATGTAAGATTAATATCAGTAAATCTGAAATGTATTCTGTTTCTGAAGGGCTTCCATGCAGAAGAAGCTAAAACTGGTGACATCCATTCATCCAAAGTCCTGGCCTTTTAGGCCAGCTAGGGATTTCAGAGGTTTTAGAGGTTGTCTGGTGATGAAGAGTGCAGCAGTCAGAGCCTTGAAACAACTCATGAGCTGATGTCTCTGCATCATTCAGAGATTATGGGTAGATACAGGCTGTCTGTGGGCCAAAAGTGGCCAAACCTGTATCAAGTGGCTGCAGGGAAATATCAAGTTGTGGACCGTTTGGTGCGCCTGTTTTGGTAAAATTCTTCACACCAAAAAGTGAGGAAGACCTGAGTGTGAAGATTGACAGGCGGATCAGAGCAGCAGTAGTTTATGCAGTCGATCCGTCGTGAGTGAAGAAGCTGAGCCAAAAACCAAAGCTCTCAATTTACCGGTCGATCTTCGTTCCAGTACTCACCTATGGTCATGAGCTATGGGTCATGACCCAAAGAACGAGAAGCGAGGGGCCCAGGGAAAACCCAGGACACGCTGGAGAGACTATGTCTGTGGGCTGGCCTGGGGCATACAGATCAAAGCACCAGCTCTCTCCAGACTTCCAAAGTTTTTTTAATATTTTTTCTTAACTTGTCCTGTCCAACATCTGGGCAAATAGATGAGAGCTGAAGGCCTATTATGTTGGACGTATTTTACTTTTACAACAGGGATCTTTGTACACAGTAAGTGTATATTTGAATAAACCCCGTTTGTAATTTAGGCTAAACTTTATTCATCTTAATCATATTTGCAACATTTTTTTTTTTTTTTTTTTTTGCAAGCGGAAAAAAAAAGATGAAAGAAGGATGTTAAAGAGGGACCAACCATGGGCGGGTGGGTGGCTGCCTGAGTCTTGGAGGCGGGTCTCCTGGGGTCTGGCTCGTGCCTGGGGTTGAAGGCGAGGATGCCGGAACTCCTGGGTAGTGATAGGAGTGCTCGTCTGGGGCTGTGGGGCGTCCTTCTCTGGTGGGGCCTACGTTGGGCTCTCCCGGCGCGGCAGAGGCTGCTCTCCTGTGGGCGGGCTGGGGCAGCGCTCTCCTTCCCTTCCCTGCTCTCTCTGGCTCTGAACCTTGGCCCGGTCCTGCTGGCCCTGGCCTGGGTGGCGGTCTGTCGCCCGGGGCGGTTGTTCCCTGCCTGTTCCCGTGTGGCGTTGGGGGATTCTGGCTGCCGCTGCTGCTGCGGTGGGGGTCTTGGGGTGGGGATGGCTGGGCACTCTCCCTCCTTCTTTTCACGTTCCACCATCCATTTTAGACGAACATAAACACTCACCTGAGCACAGGTGTTAGCTCACCTCTGCACTAATAGTTTGCATGATTGAATGATTGAAATATTTCACACTAGTTGGTTTGAGGCTTGTGAGTATGCGTGTGAACACTATCTGTTTTGTATACATGTCGACATGTGGACATTTTGCAGCTAGCAGGTATGTTGGTAACATTTGAGTGTGTGTGTGGACAGGCTCCGCCCTTTTTTGTACTACATTTGAACCTTAGCGTAATGATAAACAACCAGTAAACTTGTCTGCTTTATGCTGCTTCATGGTCTTACCCCCCTCCTATTATCACCCTCTTACCCCCCCCTCTCTCTAACATTCCTCTCTCTTCTTCCTTCTTTCCTTTTCCGTCGGTCCAACACCAAAGATTTTCAAACATGATTGAAATTAATAAGTTTGGCCTCAATTCCAAAAGGGGTTTATTCAGACATACCTTTGGTTTGTCTGAAGATTAACCCCTCTTGTTAAGAAGTAAAATATGTCAACACAAGAGGCCCTCAGCTCTCATCTGTTTGCCCAGCTGTTGTACAGGACAAGTAGAAAAAAATAAATAAAAA
Source organism: Oryzias sinensis (assembly GCA_037389245.1). NCBI lineage: Eukaryota > Metazoa > Chordata > Actinopteri > Beloniformes > Adrianichthyidae > Oryzias > Oryzias sinensis. The sequence continues at coordinate 29,672,869 of CM074488.1, forward strand.
AGAAAAAGGGGGATAGGAGGTTAATTATAGGGGGGGGGGTCGTTGTTATGCAGCATAAAGCAACAAGTTGCGGATGTTCATAATCATCAGGAGTTAGGTTCTGGGGGTATTCAGAAAGCAGGTTATGCCAGCTCTCAAAAGGTAAGTTTGAGGCTAGGAAGTTGATAACCTCAGTTTAGGTTCAGAAATGGAGGGTATGTTTCAGGAGTAGGTCAAGTTGCCATGGCAGCTCATGCTCTGAACATAACCTGGTCTCAGAGCAGGTTTTAGTTGAAGCTTAGTTTTGTTTACAGAGAGGTGGGCTTGGCATGGGCGTGTCCATTTTGAAGATGATTTAGTGGATGAAGAAGCTCAGATAATACTTTTCTACCGTGAGAGGAGTGATAAGACCACATATGGATGCTGGAAAATATTTTCTTTTTACTTTGATCTAACTTTATTATTTGTTTCAGTTAAAATAAATCATTTTTTTGTAAGTCGGTTTAAAAATTACGTAGTTTTCAGACAGTTATTTTACTTTCATTCAAAAGTAATTCAATTAGAAGGTGTAACTTTGGTGCTGCTGTTAGAGCAGCACCGCAAAGATGAGGATATCATTCCTTTGCCTGTCTGGACAGATTTGGGTTTAGAGTGTGGGTTTTGACCAAATGTGTGTTTTTATTTAGCTGTTTTACTGTGTTTTGCCATACTTCTGAGTTATTTGCCGTACTGAGCTTACGTCTCTACCATGAGTCAGGGTGAAGGAGAGGATGGATTGGTTTACTATAGCACCCCTACGGCAAAGACCTTACAATGACACTCCACGGTTAATTCTTTAGCAATTTACATCACTCCGTGCATTATTCACCCCGTCTTTTTTATTGTTATAATAATGAGTATATCTGCCGGCTCAAACTTAGGCATTTGAGAGTTCGAAATGTAATTAGTAAGATGGAAAAAAAATATTAGTGAATTGGAGTAATATGGCATTTAGTAAGATAAATACGTAAATTTGAGTTGTATAAACAATTATTGAGTTTATAGACGTAAGAAATTAGGTTGAATAATTTGCTCAATTTTTGTTACCAGCCAAAGTAATTCATTTAAGTTGGCAAAATTGGATGAGTTATATATGTATGTGCGTCACGAGAATTCATGGTCTTATCCCCCTTCCCCTCCTATTATCACCCTCCTACCCCCCCCCCTCTCTCTCTAACGTCCCTCTCTCTTCTTCCCCTCTTTCCATTTCTGTCCGGTCCAACACCAAAGATTTTCAAACATGATTGAAATTAATAAAGTTTGGCCTCAATTACAAAAGGGGTTTATTCAGACATACCTTTGGTTTGTCTGAAGATTAATAACCCCTCTTGTTAAAGTAAAATATGTCCAACACAAGAGACCCTCAGCTCTCATCTGTTTGCCCAGCTGTTGTACAGGACAAGTAGAAAAAAATAAATAAAAAAGAAAAAGGGGGATAGGAGGTTAATTATAGGGGGGGGGGTCGTTGTGAAGCAGCATAAAGCAACAAGTTGCTGGATGTTCATAATCATCAGGGTTAGGTTCAGATGTAATACAAAGGGGCGGGGCCTCAAATGTTACAAACATACCTGTTGGCTCCATAAATGTTTACATACAAACACATCAAAATGTACACAATACAACAAATGTTCACACACGCATACCTATGCATTCAGACCAACACGTGAAACATTTCATTCAGTCACACAAACTATTAGTGCAAAGGTGAGACAGCACCTGAGCTGGAGTGAGTGTTTCTGTTCTTCTGGGGTGTACCCAGTACCCAGTCATCCCCACACCAAGACCCTCGCCACAGCGGCAGCCAGGACCCCCCAACACCCACACAGGCTTCCAAAGTTAAAATGACTCAGCTGTGTGGACTGTCCCCCTTCTGCCTCACCTCCAGCGGCACTTTATCGTCCTGAAAAACACATAAATCACTGAATTTCCTGAAATAGACGGAAAACTCAAAGGCTGACTAATTTAGGATTAGGCAGACTAAAAATGAAAGTTCAACATGGAACTGTGGGCTCGCTGCGACGAAACGCCAAAGCTTTGGAAGTGAGAACACACCTGAAGGCAGTCATTATGCCTACGTGTATGAAGAACAATATCACGCTCTAATCACAGCGGAGGAGACGGTTTGCATAAACGTTCATCAAGTGATGGGTGTTTTTATGCAGGGGGGGGCGGGGGCTCACGCTGTTGATTAAGCCGTTTGGGTCAAACACGGCGTGAGCCAAATGAACTCTGATGGTGTGTTTATCACAGCGCTCCACACAGCGTTTCCATCCCACGCCATCTCCCTGCACCAACAAACATCCCGCTTTCTCCTCCCACTCCCCCAAACCAAAATAGAGCCCCCCCACACCTCTTTTTCACCGTCCACAAACCACAGCCGCTGGTGGAGCTCACCGGCTGGGATTAACACGCTGAATGAATGAGTCTGACAAACGAGCAGCAAACGCAGCGCTCCATCCACGGGGATGAGAATGGTCTCCATGGAGACCGTCTGGAATTGGACCATGGATAGAAAAAGGGAAATCCTTACCATGAGCGCATGAAAGGCGCGCAGGCTGAGGTGGGATGCTCACAGCAAAACCAAATTAACGAATGATGAGAAGCAACACACCAAAAAAATGAAACGCCTTCTCAAAAGTGATCACTTAAAAAAAAGTTAGTTTGACACAGAAACACGGAACTCAGATCTGCTCCTGCAGCTCATTTTAAAAACAAGAAGGCAGCATCCCGTAAATACAAAAGGCCCTGATTCCCAGATCACATCCATCCATCCGATTTCTGAACCTGCTGTCCCCCTTTCAGGGTCACAGGGCTGCTGGCGCCCCTCCCGGCTACACCTGGACACATCTGTCGCAGGGCCACACAATCACACACACACCTAGGGGCTATTTACAGAAACCAGTTAACCCATGAAGCATGTTTTTGGACGGTGGGAGGAAACCTATGCATGCACGGACAGAACACGCAAACCCAACATCACAGACAATTACCTTCAAATATTCCAAGAAGGTTTGAAAAAAGGAAAAGTCATTTCTATTTCAGAAGAACTGAGATTGAAGCCCAAGGGTTGGAAAGATGGAGGTACAGGAGAAAGGGAACCTTTGACATTTATAATCAAGCTTGACTCACTGAAAAGCCAGAAGAACGTTTCTACTGTGTGCCATTCATTTCCTCTACATAAATCATCTTTATATTGACAGTTTGTGCATTTGACATATAGGTCCATTTAAATAACACGTCATCAATCTAGACAGTTGGGTTTAGTAATGAGCAAAACTATCTGCTGGTTGATGAAAACAGAGTTTGCATGGTAGTGAACGTTAACCGTTGCACTGTGGTGTCTCATTAAGAGTGACGGCTTGATGGGAGCAGAACCGACACAAACGAACGGAGACTGGAGTTTATGGGAGCAAACAAAGCAGGATGAGGAGCCGGATGAGTAGCTGCTCAGAATGGAGGAGAGGCCGTCACTTAGCAGCAATATGAAAATGTGTCAACCAAGCAGAACAAACAGCAACAATGTGGTGCTGCTGAAGCTGTCAGGATGCCTCATCACTACATGCCCCATGATGCAATGCAGAGCAACAGTTCTGCTTCAAAGGTACCGTTGGCAGAACGTTGACTGTGTTTTGCACAAATTGAAGGTCTGCTTGAAGAAAGAATTTTTCATGAGACCCGATTTGAGCAGCTTTTCCTGTGGAGCGGCTGACCTGGATCAGAGCTGCAGCTCACAGGAACAATCCCGACGCATCGCAGACAGCAGCTGAACGCTCAGGCAGCCGCTCTTCCTTCAATCCAGGGTTAATGTGAGCCCGTCTTTAAATCAGAGCTTCATCTGCATCTGCATCTACTCAGAGGATACCAAACATTTGTCATTTATGAGATGCAATTCTAAATAAAGTTTAAAAGATTCAAATGGAATTTCAGCGTATTTCTTTACTTAAATCGTGAATCAGGAGCAGATAAAGAAATGCTGTCAAAAAAGATCGTATTTGGCCCCAACGGCTGCCAGCCGGTTCAGGAGAGCGCGCCTGTCCTGTGGCCTTGGAGCCCCGAAGCTGGTGTCACCCACGCTCCCCAGTGCCGGAGGAGCTACCGCAGGGGGGGGCCGTCCCACCCGCTCGAGCTGCGTGGGTCCTGTCAGCGGGGGTGCTCCGGGGGTCTCCTGCCCCCTCTCTCCTGCTGAGTCTAACCGGTCTCATTTCCACAGAGGGCCTGAAGTTCAAATCACATCAATGCAAAAGTATTTAAAGATCATGACGATAGTTAAAAATGCAAAACAAATAAGGAACTTTCTAAAATGACATTTCAGAAATCAAAACAGGCTTCTAGAAACCAAAACATTAAAATGGTAAATGGCGTATACTTATATAGCGCTTTCTACCTTCTTACGAAGGCCCAAAGCGCTTTACAGTCCCATTCACCCATGCACACACACATTCACACACACATTCACACATTGATGGTGGCTCTGCTGCTTAACACTGGTGCCAACCTCCCACCAGAGGCAAGGTGGGGTTCAGTGTCTTGCCCAAGGACACTTCGACACATGGGTGTGCAAGGCGGGAATCACACCTGCAATATTATGATCATGGGTCGACCGCCCTACCGCTGCACCACGGCGGCCATTAAAAAAAAAAGGTTTAGGAAAAGAAAAATAATTCCCAGAATTCAAAACAAAATGTAATGTTTTCTTTAAATATGTGTTTTGCTTTTTAAATTGTCACTGTGATCTTTAATATTTGTTTGCGCCAAATGGTTTGTTGATGCGATTTGCCCTTCAGGGCCGCCGTACATTTCTACACCTGAGCACGCTCTCACCAAGCCAACTGTTTTTGACTACAGTTAGGCCTCCTTACCTGTCTGTAGTGCCTCGGATTACCCTCTGAACCTTCTGACTAAATTAAATCCACAATGTTCTGCTTGGACACCAAGTTACTGACTTAACAAAACGTTTGACTTGCTTTCTTGAGTTTGTTTGTCACCTCCTAACATGTCCTTCAGCCAAAGTCCTACAGACTCACTACAAAAGAGGATGTTTGCCTGCAGACAGACAGGTCCTGGCACATGAATTATTTGAGTAATGGTACTCATGAAGGGAGAGAAAAGACAGAAGAACAAAGAATCCACAGAAGGAGCAGCAGAGAGTGCTGCTGCTGGGAAAAAAAATCTGATGGATCAATGCAGTCGCAAGGCAAAATACCTCTACGTTCTATTGGGCTAAGAAATATACCCACAAAAGGGAGCGAGTCAAGTTGGCTGAGGATTGCAGCAAAGATGAAGAACGTGTAACATCACCATTTCACAAAAGAATCATCAGCAGGAGAAGAAATCTTTACGTCTGAGTGTTATGGATCTGCAATAATCAGTGCAGTAAGAGTGTCAAAACGGTTTCATCACCACACTCTATACAGTGACCGATAATACATGGGTCCAGATCTTTTAGAGATGGTGATGGAAGAGTTTAAAGCTGCTGCCACCACTGCACTGACTTTAGCACTGAAGCTGTTAGCCTCAAGGGAAAAACAGTGAAAAGCAAAGCTGCCCAACATGTCACTGAGAGCTGCAGGTCTACATGAACTGGAACCAGGATTTGGGTATCTTCACGTCTTTTACTGTGTTCTGATATGTAAGGAGTCCTCGGACATAGTTCAGCAGGTGTCACGTATGTGCTGTATAGGGAATGGTTCCCCAAACTGTCCAGTGACACTGGTGGAGAGTTTAACAGTGGAAAACAGATGAAAGAATTGTGCTGTGTGGTTTTAACATACGTGTAAATGGTGAGAATCACAGCCTGACCTGATGTCTTAACCTCCATTTTTTTTAGATTCGTTTTTTTTATCTTGTAGAGTCTGAACCTGCTCCTGCACTGAGGTTTTTCTTCACAACCATGATCCTCGTTTTAAGAACCTTTGACCTTATGTGAGCAGACTGCACCTTTTTGCTGTAGTGCTTTAAGTTTCATTAATAAATTGAATTGAAGTGAAGTGGAGCGTCCAAATCAAACTGACAATAAAAGTGAAGTCAATGACTTTGACTGCAACTGGTTTAAGAAAAAAAACAGAAATGGGTGACAGTGGCTCAGGCAGCTGAGCAGAGTCGGCGGTTCAATCCCCGCTCCCCCAGGCCAGCTGTCATTGTGTCCTTGGGCACTTCACCCTCCCTGCCTCCAGTGTGTCTCCACTGGTGTGTGAATGTCCCGGTGATGGTCAGAAGGACCGTACCGGTAGCCACACCTCTGTCAGCCCCCCCTCTGTCACTTGTGCCTCTATCAGCCACCCCTCTGTCAGCCAAGCCTCTACCTGCCCCGCGTCTTTCAGCCACGCCTCTTTCAGCCACACTTCTTTCAGCCCCGCCTCTGTCAGCCACGCCTCTATTAGCCCCGCCTCTTTCAGCCACGCCTCTTTCAGCCACACTTCTTTTAGCCCCGTAACTCTATCAGCCACACATCTGTCATCCACGCCTCTTTCAGACACGCCTCTTTCAGCCACACTTCTTTCAGCCCCGCCTCTGTCAGCCCCGCCTCTATTAGCCCCGCCTCTTTCAGCCACGCCTCTTTCAGCCACACTTCTTTTAGCCCCGTAACTCTATCAGCCACGCATCTGTCATCCACGCCTCTTTCAGACACGCCTCTTTCAGCCACGCCTCTGTCAGCCCCGTCACTGTCAGCCACGCCTCTGTCAGCCACGCATCTGTCAGCCACGCCTCTTTCAGCCACGCCTCTTTCAGCCACGCCTCTGTCAGCCACGCCTCTTTCAGCCATGCCTCTATCAGCCCCGCCTCTGTCAGCCCCGTCACTCTCAGCCCCGCCTCTGTCAGCCCTGTCTCTCTCACGCCTGTCAGCCGCCATTTTTTTAGCAACGCCTTTGTCAAAATACATCGCCTTTTAGCAACGCCCCTGTCAGCCACGCCCATGTCAGCTCCTGCCTTTCACCCACGCTTCTTTTCAGCCACGCCTCTTTAGCAACGCCTGTTAGCAACGCCTGTCAGCCACGCCTCTTTAGCAACGCTTTGTCAGCCACACGTCTTTAGCAACGCCTGTCAGCCACGCCTGTCAGCTCCCTGCCTCTTTTCAGCCACGCTTTCAGCCACCCTCTGCCGCCACTTGTCAGTTCTGTCTTGTCAGGCCACGCTTGTTGGGGCCACGCTTCTTTAGCAACGCCTGTCAGTTACGCTTTAGCAACGCTTTGTCAGCCACACGTATTTAGCAACGCTTGAGTTTCGTCTTCTGTCAGCCACGCCTGTCAGCCACGCCAGTTACCTTTCTGTCAGCTACGCCTGTTCGCCTAGTTACTGTCAGCCACTTCTTTTTGCTACACTTTTTTCTTAGCCCCTCGGCTTATTAGAAGTATTTTGCTGACATCACGCCTTTGTCAGCCTGTATCACTCTCAGCCACGCTTGCTGGGTAACGCCTTTTTTCAGCAATTCTTTCAGTCTTCTGCCCTGGTTGGGGCCACGCCACTGTCAGCCACGCCTCTTTCAGCCCTGCCACTGTCAGCCACGCCACTGTCAGCCACGCCTGTCAGCCGCGCCTGTCAGCCACACGCTTTTGAGCAACGCCTGGTCAACCACGCTTATCAGCCTTGTTCTTTTCTAGCCACGCTCTTTCAGATATGCCCTTCAGCCACTTCCATTGTCAGTCTTCTGTCAGTCAGGCTCTTTCAGCCACGCCTATCACTAGTCTTGGCTCTTTAGCCATCACGCCTCTGTCAGCTGCTCTATCAGCCCTGCATCTTTGCCACGCCTCTTTCCCAGCCACACTTCTTCTTAGCCCCGCACCTTTCAGCCACGCCTCTTTCAGCCACACTTCTTTTAGCCCCGACACTCTCAGCCACGCATCTGTCAGCCACGCCTCTTTCAGACACGCCTCTTTCAGACACGCCTCTTTCAGACACGCCTCTTTCAGACACGCCTTTGTCAGCCCCGTCACTCTCAGCCACGCCTTTGTCAGCCACATCTCTTTCAGCCACTCCTCTTTCAGCCACGGCTCTGCTCAACACGCCTTCAGACACGCCTCTGTCAGCCACGCCTCTGTCAGCCTAGTTTCTCTCAGCCACGACCGTCAAACCCGCCTCTCCCAGCAGCCGCCCCTGCCGGGGGCCCCGCCTCTCTCAGCCACGCCTCTGTCATTCCCGTCACTGTCAGCCACGCAACTGTCAGCCACGCCTCTGTCAGCCACGCCACTGTCAGTTGTGCCTCTTTCAGCCACGCCTCTGTCAGCCACGCCTCTTTTAGCAACGCCTTTGTCAGCCACACGTATTTTAGCAATGCCTCTGTGAGCCCTGTCTCTGTCAGCCACGCCTCTGTCAGCCACGCCTCTTTCAGCCACCCCTCTGTCAGCCACCCCTCTATGATCCCTGTCTCTGTCAGCCACCCCTCTGTGAGCCTTGTCTCTGTCAGCCACGCCTCTGTCAGCCCCGCCTCTTTCAGCCACGCCTCTGTCAGCCATGCCACTGTCAGCCACGCCTGTTTCAGCCCTCTGTCTCGTAAGCCATGCTCTTCACAGTTTACGCCTTTTCTCTTTTAGCAATGGCTCAGCCACGCCTCTTTAGCAACGCCTTTGTCACATCGCCTTTAGCATTTGCTCTGTCAGCGTCAGCCTCTGTCAGCTCCCTGTGCCTCTTTCAGCCATTGTTGCCTTCTTTTCAGGCCACCCTGTCAGCCACGCCTGTCAGCCCTGTCTCTGTCATTACTGCCACTGTCAGCCACGCCTTACAACGTTTCTGTCAGCCATGACTTATTATAACGCCTCTTGTCAGTTATGCCCTTTAGCAACGCCTGTGCCACGCCTGTCAGCTCTGGCTTGCTGTCGTGCCTCTTTCAGCCACGCCTCTGTCAGCCAAGCCTCTAGAAGCCCCGCATCTTTCAGCCACGCCTCTTTCAGCCACACTTCTTTCAGCCCCGCCTTTGTCAGCCACGCCTTGCAGACACGCCTCTGTCAGCCCCATCACTCTCAGCCACGCCTCTGTCAGTAACGCCTTTTTCAGCAACGCCTCTTTCAGCCCTGCCTCTGTCAGCCACGCCACTGTCAGCCACGCTCTGTCAGTCAAGGGCCTGTCAGCCACGCCTTGAGCAACGCCTGTCAGCCACGCCTATCAGCCCCTGTCTCTTTTTCAGCCACACTTCTTTCAGCCATCCTCTTCAGCTACTTGTCAGCTGCCCTGGCTTGCTGTCAGGCTCTTTTCAGCTACGCCTCTGTCAGCTGTCGCTCTATCAGCTCCCCAAGATCTTTCAGCGCCACGCCTTCTTTCAGCCATACACTTCTAACCCCGCCTGTAAGCTATGCCTCTATTAGCCCCGCACCTTTCAGCCACAATGTTTCTAGCCACAATTTTTAGCCTACAGTAACTCTCTAGCCACGTGATCTGTCACACGCCTCTTTCAGCAATGCCTTTCCAGACATTAATTTCTTTCTTAGCCCTGGCCACCAGCCACGATCTGTCAGCCACGCCTCTAGACGCTACTTTCAGATACTTCTTTCAGACACGCCTTCTTTCAGTTACACTCTTTTCCAGCCCCTCATTACTCTACAGCCACGTGATCTGTCAGCCACGCCTTTAGCAACGCTCTGTCATTACTACTTTTTGAAGCAAAGGTTCTCTCCAGCCACGCCTCTGTCAGCCACTGCCTCTTTCAGCCACGCCTCTTTCAGCCACCCCTCTGTCAGCCCAGTTTCTCTCAGCCACGCCACTGTCAGCCCTGCCTCTCTCAGCCACGCCTCTGTCAGCCCCGCCTCTGTCACCCACGCCTTTGTCACCCAGGCCACTGTCAGCCCCGCCTCTCTCAGCCACGCCTCCTTCAGCCCCCCTTTCTCAGCCACGCCTCTTTCAGCCATGCCTCTGTCAGCCCCATCCCTGTCAGCCACCCTCTGTCAGTCGTGTCTCTGTCAGGCACGCTTCTTTCAGCCACGCCTCTTTTAGCCCTGTCTCTTTCAGCCACGCCTCTGTCAGCCACGCCTCTCTCAGCAAGGCCTCTTTCAGCCACGCCTCTGTCATCCTCGCCACTGTCAGCCACGCAACTGTCAGCCACGCCTCTGTCAGCCACGCCACTGTCAGCCCCCCGTCTGTCAGTTGTGCCTCTATCAGCCACCCCTCTGTCAGTTGGGCCTTCTTTCAGCCACGCTGCTGTCAGACACGCTCTGTCAGTCGGTTCTGTCAGCCACGCCTCTTTCAAACACGCTTCGTCAGCCACGCCTTCCAGGACACGCCTGGTTGAAGACGCCGCCTTTGTCAGTCGCGGTCTTTGTCAGCCACGCCTCTTTCAGACACACGCCTTTCAGCCACCCTCTGTCAGCCCTGGTTTCCAGCCATGCCACACTTTCAGCCACGCCAGCCCCACCGTCAGCCACGCCCATCAGCCACGTCACCGTCAGCCATCACTTCCATCAGCCACGCCTCTGTAGGCCACGCTCTTTCCAGCCATGCCTCTCATTAGCCACGCCCATCAGCCCTGCCTCTCTGCTCAGCCACCCTCTGTCAGTCGCGGTTCTGCCAGGCACGCCTCGTCAGTGGTGCCCCTTTCAGCCACGCCTCTTTCAGACACGCCTCTGTCAGCCACGCCTCTGTCAATTGTGCCTCTTTCATTTTTTTTTGCCGTCTCTCAGCCACGCCACTGTCACTCTGCTCCAGGGCAGCTGTGCTTCCTAAGTGTGAGAATGGGGGAATGGGACTGTGACTGTAAAGGTCTTTGGGCCCTTCAAAAGAGGGCATAAAAGTGCTTTAAAATTATATGCCCTTTACCATCTACATCATTAGTTACCATCACTAAGTATGAATGAATAACGGACACATTGGAAGAAGTTTGAGCTTCTGGAAAAGCAGATTAATCTAATCCATTTTCATTTATAATTAGACCAATTACAATTATCTTATAGGAATTTTGTTTTGTTTTCTTAAGGGGTTATTTTTGCAGTGAGGGTTTCAGATTAAACTGAGAGATTTTCTTTTCATAATTGGGGAGGTACATATAAAATCCTCCTGAAACCATAAAGTTGGAAAACAATCCATTGACATGTTTCTCCAGCAGCTGAATTTGGAAATAGCTCCCTCAGTTGTTAGATGATGGCTCAGCGTTATGCAGATGTAAGGAAGGCAGAGTTCTGCAGCTGCTGCTGAATTGGTAAGCAGTGCAGATATGCAAACATGACCGACTTGAGGAGCCATCCGCAGCAGCACAGCAGCCTGTAGATGTCTGGATGACATTGGTCGTCTTAATGATGGTTTTAGCATTCCTGTTATTTAGGGTGGTCCAGCCTGAACCTTCTGCTGAGTCCACGGTTCAAGTGGACACAGCAGATATACTGTATCTGTTCATAAATAGAAGATGAAGTTTTCCTTCTGAGGTGCACAGACAGCAGCCAAATGCTGAGGAGCAGTTCAACTGTAAGGACATAGAAGTAACTCATCACTGAGCAGACGACTAACATAATCCAGAAGTTTGAAAGTAACAGATGAAGAGGATCAACACTTAGTAAACTGTCTCGACATAGCTTTACTGCACAGCTCCGTCAGAGTTTGGTCCAACACATCCTCAGAGGAAGGTATCAGGTAGACACACATTTCCAACTGGTAGCATCCCAGTCTATAGATTTCTGGACTTTCTTCCATTAGTGGATTTTTTCTTTCTAAATAAACACAGAGGCAAATATTTCTAAGTTCAGATGTTCTCAAAAGACCAATCAAATCACAGGAAATAGCTATTTTAGTTGTGTTGTGTCACCATAGCTTACAAGCTGTATAAAACAAACCTGTCCAAAACTGCCGCATGCAGCTCTTGGCCAATAAGCATGCGGCTCTTTGCGTCTCATTTTTGTGGCGACCCGGGGGTTAACCCCGCCTTCAGCCCCTAAGACTCATGAGAAGTGGGGAATTGTGGATGAAAAATTCCTCCCCATGAGTCAGGGGACAGAATTGACAGTCATGCTGTTTGGCTGTTTCTGGGCGTATTAACGTATGCAAGCATCAGTGTTGAATAGGGGAAATTCAAGCTACTCTTTAGTTTGCTTATTCCTCTTTGATATCGTGCCAAGTCGGTTGATTGATTTGACTTGGATGTGTCGAGACAATAATTTCGCCATACTGAGCCTCATTTCACAGAGAATTCACTTTTATACAACTCTCAAATCCATCAGAGAGTATTAAAAATAACTAATAAAAAGACCGCTGGGCAGTGTGTATGTTTTGCTCCCGACACATAAGTAACCGCCAATCATTTGCGCGGTTTACGCCCAATGCCGGAAAAAATTACTAAACATTTGATGTGCGTGCAAACTGTTACCCTCATATTCAAAATGTCCAAATTCAGTGTATAAAGAGAAAAACATAACGTTTCTGGAAGAATGGGAATATTCTTACTTTTTTACTGAACAGAATGGCAAGTCACCATGTTTATTTTTATGAGCTTTTGGAAACAGTAAAATTGTTCATGGCAGAAGAGAACTAAACGTATCCCGGAGAAAATGAAAAACTCTTCCTGATCTGACAAAAATTGTCTCTTTTATGAAAAAGTTGAAGCTTTTCAAAGTGCACATACACCTGACTGTGCATGCCTGTGTGAATAGTGTGGCAACTGGGGGGGTTAGCCCCGCCTTCAGTCCCTAAGACTCATGGGAAGTGGGGAATCTTGGGTGTAAAAACAATTAGTGAGGTGGCTATGAGCAGAAGTCAGCTTCATGATGTTTGGGTAATGACAGCTGAGTTCGAGTAAATGCAATGCTGAGCTAGTAGGAAGCACGTCAATACTTGTGTCTTTGCTTCTGTGGTGAATAAAGCTGAGTTGTTTCAATTATCACTAACATGTCATCAAATAATTGATTTTCATGAGAAAGATCTATCATAAAACTATATAGAAAAATCTTGAATTCTTTTTGTTTTTTTGCTGAAGGTTAAAATTATTTTATGCCACACTCAACTGAAATAAAACTTGAAACAAACACAAGTACAATACTTGCTGTTGTGTCGTAGGGAGAGGAGTGTTTTTTGGAAAATAATACGCCTTTAATTGCATGTTTGTGTGTGTACGTATTGGCAGGTCAGTGTGTGGTGTGGCTCTTTGACTCTCACAGCGAAAAGATTCGGCTCTTGGTGTCAAACCTGTTCGCCACCTCTGTGCTAGAGGAACACAAACTTCAACCCCCTTCATGCCTGAATTTGTTTCCAATCATATCTACAAATACCCTTCAGTCTTTATTTCATTCAAGGTGATGCTCAAATAAGTACAAGAGTCCTGGATTAAATGGTACACTGTGAATTAGGGACATACAGCATAAAAGGGTTAAATGTATTCAATAAATAAATGGTTGATTGACAAAAGGCATCGAGTGACTTGGGACATGGGGTGTTGTGTAACCGATGACATACTGTTGTTTTGGAGAGTTGTGCTCTGCTGTTTAGTAGAGATGACAGAGTTCTGGGTTTAAAACTGAACTGGATGTTACAACATTGAACCGAATCGTGGGTAAAGTGTATCGTTGTGTATCCAGTGTATCCACTGAACCGGGCTCTGGACAACCACTGCACCCCAGTTTCAAAATGATTCATTTCATTGTTGCTGTGCTCAGGATGGAGAGATCAAAACATCCTGATTAACCAGGACTTTGGGTTCAAAAACTGTCAGGACGCACCTTAAATTGAAGGCCGTGTCACACAGCTACTATGTACATTTTACTATGTACATACTGGTGGTAGGTTGGCGCCAGTGTTCGGCAGTGGAGCTGCCACCAGTGTGTGAACGTGTGTGTGACTGGGTGAATGGGTCGGTGACTGTAAAGTGCTTTGGGCCTTGTAGATAGAAAAGCGCTATGTGAGTATAGGCCATTTACCATTTACATTCTGCACATTTTCAACATATGAAATGTCGGTCTTTCATGATCCATGTCATTCATACGTGTTTCTTGCGTTCCTCATTCGTCGATGTTCGTCGAGGGTTTTAGCCGACGAGTCTTTATGTGATTTCCGTTTGGAGCTGTTCAAAATCTTTGGTCGGTTGAGAATTATGCAGTTTACACGTTTTTTACGTAGTTTATACAACATTATTACGTAAATCTTCTGCAATTATGTGTGTTTTTTGTGAGATGCATAGTTAAATGTGTGTCTTTTCATACATGAACCAGTGATGTATAACTTTTATATCACGTATACGGCACACATATCTCGTTCAAATAACACAGTTGATGCACACATCACTAATGAATTGCATATGGACAGCACAATAATCACAGGGTTCATGTTGTACGTGGGTTTATGAGTTCTTTACATGGTTTATTCCTACTTCTGTGGTTTTAATGTGGTTCATTTGTGATTCATCTGTGAACATTTTAATAAAAACCACAACTCTTCTCCCTTTTTCCATGTATATTCACGAATGACCTGTTTTCATCCTTCAATGTTTGCAGCATGTACGTAGTGGCTGTGGAACACAGCCTTAAGTTTAAAATCAAACTGCAGAAAAAAACTAAGACCTGAAGACGATGCATGAAGCTGCTGTGCTGAGCTTTCCTGTATACAGAGTTGCAGGCAGGCAAGGCTACCTCGGCAGGACTTCAACCAAATGAGTCAATTCTGTTCTGTGATGTAGCTTTGGTTGACGTAAGTTCATGTGTTTTATGACCACATAAATCTGTGAAGATCCGAGTTTGGACCTGAAGCTCTCAGGTCTTCATAGATGAGGACCTCATTGTGCATACCAAGACTTGAGGACGCCTGTTAACTATATTATTTATGAGGATGAATTGCACAACATGCCAATATTGCAGAACATATTTCACTTTTCTTTTTCCAAATATGTGTTCATATGAATTTCTGTTGTAATTTCCGTTTGATTGTTTTGTTTGTTTCACTGCTGATCGATCAACGGGGTGTTGGTGTAGGCTGTTAATTGTAAGACTTGCTTTGTGAAGTCTTCATGTTATTTATGAGAGGTAGTATTGTCATTTTCACTTTCCATCTGCTGACTGTGTCGCCGTTTCTCATTTCACCCGTTTTTGTGCGTACGCCTGGGTCAGAGCTTGCGTGAGGGACCGCAAATTTTCCCATCAAGTTGGCTTTTTATAAATCTCAATTATTGCGTAGAGAATGGCGTACGCCTTCTTTTGTGTGTATGCAACGTTTATAAATGAGGTCCCAGGTCTGTTTCCCCATCCCATAGAGAATGTCCTGAAACCACGTGCTACGTAAAGATGAAGGTGAACACCATGCAGGACGCACATCGTGCATTATCCTCTGAGGATTTTACACACCTTCAGACACAGAGCCTCAGAAACTTCTGGGATCTAAGCTGATCTGACTTTATCTTTGTCTTTGTTAGCGTGGACCTGCATGGCTGAAGGCAACGATGGTGACAGACTCTTATCGTCTTTGATCTTGTCCTGCCTTTGATCTCTACTGCCTGAAAAAGAAGATGAGTGAGAAAAAGACCTTTTGGATGCTTCTTTGTTCCGCCGGGTTCACTCCAGAGAGGACTGCTCGTCTCTCAGCTATGTTTGACCTCAGCTTCCGTTTAGGGTGAATCCTTCATTCTCAGGAAGAAGACTTGTGCCAGACTGATTGAAGATACCACTTGACAAAAGTCTGATCCAGAGTTTTTAAGGCTCTTTAAGTCTCACTCCTACAATCTATTGATCTTTTTTTCCAAAGCATTCCCAGTGGTCTTTTATTTATGATTACGACTTTTTGATCCAAAATCTAAAAATCCAGTCTGGATTCAGGTGCTCCACTAAAATCTGAAAAAATAAGAATCAAACCCACACCCCCTTGGAGAAGTGAGGAAATTAAACAATTGAAGAGACGTTGTAGATCTGTTGAAAGACGTTCCATCCTTGGCCCCTTGTTTTTTCAACAGTTACATGCTTCCTCTGGGGAATGTCATCAGAAGCCACAACATCAGCTTTCATAGCTATGCTGATGATACCCAGCTGTACATATCTATGTCTCCTGATGACACAAGACCAATAGAAGCTCTTTTTAACTGTATTTTTGATGTGAAATTATGGATGACAAACAATTTTCTGCAGTTTCTGAATGTAAAGGAACTTTCATTAAGTTACTCAGAAACAGTCAGAAACCTTCGACTTCGACTCTAAGCTAACTTTTATCCCTTATATAAAACAGGTGCTTAAAACTGTTTTTTATCATCTGATAAATCTAGCTAGGGCCCGCCCATTATTCTCTCTTGCTAAAATAGAGATGCTAATGCATGCTTTTATCCTGATTTATCATTATCTCCCCTCCTGGGGAGAGGGAAAGATTCCAGTTGGCTTCCAGATTCCAGTTGGCTCATCCGTACTCCTGTTCCTAACAGTTTACCTCGTCTTTGCTCCTGCTCCTACACCTGGCTGTGGATCCTGTCTCCGGCTCGACTCGCGCCCCCAACTGTCCCCCCAAATCCTTCTGGATGAAGATTGTCTGCTGGACTTTAGATGTGTAGTTGTAGAGTTAGATAAGCTAATTCTTTTCTATGAGTTCTGCTAAATTGCCTGTCCATCCTGGGGGAGGATCCCTCATTCATGTGGACACCAATGAGGTTTCTTAGTTTTTTCTTTTTGTCTTTTTTTAGGAGTTTTTCCTTACCGCGAAGGGGGGTCTAAGGGCAGGGATGTTAGCTTAACTTAGTCAGTTTGTTAGTTAAATTTAGTATTTTCTTATTGAATTCTATGTATTCATGATCCTTTTGATTTTATGTTTAACTTTTTCAATTACCTATACGAAATTGTGTTGTTGTAAATTTGGGCTATACAAATAAAATTGAATTCAATGGAATTTTATTTCCGGTGATTCCTCAGTTGGGTCATTTTCTAGAGCAAGCCTGAATTACACATCTGTTAAGGAACTTCAGCACATAAAATGGTCCTGTGTAAAAAAAACAACAACAAAGTTAATCAGGATTTGTGTAAAAACAAATCTAAAAAGGATCAAATGGTTGTGATGTCAGACTGGTGGATCTCTGGACAGTAGGTGCAGACCAAACACGTCCATTTACAGAGCAGTCAAATTTACTTTCAAAGAGGGAAAAACTATTTTAAGGAATGTGGACTATCATTACCAACAACAGAAAAGGCCAAGAAACACAAGAAAAAAACAGTTTTGTTTTATTTCAAACCAGAAAAAGACATGGAAGCATCTGGAACTTTTTAGTTCTTCATTCTGGTGATGACACGGAGGAAGTCATTTTGACATTCAAGCAAGTGGAGACGTAAAGTAATAAATTAATGATGATCTTTGATGTTTTTTCAGGTAGAATGTTTCTATGATGAAATAAATACATAAGCAGATATAAAATAGGCATCTTCAGACATTTAATACATGACGAACAGTAAGTTTTGAAAATATGAGAAAAAAGAAGAATTTTTACACTTTAGTGAAAAAAATGTAACATCTGGAACAGAACAGTTCACAAATGAAAATAAATTAAAAATACATAAAAAAAATGCCTCATAAGGTGATCACAATTAAAAATTCTCATCATTTTTATGATCATCTTCAAATGACAGACCATGCAATCCTTACGAAAATGAAAAACATGGATTTCCATAATTTAGTAAAATGTCTTTATTTGACCTGATGCAACGCAGAAAACAAACAATGAAGGAATTCATCCATCAGATGAATAAAAAGTTCAGAGCAAATAGAAGAAATGGTTTTGAAATTCTGAACAGCAGCAGGTCAATTTGCTTTCTGATCTGAACCAAACTTTTTTATCACTTGCACAAGTAGTTGATGCAGAAACACGTAGATCCAACACATTCAGGTGGAGACGTTCAAGGAAAAGCTTTGTTTTTTTTACTTTAATTACTGATATATATATGTAGCAGGATGAGTTAATTGGGCTCCCAGGTGTAGGCACTCCAGTCCTGGTGCTGCTAATTAGCACCAGGCCACCTATATAGCGGGACGGAGCTGGCTTCTGCTCATTCCTGCCTGAGACTGCCTCCCTGGGTTCCTGCACCTGGAAGTGCAGTGCTGTGGATGTCACCACTCCAGGTCGTACAGCCGGTGGGCTTGTGACTGGGGTGGAGGCAAAATGGGAACGGAGCGCATCGCTCCGGTTCCTTGTGATATCCCCCACTGACTGGTATGTGTGTGATGTGTGCCTCTTCGCCCTGCATGTCCTCTGGTTGCAGAGGTAATGCCCTGCTGCCTGTTTTCTGGTTTGCCTCCACAGGGTGATTGGTGAGGCCCGCTGCTGCTGCTTTGCTTTTATCGTTTTTGCTGTGATTTCTCTGTCCGGGTCCCACCCCCGCCATGACGGTATCGGTTGGAGCGAACGCCCAGCTCACGGAGACCTCATTGCTGCGGCATCTCACCGGACTGTGGACGGCTCCCACCAGCTGATCGGCGGTGGTTGGGCAGCTTACCAGCGCCCCGGAACACTAATCATCTTTTTAATCTTTATTTTTACAGTACTGACATTGGGATGTCATTCGGGATCGAGAAATGCAGCCGGATGGTGACAAAGACAGGCAAGGTAGTCCACACAGGAGGGGTCTCACTCCCAGAAGGAACAATAGCAGACATTAAGGACAGTTACAAGTACCTTGGAATTCCGCAGGCAAATGGCAACCTGGAGCAGGCAACAAAGAAAGCTGCAACAGCTAAATACCTCCAACGAGTAAGGCAAGTCCTGAGATGCCAGCTCAATGGCAAAAATAAGACCCGGGCAATAAACAGCTACGCACTGCCAGTTATCAGATACCCTGCAGGAATAATAAGATGGCAGAAGGAAGAGATACAGACCACGGATGTTAAAACACGAAAGCTCCTCACCATGCATGGAGGGTTCCATCCCAAATCCAGCACCCTGAGACTGTATGCTAGCCGCAAGGAAGGAGGCTGAGGACTAGTGAGCGTAGAAGCCACTATCCAGGATGAAACATCCAAGATGCATGAGTACATCAAGCTCAAGGCCCCAACTGACAGTGTGATCAGTGAATGTCTCAGACAATGGAGAGCAGAGGATACAGTGCTGGAGGACAGATCCTCATGGGAGGACAAACCCTTGCATGGGATGTACCACCGGACCATAACTGAAGTGGCTGACATCAAGAAGTCCTACCAATGGCTAGAGAGGGCTGGCCTACAGGACAGCACTGAAGCGCTCATCCTGGCAGCTCAGGAACAAGCCCTGAGCACCAGAGCCATAGAGGCTCAGATCTACCACACCAGACAAGACCCAAGGTGTAGGCTGTGCAAAGAGGCGCCTGAAACAATCCAGCACATAACTGCTGGATGGAAGATGCTGGCAGGGAAAGCATACATGGAGCGCCACAATCAAGGGGCTGGAATAATATACAGGAACATGTGTGCAGAATATGGACTGGAAACCCCAAGGTCAAAATGGGAAACACCTCTGAAGGTAGTAGAAAATGAGAGAGCAAAGATCCTGTAGGACTTCCAGATCCAGACTGATAGTGATATGGTGCCTCTGTCGGACTCCTCCCCCCTCTCCTCTCCGCTTGGCTGCTGATTCTCTACACCTGCGACCACTTACCTCATCACCTCATCCGCCTTCTTAAGGAGCCACAGGATCATCAGTCTTCGCCAGTCCGTTGCCCCTGATGGTGCATAGTTGGTCTTCAAGTCAAGCTATTGTTCGTTTTCGCTACGTCAAGCCTATGACTAAACCTGTCTCTCTCTCTACTCACCCTCAGGAATCCAGTACCACGAGTGGTCGCTCGAATCAGTTCCCAGCCGTTCTCATCAGTCTGTCCTCTCCTGCGGTCCCACCACGAGCCTCTGCCTCATCAAGTGTCTCCACCTTCGTCAACATCGGCCTACGGAGAAATCCACCAGTGACGCCGCTAACTTCTGTCTTTCAGTTCGGAACCGACATCTGGACCTGCTCACGTTCTGCTCCTCGAATTAAAACTCTTACCCGCCAACGCTCGCCTCCTGCTGTGTTTCTTCTGGGTTCCAGCATCTGGGTTCGAAAAGTGTTCTGTAGCCATGACAGATAGGATGGTAATGGCGAACCAACCAGGCATTGTAGTGGTGGATAAAGAACAGAGGAAAGCCGTTGTGGTGGATGTGGCAGTGCCAAGCGATGGGAACATCAGGAAGAGGGAACATGAGAAACAGGGGCAGTAACCCCCAAGCTGGAGGAGTGGCTACAACAGATACCTGGAAAGACCTCAGACCTCTCAGTCCAGAAAAGAACAGGAACAGCTAAGATACTGCGCAGGACCCTCAAGCTCCCAGGCCTCTGGTAGAGCAGTGGTCCCCAACCTTTTTGTCACCGCGGACCGGTACAACGCAAGGCACGTTTACCGCGGACCGGGGGGGGGGGAGTTGAGGTGCAACGCAAGGTGTGTATCACGTGATGTTTGGTGTCGCGACTTTGATGTGCGTTAAGTGTGATGGATGTAACAGAGAGAATCCGGTCACTTTTCAAAATAAAACGTTTTTTTCGAGAAAAAAAAAACACTAAAATGGAAATTATTTTTTCTTTCTGTGCGTCCCGGTGCCAAAATTCGGCTGATGACCGAATGATGACTGTCTTCCATTCTCAAAGCTCTTCTTTAAAACGGTTCATCCATTCATATTTTTCTCGGTCTGACTTTAGACCTGTTGAAATTGCTGCACAGCAGAATTCAAAGAGCTGCTGAGGAGATTGGGGGTTATGTTGAATAAACCTTTACTTTACCCAGTGACAAAGCTAGGATATTTGAGGGGGGGGGGGGTGTCCCATCTATTCTTCCATCTGACTAATGCTTCAAGAAGCTTGCATTGTGACTCAAAACTTAAGGTGGCAGGTGGGGGCCCTCTCTTGCGCCCCTGTAGCTCCACCCCTGGCCTGACCTGGACAGATGGACAGATCTTTAGAGGTGGACAGCAGCACTGGGGCAGACAGTCAGCTTAAACTTCTGTTTTGTGGAAGGCTGCAGGTCCGAAACATTTTCTGTTTTTCCTCAGCTGACTGTGATCTGTTCTGAGTGAAGGATTCTGTGGTAGAACATCAGTAAAAAAAACAACTGAAACACCAACAGAACCAGACTTTGCTGAGCTAGAATCCTCAGGAGGGCTTTCAGTCAACCCCTGCTCTGAATCGTGCACAAGGCGGAGCCAGCAAGACCATGACGCGTCTGAAAGGAACGGCGTTGCCTCAAACTGGAAACTTTCAGTGAAACGTCTTTTTTCTGTCTTGGACTTCCCCTCAAGCTTCGTCTCACATCCACTGAAGAAAAGCAAACTTGTTCTGCTCTCCTCCTCTTCCTCCTTCCACACATTTGAGCTAATCTGTGTCAAGCTTCAAACTGGTTTCATCCAAGTCTGGCTTTGATGGCTCTCTCAGCACTACGTTCATTTTTGAACACAAACAACTAAAGTTTTTGTCATAATCCAAAAAAACTCAAACACTCCTGATCATTGTAATCCACTGCAGGTCAAATTGTTCCAATAAGGAATCTATTACAACAGGAATGAGTAATAGCATCACTGAGAGGACAGGAAGCTGATGAGTGACAGGAAGCGGATGAGTGACAGGAAGCTGATGAGTGACAGGAACATCTGTTGTATGACAAAAGAGATCGATGTCAGTTATAAAAGAGATCGATCAGACAGAAACAAGATGAGAACTAATATTTACCAAATCTTCAGACAGATGCCAAGTCTTTCAGGTAATCCGTTCATCCATCCATCTATTCTTCCATCCATTTATCAATCCATCTTTTCATTCATCAATCCATCCGTCCATTTACCCATTCATTCATCCATCCATTCTTCCATCCTTCTGTCACTCAATCCATTCTTCCATCTTTTCATCCATCCATCCATCCATCCATTCTTCCATCTTTTCATCCATCCATCCATCTTTGGAACCCACTGAATCTCTGTCATGATCACAGGGTTGCTGGAGCCGACCCAGCTACTGTTGGGTGAAGGGCAGGGGGTTGTGTGTACCTTGATCCCGTCTGTAGTCTGTTGCAGGGCCACAGCCTTACCCACGGGACATTTAGGGTCTTCATTTAACCTATGCAGCATGTTTTCAGACTGTGGGAGGAAGTTAAGTGCCCATAGAAAACCCACAGAGAACACACAAAATGCACAGAGAGAGGTTCCAGCAGGCATTTGAACCAGGGCCTTCTCACTGCTAACCGCTGCACCATTGTACGGCCATCCTGTCAGTAATCTCTTCTGTGTGTTAATAAAAAGTAATTAAGGTTAGTGACCCAGACTAATTCTGGGCCTGTTTGTGTGGCAGCTCCATACTTACATGGATCCACCAGATTCATGTAACCAGCAGCAGATAAGGCGGGGTTTCTGTAAACTAGGTGGGGGGGTCAATGTAATAACAGAGTTTTTTTCAAGGGGGTGTCCTGGGAGCAGCTTGTTTAACTTATGCCTTAAGGGTTGAATCTGTCCAACAACAGAGCTGCTACGCCTCTCAGGAAAAATACTGTATTTCCTGTTTCTGTCCGTTCATGGAGTCTCCTCTCTTCATACATACCATGCACATGCACGAACACGTGCACAGAGCAGAGCTGCTGGTCTTCTTGGTGCCGAGTTGGCAGGTCTTTTAATAAGCAACACAGTTTAAAAAGCACATAGTTTCTCCAGCCATTCTTAACTGAGCTGATACTTTACTGTTTCTGTTTCAGTCACCTGACTGCTGTGGAGGCGTCTGATCCTACTTTAGAGAAGCCCAACAAAATGCTGAGCTGGTTCTATTAAACTTGGTCATTAAAATAAGGAGATAGGGACAAACGCTGCTGTCTTCCCTGGGAGTGCAGCGAGAAAGGGTTTGGCTTCATTTCCCCAATCAGACAGCAGACTCTCTGGATTGTTGCCAGGTTCAATTTCTTTTCCCAATAATGGTTTTCCCCTCCCTTAGGCACAGATTGTGTGATGTTGGTGTCTCGGCTAGGAGCAGCTCCACATTGTGGATTTGAAGGAACATTCTTGTTTACCTGCCAAATTCTACAGATTAGGTGCATTCACTGGTAACAGCATATCATGTAAAACATGACAACATTGGAGCTCCAAAAAAGATTATTTTCCTTTTGTTCAATTTTATGTCAACAACAAAGTCTTTTTTTGTTTCTTTGCCAGATTATTAAATATATAATAACAAGTAACCAAGTGGGCCTCTAGAATGGCTTTATTAAGAATGTTCCAATGGCTGTTGGTTGTTGATTCATTTTCTTTTTATCAAGAATGAGGGTTGGCGGTGGATGGTTAGAAAATTGATTGGTGGATAGGTGGATGTATGAATAGACAGACCAAGAATCAGGTGAATATGCGACTGAAAGGATAGATAGGTGGATGGATAAAAGGACAGATGGGCAGTTGGATGGAGAGATGGATGAGGAGATGGTTGGATGGATAAATGTATGGATAGACAGATGGACAGATAGGTAAATGATTGGATGGAAGGATGGATGGGTAGACAAATGGATAGATGGAGAAATGAATGAGTGGATGAATACAAGGAAGGGGGAATAGATGGACGGATGGTGAATGAATGGAACCATAGATGGTTGGATGGTGGTTGGATGAATAAATGCATAGATAGATGAATGAGTGAATGAATTGATGGGTGGATAGATAATGGATAGTTACGCTCTTGTACTGTGTTTATACTGTCACTCATCCAAACATACTGGAAGCTGGTGACACTTCTGAATCCACAAACCCCATCTGTACCAAAACTCCCCAAAGCAGAGGCTCCAAAGAAACTGTTCACTTTTGCACCATAAAATGATTAAATATTGCCCAACAACTTTTTTTTGTCTTCAAACACCATTAGTTTGTAAGAAGTGTGCGTGTGTGTGTGTGAGCTGGGAGCGTACTGTTTTCTCTCATCTCTAAACCCAGGGAGGAGCTCATTAAATCCGGCTCCACATCTCTGTCTGATGAATTCTTTATTAAAACAATATGTTCTGTGAAAAAACAGCAGCTCAGAAGCCCAATTAACTAGGCTTGATAATCTCAATGAGATGATCTTTACGCGCTAAAAGCTCCCACTGCTCAGCCTGCTCCAGTCTTTGCAGAGGAGGGGGGGGCGTCCACCAGCGAGTAACAAAGGGAAGTCGGGCGCTGCACGGGGATTTGCATGTTCAAAGGAGCAGCTTACGCCTGTGGGCCGCGGAGGGCCCTTTTGAGTCGGAGAATGAAATCCGTTGTTTAAAAAGCTTTATAGAATCAGAAGAGCATTGAAGATCAGGGACAAACAGGAGCACACCGGAGCCTGAGAGGAGAGTCAGGGGGCCACGGCAGAGCCGCACAGCCACATGTTGGTATAAGAAATCTGTGGAGTCAATCTGAGTGTGGCTGTGCTAGGGGAGACGCTAACCCCTTCACGCCGTACGCCGCTAAAAACGGACCATTTCATCCAGAACGCCACTTCTTCAAGCACCCCCTTACACTGAGGAATATTTCTATACCACAGTCTGGGTAAATCCTTGATAATGATTGGCTGCCAGGAGTTCGTTAAAGTGACACCTGTACAGAAGGCTGGTCAGATGGCCTGAAAGCTCTGTAGGCCTATTGTTGCACTGCCTTAAACACCATTTACTGACTGGAACAACAAAAACTCAGAACATAGCTTCATGCTTGTCTTACCTTGTTGCTTTGAGAACACACGTTCAGAAATAATTTATTATCAATTAATACTTGAAATGATTTGTTTGTTGATGCAATCAGAGTTAAGGGTGGATATTTCTTACAATCAAAGAGCAGCCGCTCATAGGAAACTATGTGGCCCTTGTCTCCTTAACACAAATGATTGCTTCATAAACTGGATTAAATCGAGCGGTAAGAGGTGCCTTTCCCTCTGAAATGATGCTTTGTGTCCCTTTTTATGAAGTTTAGCAAATAAATGCCTTTCCTCTGCTGGTTAGTCGTCATACTGCGGCTGCAGCAGAGCCAGCTGGACGTGCTTTAGCCACTAGCATGACACATGTATCAAATACTTCCTGTGCAAAATGTTCAAAATAACTACATGAAAGTACTAACAATTGATTTATTATGTATTTCCTTTGTAGGTGATCATTGTAAAAGTGGGAAATGTCTGACAAGGTGTCCATTATCAGACGTTAATAACCTTTGTGGAAGTCAGCTTCTCGCCGGGCGGTTCACATCCATTCATTTCTGCTGATGGACACCTTGTCCCGCATTATCCCTTTACATTTCATTGTAAACAACTTCAGTCATGAGCCACCCCGATAAAAAAGCTGGTTTTGGTGTTTTAAGCATGTTCTTGGAGCATTTTTCTGATGATGAAGGACATATTTGAAGAAAGTTAAGCTTAAAACTGCATTTCTGAGGATTGCTTTATTCAAATTGTTGTTAATCAGAAGCAGACGACAAAACACTTTGAAAATTATCTTTTAAATAAAATGAATTATTATTGTTCTTATTAAAAGCCAGGTAGTTGTTGCGTATAAACTATAATCAGCAGTCCTCAAGCTTCCAGCTCTGCTCCATTCTGATCTTCCACCTGCAGACAAACAGATCCATGTTTTCCTGGTCTGAGCTGGAATCTGGATCAGAACTGGACGGATGGATAGATCTGTTATTGATCACTGTTTTTGCTGCTACCCTAATTTTAGGTTGGGAGGGTGAGCTAGCAGGAGAGAGTGTAATCAGATAGCGTTCAATTATGCGTGATGGGAAGGGCGGTCGGGGTTGCTCTCTGCCAACAGTCCTGTCCATAACTAAGAGGTGAATTTCTAATGAACTCCTGCTGCTCTGCAGAAACTATGTTTATTAATTTAGTTTAAAAACGGCATCATCAGAATTAAAAAAACAGTGGGAACGCTTTGAAAACACATGAGAAGATGATAGGAGTGAGACCTTAAGGTGCTGGAGGATCAGCTGCAGTGGGATCAGGTGTTCAGGTGACCTTCAGGGACTTTCAAAAGCAACATTTTGCTGTTCGGTTGTTTTTGTTTGAGTTTAGTCCAGAAGTGTCCAGAAACCCTGAAGGTGAGCTGATTGTCCTTAGGAGCATTTGTTGTAGACTTTGACCTTTACAGACATGACTGTGACACAAAAGGAAAGGCAGAAAAACATTGAACCCTTGTGCTATCTTAGATGACCCACCCCCTTACATTGTCGTAAAGGCTGAGCGCTCTTGGCTAATCTGCAGCAGGGGGACTGTGAGGACAAGTTTTCAGGAGTCCTCCCTACGATCTGAACCCAGACTCTTCGCTGGTTGCTGTGTCATCAGAATCCATCATTTGTGACCAATCCTGAGCTGGACTACACACACGCTGAGGGACACCCCCCAACTGGGGGGCCGAGCATCCCCGGGTAACCGCAGATCAGCAGAGAGGAGGGAAACAGTGAACCTCAGCTCAGCTTTTCCTGCACTTAACATGCAGCTGATCGCAGAGGTAAGGAGGGGAGACGCACAGAGTGCTGTTTAAACTGCAAGAAGCCCCCCCAGTCACCACATCAAAGGCAGAGATTACCAACAGCCTGCTGTAACAAGACCACGGCGGCCTGAGGAGACGGGGGTGGCACAAGGAGGGGGACACCCCCGTAATCGAGCAACGTGGGTTTCTGTGGTAAACCATCAAAAACTCCAAAGGAGAAAAATGAGAGAAAAAGATTGGATGGTATTGAGAAGCAGCACAAATGGATGATCAGTCAGTAAAACATCTTATAATGGGACAATCTGAGGCAGACCAGTGCAGGAACTCGCAGTGAAATCCAGCTTTTGCAGTTGAATGTCTTCAACGCGCCACTGAGAGAAGCTGGAAGGATCAGATCTGACAGCCTGCAGCGTTTCTCTAAACAAAGACATTTATTGTTCTAATTCACCAAAAATCTGAAATGATGCAAGCATTTCATCTGAGCTGTGCAACATCGCAGTGTTTGCATGTAAAAAGCATCACTTCATGAATATAGCAGCACTAACAGAGCAGCCGCTTTCGTAAAGCCTACATTTCTTTATGCCTCTCAGTTCCCCCTTAAGTAGGCATCATTTTAATCAAAGCTTTGTCAAAAAGTCATAAAAATATTCAAATTGACAAAGATTTTAATTTGAAATATTACTTGGAAAGGTAAAAACTCACAAAAACATTAAAGGGATGCATTGTTGAATTAAACAGGTTTAAGCTTTAGCCATTCTTTATTTACATTAGTTTATATTTAGATGAGGTTAGTTCCTTTCCTCTGTTTGAAGTTCAAATCTTTTTTAGGTCTCAGTTTTCCTATTGGTTCATGTCTCAGGTTAAATTTGGGGTTAGCTAAACAATTACAGATCACAACCACGATTGAAAAGGCAAAGCAATTAAGAATAAAAATATCAAAACAAACTTACAGAAAAAGTAAATGAAATAAAATGGAACACCAGAAGTGTGATTGGATGATGACGTTTGAGTGTCTTCATGTCCACATCCTAATAAAGTTTAAGGATTAGTATTGATTCATGATGAATAATTTTCCCAGGAAATGATGGACAAACGTCTTTGTCCAATCACTGATGTCCCACAGTACCTACTTTCCTGGTTTCCTTCTTTATTTTTTACTTTTTGTTTCAGTTTTCCCTTTTAGCTCACAGTTGTTGGTTGACATTTTGGTTTGTGTTCA
The DNA here is from genome assembly GCA_037389245.1 of Oryzias sinensis. NCBI lineage: Eukaryota > Metazoa > Chordata > Actinopteri > Beloniformes > Adrianichthyidae > Oryzias > Oryzias sinensis. The sequence continues at coordinate 29,700,415 of CM074488.1, forward strand.
ATTTGAAATTGACTTTACATTTGTCCTCCTTTGATTTTCTATTTGTTTTGTTTTATTTGGTGTTTCAGAATTAAGTTAAGTTTGGTTTACTTCCTGTTATGGATGTTTTACTATTGTTTGTCTTGTGTGAACGTTGTTTTTATTTCTTATACTTTGTCTTAGTTTGCATTTCCGTTGACCGGTATAAGACCTGGTGGAGGTCCGCCGTAGCGGCTGGAAGGTCGGCTGGGTGGGCGCTCTTTGCTGCTTTAACTCTTATTCAAAAGCAGCTGCAGACTGATGCTGCTTAAACTGTGAACCCGGCAGCGCTTTACCTCCTCATGTTAGTGCCTCTGGTTTTTGAGTCTCATCATTACTACAAAATGTGATAAAAACAATACTGTTTGCTGCTCTTTTACAATGAAAGACCAAAAAGACCTTTGGAGAGCCTTTCTTTAAAAACACAAACTTTCTTTCAATCTCTGTTTTTTCCTCTTTAAGCTGCGCCTGAAAGGTCATTTCAATCAGACAACTCTTGCAGTAAGAAATATTTTCCACATTCTTTAAGTTGGCATTCACATCTTTTCGTTTGGCATAAGGCTCCATTCAATTCCATGAGAAATTTCCATAAAACTTTCAGGTAACAAACCCCCCCTTTACGGAGTCCACAGGTGGAAGCCGGGGAGGAGGGTGGGGCGAAGAATGAGTGCTGAAGGTAAGAAAGAGAATGAACAACTGCGCACCTGGGCTTAAATAGGACGCTGAGCAGGTGAGTTAATTGACTGAACCGCCCTAGGGTATTTACCTGTAAAACACTGCAGCGAGTATCTGCCTGAAATACGATAAATCGTCATTACATACGAGCTTGTGCTGAACAGAGAGTGGCAACAACAACACAAAAACCATAAGTAGAGAGATGACAATGGAAATAGAGGAAAATCTAGTTATTGATAACATAAAGAAAGAATGAAGGAAAATAGTTCCATCCAGATCCCTAACAAGATCCAGAACCAATGATACAGGAACCTGATAATATCCAGAACAGAAACCACATAGTTAACCTTTACTGTGAATAAAGTTTTTTTTTTATTCCCCACTTTTTAATTTTTTTTTTTTTTGGTGTGGTTGCAGCATTTTGTGTTGTGGTTGCAGTGTGTTGTGTTGTATCGCTTCAAATTAGTTCTAAAATGAAATGGCCAATATACTTTACCAGTAGTTAGAAGCTGAATTGTCATATAGCTGGTTTTTGCTTGGAGTGTACAAACATGTATATGTTGTACATATACGCATACATGTACATGTACAAAAATATATACATGTACAAAAACATATACACACATATTCATGTACACATTCATTTGCATGTACACAAACATATACATGTACACATACATAAAAACATAGATATACATGTAAACAAACATATAAATGTACACATACATATACATGTATAAAAACATATACATGTACACATTAATATACATATTCTTATACATTTATATATACATGTAGATATACATTTACACTTACACATACACGTTCACTAACGCATACATGTACACACAAATATACATGTACACAAACATATACATGTACATAGACATGTACACAAAGATAGAAATGTACACAAAGATATACAGGTACCCAAACATATACATATACACATACATTTACATGATCAGAAACATATACATGTACACATACATATAAATGAACAAAAATGTATCTATGTACACATAAATATACATGTACACATACATATAAATGTACACAAATTTATATATAATTATATATGTTATTATATGTTTATATATGTTTATATATATTAATATAAACATATTAATGTACGCAATCATACATATACATGTACACATAAATATACCTGTTCAAATACATATAGATGTACTCAAACATATACATGTACACATATATATACATGTGTACAAACATACATGTACACAAACATATACATGTACACATACATGAACACATACATATACTTGTACACAACATATATGTACACATACATGTACACATACATATACTTGTACTCAACACACATAAATGTGCATAGACTTATACATGTCCACAAACATACATATACATGTACACATACATATACATGTACACATACATGTACACACACATATACATATACACATACATGTACACATACACATACATGTACACAAACATATCCACATGTACACAAACATATACATGTACACATAAATATACATGTTCACATACGTATACATTTATATATACATGTACATAGACATGTACACCTACACGTTCACATACATATACATGTACACATACATATGCATGTACACAAACATACACATGTTCATAGACAGAAATACATACATGTACACATACATGTACACAAACATATACATTTACACATACATATACACAAACATGTAGATGTATACATGTATACATAAATATACATGTACACATAGATGTACACAAATGGCGGCTTGTCGTATTTCAGGCAGGCACTCGGCAGTGTTTTACAGGTTATTACCCTAGTGCGGTTCAGTCAATTAACTCACTTGGGGGGTATTCCAGAAAGCAGGTTATGCTAGCTCTCACGGTAAGTTTGAGGCTAAGGAAGTTGATAACCTCAGCTTTCAGTTCCAGAAATGGAGGTATGTTTCAGGGTAGGTCAAGTTGCCATAGCAACTCATGCTCTGAACATAACCTGGTCTGGAGCAGGTTTAGTTGAAGGTTAGTTTGTTTCGATAGAGGTGAAGCAGCATGCCGTGTCCATTTGAAGATGATTTAGTGGATGAAGAACCTCAGATAATACTTTTTCCACTGTGAAAGGCTGATAAGATCACATATGGATGTTGGAAAGATAAACTTTTTTACTTTGATCTAACTTAATTATTTGTTTCAGTTAAAATAAATCTTTTTTTTTGTAAGTCTGTTTAAAAATTACACGTAGTTTTTAGACAGTTATTTTCCTTTCATTCAAATTAATTCAATTAAGTAGGTGTAACTTTGGTGCTGCTGTTAAATCGGCACCGGAAAGGATTCTGGGATATCATTCCCTCTGCCTGGATTTGGGTTTAAGTGTAGGTTTTTGACCAAATGCGTTTAGTTGTTTTGCTGTTTTACTGTTTTGCTGAGTTATTTTGTCCTACTATGCTTACGTCTCTGCACCATGAGTGAGAGTGAAGGAGAGGATGATGAGTTTATAAAGCTCCCCTAGAGTATAAGGCTGTAATGATAAAGATGGCAAATTCTTTAAAAAGAATTTGCACTCCGTGCATTCCCCCCCCGTCTTTTTATTGTTATAAAAATGAGGATATCTGCCTGCTCAAACTTAGACTTTTGAGAGTTCAAGAAATATAATTAAGATGGAAAAAAAGATTAATTTAATTGGAGTAATATGACATTTAGTTAAATAAGTATGTAAAGTAATTCATTTAAGTTGGCAAATTGGATACGTTTTATATATATATATATTTGTGTCACAATGAAAATAGAAATAAGATCAGAAACTTGTGCGTTTAATTTGTCTGCTTTTTTTCTACACGCAGAAACTCTTACTTTTACTGATGATGCAGCCGTGTTACTTTTTTGATGGACGTGTAATCTTCATACACCGTCATTAAAATCTCAGACACCGTCTCACTGAAGTACAGCGCTTTCTTTTTTTTTTCACCACGCGTTTCCATGGTTACTCCAGAAATCGGCGATCTATTGAGAATGTCTTTATGTACTTGTCATGCACGTGCATTAACCCAGGGTTACCAAGTGGAGCGTAATTACGCAAACTCATATTCGGTCTTTTGGAACCGATATACCCCAAGTAAGCAAGTTCAGGCGGATTTCAGCCAGAGTTCAGGCTTAAAGTCAGGCTAGTTTAAACATGCTTCCTGGAATACCCCCCTGCTCAGCGTCCTACATAAGCCCAGGTGCGCAGTTGTTCATTCTCTTCCTTACCTTCAGCGCACATTCTTCGGCCCTCCCTCCTCCACCTGTGGGCTCCTTTACTGGCCGTTTTGTTACCCGAAAGTTTTATGGACATTTTTCATGGAATTGAATGGAGCCTTATGCCAAACGAAAAAGATGTCAATCTTAACTTAACTTAAAGAAAGTGAAAATTAAGTATGTGAAATAAATATTTCTTACTGCAAGAGTTGTCTGACTGAAACATATTAATGTACGCAATCATACATATACATGTACACATACTTATACATGTACACATACAAATACATGTACACCAACATATACATATACACATACATCTACATGTACACAAACGTATACATGTACACATATATATACATGTTCAAATACATATACATCTACTCATACATATACATGTACACAAACATATACATGTACACATACATATACATGTACACTTACACATACAAGTACACAAACACATACACATGTACACATACATATACATGTACACAAACATTTACATGTACACAAAGATATACAGGTACACAAACATAAACACATACATTTACACAAATGTACATGTACACATACATATAAATAAACACATACATATACATGTAAACATACACATATACATGTACACAAACAAATACATGTACACATACATGTACATAAACATATACATGTACACATACATATACATGTACACATACAGATACACGTACACAAACATATCCACATGTACACAAACATATACACGTACACAATCATACTCATACATGTACACAAACATATACATGTACACATACATATACATGTACATCCACATATGCATGTACACATACAACTACATGTACACAAACGTGTACATGTACACATATATATACATGTTCAAATACATATACATCTACTTATACATATACATGTACACAAACATATACATGTACACATACTTATACATGCACACTTACACATACAAGTACACAAACACATACACATGTACACATACATGTACACAAACATATACACAAACATATACATGTACATATACATGTACACAAATATATACAGGTACACAAACATATACACATACATTTACATGTACACAAACATATACATACACACATACATGTAAATAAACACAAACGTATACATGTACACATAAATATACATGTTCACATACATATACATGTACTCAAACATATACATGTACACATACATATACATGTACAAATACACAAACATATACATGTACACATAAAAATACATGTATATAAACATACATGTACATAAACATGTACATCAACATATACATGTACACAAACCTATACATGAAATATACATAAAAAATAAATAAATATATACATGTACACAAACTTATACATGTACACAAACATATACATAAACACATACATATACATCTACACAAACATATACATGTACACATACATATACATGTACATACATGTACACAAATACATATACATGTACACATACCTATACATGTAAACATACATATACATGTAAACATACATACAGATACATATTATGCACGTTTGATTTGTTGTCCCAGTCAGGGAGACATATTTTTATGAAAGTTGGAGGTTGGTTTGTTTACAACAGGTCAAGAAAAACAATAAATGATTCCTACAATTTTCTGAACACTGTTGTGATTGACAGATCAAGATAAAACCCAATTCACATACACGGGAAGTGAAACAGTAGCAAAGAAAATAATTTATGTTGGAACAAGGAAAAATGCAGGGAAGATTGTTCAGGAGAAAGACTGAAGGTGAGGATGAAGATGTACATGCTTTTTTTTTCACACAAAGTGCCGTCTACATTTTTAGTAACAATAAAGATTTCATCTCAAATGTATTTATCTATGTTAGTGCCGTAATGATTCCTTTGAAGAACAATTCAACTCATATCATCATTTGTGGTTCTGGTTTGATTCCTAGTTAACTTTGGTTCATGTTGCTGATTAATCCAATTGATTAGGTTTCTGACCTGAAATGGATCCAGATCATCTTTATCCCAAACGTTCAGCAGTGAGGCTCAGACAGAAATTCCTGCTACTGAACAGTGGTTTTCCAGATTCTTGGATTTCTTCCAGATCATCAAGTGGAAATGAAATCTGTGTCCAAACAAACAAGTATACTAGAATGAATGTCAAATCCATTCACATGTTAGTTTCCTAAAGTTCACCACTGTTGATTTTCCACATCCAAAGAATCCAAACGGAATGTTCTTAGAACATTCTAGACACTGGATGGTCTAATGACTTTATTCAAAGTCTTTCCACACATTGGACTGAAATGATGGACTGATCCGTTTTTATGGCATCACATGTGTGTTGTCCACTGTGATTGGTCGTTTTTATGTTATAGTAAAATAAATATACCATATTTCAATCCAAATGGTATTTTCCAACATCAATATAATTGATTTATCTGACTTTTAATTGATTTTATAATCAGTGATGAAAGTCAGGCAAGGAAAAAATCCCTGAACTTTTCTTTGACCGATATGGCGGGCGCGGAGCGAAATTTTTAATTTTTGTTTTTTAAAAATACATGGTCTTAGATGCATTCTGGCAGCTAGTAATTCACTTCTTAATCAAGAAACTAAGACTAATTTGAGCATCATGATTTGTCATTCAAATCCCTAGTTTGTCTTGCCATTAAGGACCTGCTGGTCCTAAAAAATAATTTGGATAATTGCTAAAAGTAACACAATCCTACAATCTAAGCGTTTTTCTTAAAGCTGCAAAACATACAATTGCTGAAATATAGTAACATCAAAGCTCCAAATGGCAAAAAGAACACCAGTAACTATGATATTCTATGAAAGTACCTCATTTATTTGAACCATTTGTGCTTTAGAAATACTGTTTTCTCAAACTATAATTACATCAAAATATGGGATCTGCTTTAAACTACCTTTCTATAACATAATACATCAATTCTTTAACACCAATACTTAGTAATCTGGGAAATATCAAAACAAACATACAAGCAAATTAAAAATTGTAAACATTCTTTTTAAGGGGTGTGGGTCCAAACCACCAAATACTTATATTTATAATTAATGTCAATAATGTTTTTGAGCAAAACTGAACTAAATCATGGTAATTAGGGATAAATACAAATAAATTAGATAGAGAGATGTATTCAAATGTTTCAGTTTTTATCAATGTGGTCGGTTATTCTGCAGTCAGATCAAGAAAATCTACAAGGGGGGTTTCAAACAATGTATAAGCATGTTTCATACCATGTTCCGGTTGAATACTCGATTCTGATTGGCTGCTGGGTGTGCATTAAAACCTGATTCCAGTCACCTAGGTTCACTTATTGTATGACTGTGCCGGCTTCTTTAAAACAACAACGTTTTTTGTGAGAAAAGCAATCCAAATAGAAAAAAAAAAATGTAAGGACTAAAAACTGGTTGATATGTATTGCTTTTGTAAGTGACCATAGTATAAGCGGGTTAATGGCCTAAGTGTGCGTTATTACTTTAACGCACTTCACGGAGGCAACCGTCCAACGCGAAAAAAGTCATAATAACGCACACTTCGTCAGCCATTACCCTTACTTAATCTCTCCATAATTTCCACCGTAACTAATTGTATTAGAACGGAGAGTGAAATTCTGAACAACAATTGTACTCACCTCCAACATTTGTTTTGCGAACGTACGTTGAAAAGAAATCGCCATATTTGCCTTTTTCTCCAGCCAAGACCACCTAAAATTTGTTTTTATCTTCTTCTCACAACTGAGGTCGTGACCACGCTCAATAATGACGATGCCCGCCATTATTTTAACACAAATTTAATCGCAAACTCTTCAGATTTGTTTGTGAAAGTTTAGCGTGGGTCCGCTGACCAAGTGGTACAGACAGAGCCAATCAGAGCTGTTGACGCATCCAAAAGCAACTAAAATGTCCCGTCATTGGTCAATTCGCCTGGGAAGACAAGACAGTCGGGCCCATAGAGAAGGCGATCCACGGAGAAATATAGAAAATGAAGCGAAAATTCGCCAATTTCAGACATTTTTTTTATCCGGAAAGCGATTTGTCCACAGAGATCAGGTCTTTATTTCCCGGAAGATTTTTGCTCAAAAACCCGGATTTCCGGGAATTCCCGGAAGACTTTCATCACTGAAAATGGTTTGATTTGAATCAATTAACAACTTGAATCAGACATATCAGTCTGGTAGGTATAATTAATTCATTGATTAATTGTTACACCCCTAATCTGCATTTACTGTATGTTGATGAATCTTGTGTAGCGACACAAACAAAAATCTACTTTCAGGGCTGATTGCAGGCATCGGTGATCGTATGTGTGAACGCTGAAATCTGTCATTGCTTTGAAGTATTGATGATAGTGAAGCAAAGTCTACTCAGACCTGACCACAGAAGACTGGTAACTAGGCGTTAACTATTAACTAGGCTTCAGTAACTATTCACTCATGAGCTGATAACATTAAAGTTAACAGGCGCCTCAAGCCAAAAACAGCAGCACCTCCTGAAGATCTGAACCTCTTCATATGGAAAAATCTGAACGTAAAATGGACATTTGTGTGTCAGAGAAAGACACAAGGGAAGTTAATGTTGTTATTACTGTGTGAGTGTGTCTGTGTGTGTTCATGTGTGTCTGTGTGAGTGCGTTCATATGTGTGTGTGTGCGTGTTTGTGTGTGAGTGCATGTGTGCGTCTGTGCGTGTGTCTTTGTGTGTGTGTCTGTGTGTGTGTTTAGGAGCCCTCCATCCTCTTCATCCCAGGATCATCCCAGGATCCCTGTTTTCTCCTTGACGACATGAGTTCTCCTCTGGGAGCATTTATCCAAACAATGCAGCAGCCATCACTCACATGCGCGCGCACACGTGCCCGCGCTCTTGTTCTGTGAAACCCCCCTCGGTGCGCGCAGGCCTCTTCCTGGCTGTCTTGTATGAACAAACGGGCGGCTGACAGCGGCTGCTGGAGCAGACGTGGACTGCCTCTGCTGCCTGTAAAAAGTTAATGCGCAGATTCACAGGAGCTGCTGGTGATGAAATGATGCTGTAACCCGAGCAACTCGCCGCGGAGAAGCGTGTGTTTGAAGGAGGCGCCTGTGTCCCACGATGCTCTGCTGGAAACAGCTGCTGCTCACTGGGGTGTGGGGTTGAAACCTGATGGGTTAAACCAGCACGTGGGAGAACGACCTGCACCCCAATCTCCTAGTCTCAGATGCTCAGCTGTGTAATCTGAGATAATCTGACGACATGTCACGTGGGAGAACGACCTGCACCCCAATCTCCTAGTCTCAGATGCTCAGCTGTGTAATCTGAGATAATCTGACGACATGTCAGAATGTAAATGTAAAGGGAAAAGAGTAAACAATGTGGGAGTTTAGAGGGAAGGCCATGCACCCCCACAGCCTTAATAACTGTCGCCATGGTAACAGGAGGAAGCTGCAGGCATGGAGATGGAGGTTCCACTAACGAGGCAGCGGGCGTCAGCCTGTGACCTCACCGCGTCCCTCATCAGACAGGTTGGAGGTCAGGCGGTGGTGGGGTCTCCTCTTCATCAGTTTGCGCCCTCCAATCAGACCTTCATTGCTGACCTGCTGCAGGCCTTCTGAGGGGAGCACCTGCAGCACAAAACCATCCAAAGTCATTACGGACCCTGCAGGCTCTCAGAACCAAGCCCAGAGTCCGGGCCAGCCTCTGGTCCACAGCCGCTTTCACCCACACATCTGACCAGGAGGTGAGAATGCGGGCGCTGTCAAGTAACTTTAATAAAATATCTGATCAACGTATTTATTTAATGTTTCAACGTTATAACAAATGTACAAAGTACATAATTACTGCATAGTAAAACCTGGAATGATTCCCATTTATGTTCGAATGTAAATAAAAGCTTAGAATTGCATTTATTTATTTATTTGACCTTTTTCATGTGGAGGACGTCTGTGACGTTTCTAATGGTTGGACTGAAGTAACTCAGTTCAAATGTGTTCAGTGTTACGGCCTGTAGCCTTTAGCAGCATAAAGGGGTTACAGATTAAAATGGATTCTTATCTGATGTTACTCTATTTTTAAATACAGCATTATAAACTATATAACCCATTAATTTCTGATTGTTAATGTTTCCAGCATCTTTAGCATGTTTCCTATTTTAGCTCAGGTTTTCAGGAAACACTGCTGTTTTTTCTCTCTCCAATGTTTCCTTTCTATTGTTAAAGGGGGAAGCATTAATTCTCATCAACATTTTTTGCTAAATTCAGATAAAATATTTGTTTTCTTGTTTCTTTGGTGTGTCAGGGCCTTTTTTTGTGTTTTAGGTAAAAAGCTCGTGAAAAAAACGAATATTTACTGACTACAATTTCTCCTCCACATAAAGATGTCTTCTTATTTCGTGTATTTTTACGTAATACAAAATAAATTTAGACTTTTTACTTTGATAAGAAAAAAAGTACAGTAAATTCTGGGTGTATTTCCCCCCAAGTTGTAAAGAAAATCTACATTTCCAACAATTGTCAGGTCAGTGCGCGTGCGTGGAGGTGAAGGTAATAATGAGCGATCATGAGCGCGAGCGCCGGTACTAACGCGCAGAAGCCGCATCGCTGAGTCCCCGCGGGTCTGATGCAACACAACTGCAACTCAACAAGCTGCTGGGAGCTGCTGCGATGTGTCCTTCCGCCGCGCAGACTAGTGCTGGCAGCAGCCGTTTATCCAGCAGCTCCGCGCCGTGAAAGGAAGACTGAGTATTTGGAGACAGGAGGCTCTCTAAATCCTTTTTTGTTCTAATTTTTGCAAATCTAAGCTTTTTAAAAAGTTTTCGTTTTGGCGTGACATCAAAGAAGCTCAACTTCTCACTTTACTTTTGTCAATTAACTTGGGAAAAAATATTTAGAGCCAAAAGTAAATACAAACAGTTTTTGGGTATAACGTGAAATAATACTGAAATAGACAGTTGTTAGGCGCGAGCGTGTGGCGGGAAAGTCCCGGCTCCATGACGTAACGGCAGCGCGAGCGTCTGCCAGGCTGCGCGCATTGATCCAGCTGCCGTGATGCGGTCCTTGACTTGGAGTTGGAGAAGTAGCGGATTTAAAAACTTTCTGCCGGCAAGTCCGTGGATGGATAAAAGCGCCGCGCGAGCCGTGCCCGACTTCTGAAAGCTGCATGATGGCGTTCTAACGGGCGACCGCGCGCTCCTGCCACCGCTCAGCCCACGTGCCGCCGCCGCAGAGAAGTCCAGAGCAAGTATGGGGTGAGTGAGTGGAGTTGTGCCCCTGTGCCCGGGGTCATCGGGGCTGCGCTTCCTCTGAAGGCGCAGAATGTGAAGCTTTGCTTGTTTTTTATGCCTCTTTCCATTTGGAGGATTATGTTTTGTAACTGTGCTGCGTTTGGAAAATCTGAATTTTTGTTCTCTCAAGTGTTTTTTATTTTTTTTATTTTTATTTTTTTATTTTTCTACTTGCTTTGTCTCCTCAGAGGCTAAATTAGGATTATAAATGCACTAAAGTACTTTTTTAAAGGTCAAAGTAACTTTTTTCCCCACAAAGCATAATAACATCTTTTTCCTCATTTCTTTTTTTTTCTTTTGTAAAAATGTAAAAAGAAAAACTTGTTTGCCAATATTTGTCAAATTCCGTCGGTTTTGAATGTTTAATAAGGGTGTTTTTCTCCCCGCAGGTCCCCAGGCGTTTCCGGCGCTCAAGCATCACGTCGTGGCGCGCTTTGTGCATTTGGACACGTCCATCGCAGCAGACGACATCATGGCGGCATCGACCCTTCACGAGAAAATTCCTCCCACTTCCACGGGCGAGCGCGGCGCTCTCCCTCTCCGAAGGGCTAGCCGCAGCCAATCACGGCACAGGGTGGGGGCGGAGCCAGCAGAGGGGCAGCATTTAATTGGTGAGTTTGCCGAAGACGGTTTTTTATTTTTGCTCGTCCCGAGGTCGGAGCCGCAGTGCAGCACGGGGCTAATGTCGTACAGTGAGTACAGCTAAGACGATGCTGTTCAATCATTTTCAGATGATCGGTTAGTGGGATCTTCTCGGATCTGATGCTTGCTTTACTGTCAGCTTTGCCTCCGCCTTCCTTTAGGGCTTTCATCTGCTTTTGTCGTTTCTTTCAGACGCGTCTTTGAAGTTCTCCGAAGACGCGCGGCAAGCTCCTGCCGCCTCTCTAACGGTCTCTCTGATTTCTGACGCTCTTCCAGGTGATGGTCACTCAGATTGGATGACGGAAAAAGTTGACCTGTCTTCTTTCGTGTCAACCAACGAGTCGTCCCCTGGCTCATCCCTTCCACCCTCGCCGCTGGAACAGGATGTCAAGGTGCCCTCGGATCTGGAGGTCATGACCTCTCTGCTGCAGGAGGAGCTGGCTCAGCTGGAGGACTACTTCCGCTCCGAGTCAACGGCCGGCGCCAACAAGTTGGATAAGACCTCCAAATGTGACAAGGGAGCTCAAGCCATGGGGTCGCAGTCGTACTACCAGCTCCCCTACGGCTCCTACGGGAGCAGCCAATCAGAGACCAGCCCTGTGGTTGTTACCCTGGCAACAGGGGAATTGGACCTGGCCAGCTTCTGCGGCGGCCCCATCAGCAGAACCAAAATTGCGAGACCCGCTCCGTACAGCTACCACCACCGCTACCACCACAACAACGGGCGGCGGCTCCTGGGGGAGGCGGTGAAGGTGGGGGACGAGGTGGGGCTGGAGGCGTGGGGCTCCAGGGGCTGTTACTCGGGGAGCACGGAGCTATCGGTGAACCACTACTCCACCCTGAAGACGGTGAGCAAGAACAGTTTTGGCAGCGTGAAGAAGGTGAGAGAATGTGCGCTGTCTCTGAAGGAGGAGGAGAGCTACTGCTTCTCCGAGGGGGTGTTCTGCAGCGAGGAGATCGCGCGTGGCTTCTGCCTCGGCGGCTCCTACGACCCCCACCACAAGCGGGAGGGACAGCTCATGCACAACGTGAAGGTCAATGTAAGTTACGACAGCTCAGGGCTGGAGGTCCTGCACTGCAGCAAGGACGCGGGGCTGCCAGGACCCATGCCCCAAGAGACAATGGTGGGGGGCGACGGCTACTTCCACCAGCCCATGGCCGGCCCGGAGCCCTACCACAGCTTTATAGGGGAGCTGGAGCCCCCCACCCAAGCACAGGCTGTGGAGCCCCAACACGGCCACTACCTCTACCCTGAATGCCTTGCCGACCAAAGCTACGAATGCCTGTCCAGAGGGGAGGGCGAGGGGCCCCTGCTGGGCAGCCCCATGCACCGGCCTGCCCCAAGGCTAAAGGACGAGCCCTGCCTGCTTAAGCCCGCTCAGGTGATGGGGGCCGTCTCTCTGGACTCCAGCAGCGGCGAGAGGAAGCAGAAGAAGAGGGACCAGAACAAGACGGCCGCTCACAGGTAAGAGCCTTCCGCCAGCCACTCGGGGCGCCGCTAACCCCGGCAGGTCTGACCTCTCGTCCTGTGCTACAGGTACAGGCTGCGCAAGAGGGCGGAGCTGGACTCTCTGGAGGAGGAGTTACACGGCCTGGAGGGGCAGAACCGCGAGCTGCGGGACAAGGCGGAGTCTGTGGAGCGGGAGATCCAGTACGTGAAGGACCTTCTGATCGAGGTGTACAAAGCTCGCAGCCAGCGGCTCAAGCAGGACGGCAGTGCCTGACCCCGCCCCCGGCCAGCCCCCGGCACCAGCACTGACTGACCGGGTGTTTGCATGACTTGCTGATGCTCTGGAGGGGTTTCGGGAGGAGACTTGTCCGTGACCACTGTGATTCGAACCGAACCCCCCCCTCCGTTTACACAAACACAACAGACTCTGGTTTCTGCCACACCAGCCCCACCCCTTTGCGGAGGCGCCAAATCTATATTTTTATGTTTTGCTCAAATCATCTGCTTGAAACAATCAACAGAGTGAGGGACGCTACGGAGGCCCCGCCCCCAACTGCATGTCTGGTTTGGAAAACGCATGTGCGCGTGCTGGTTTCTCTTTACGGTAGCGTTATGTTTTGTGCATGGCTCCACCCCCACATGTGGTATGTGGCGCCCCTTCCAGCTGTGCTCTGCGGACAAACAATCACCAAACTGTGGGAGGGGCTCTGAGGTTCAGCCGCTTCCACCGGGGTTTCAGGAAGGATAATCAGGTAAACTGCAGCCAAATGAAGCCGTGTGTTCGATTCCTGCCGCGGACAGGACCATGAAATAAAGACGTCTAGATTCATCTGAGGCTCCGCTTCATGATTGACCCCCCAGGCTCTCTATCAGGCAGCCCATCATGTCCTGAGTGTGTGAGTATGTGCACGGCTGTGTGTGAGTGAGTGCACGGCTGTGTGTGATTGTGTGCACAGCTGTGTGTGTTCACGGCTGTGTGTGAACGACTGTGTATGAGTGTGCTGTGAGTGTGTGCACAGCTGTGTGTGACTGTGTGTGAACGACTGTGTGTGAGTGTGTGAACGACTGTGTGTGAACGACTGTGTGTGAGTGTGCTGTGAGTGTGTGCACAGCTGTGTGTGACTGTGTGTGAACGACTGTGTGTGAGTGTGTGCACGACTGTGTGTGAGTGTGTGCACGGCTGTGTTTGTGTGGACGGCTGTGTGTGCACTGATGTGTGTGAGTGTGTGCACGGCTGTGTGGTTGTGTGTTCACGGCTGTGGTTAAGCGTGTGCACGTCTGCGTGTGTGAGAAATCTCCTGGTATCAGTTTTGGGCCTTTCAAGTGCATGAGGCAACCTGACACAATCGTTGCTGGAGGGGGGGCGAGCCGTCAGCGCGCTGTCATGAGAGATGCGTGCACGAGCTCCAGAGCTGCCTTGCACGAGCACACCCCCCTTTAGAAGTGTATGTGAGAAAGAAAGGGGGGTGGTTGTGTCTGCGAGACGAATGATAAAAATTCATGAATTCACAAACAGTATTTAACATCACGAACACGTGCGCAGACTCGCGTGCACGTGCGACAGTGTGGGTGGACAGAAGAAGTAAGCGGATTACTGAATGCGCGTCTGGTTGTTCGGGCGCACAGAGGAAAACAACAACATGCAGACTCCTGCAAACAGGGTTTAAGATTCCTTCAAAATAAAGCGAGGCTGCTCCTGCTCCCCACTGGAGAGCGCTGCAGGCCCACAAACGCACACGCGTGTCACCAAAACATCAACATACATTCAACACAAAACAAAGGAAAATATGTAATTAAAAATGACCCGAGTCAGGCTGCTTTAACCCTGAGGAGAATCAGGACTAACTCTTCCCTGATTTAAAATATTAAAACAGGTAGGACATGACGACACATCAAATAAAACCCCAAATATATCCCAACATGAATCACTGAAGAAAGAACTCAAATGCTAAGAAGAGGGAGACGTTCTGGAGGTAGATTTGTGTCTGCCTGCTTACACACAAACTCACATCAGAATTGAGCCCATTTCCCCTCTAGGATGCACCGTCAATGAATGGTTACCAAACCATGAAGCAGCAGTCCGAACCTCAGTCAGACTTCCTAACCCTGTTCACAGTGATGTGTTTCTAACACGCTACATGTTAGCAGGGTTAGCTGTGTTAGCATGTTTACATATAATTCCTTTAAAAACCTTTTTTGGAAACTGGAAAAAAACTGAAACCACTACAACAAACTTTATGTACGCTAACTCTCAACCTTACGCGTCAGAAAGTACAGTCCAAACTCAGCTACACGTTAGCCAACCCGGCAACACGTTAGCCGCGTTAGCATTTTTTTACGACAATACAATAACACCCACCCTTGTTTGCTGCAGACCTAATCCATACTTATTCCATGGTTCGGGTGAATTCTTGATTCTGATTGGCTGCTGGGCGTGGACTAAAATGTGATAATGCCCAGTGATAATGGACGCCCACAAAAGTAGTTCCGGTCACATAGTCGGTGATGCCAACTATGAAAGCAAAGTGCGTTAAAAAGTGATAATGCACACTTCGAACGCCATTTGCCTTACAAAAGGTACTCCAGATTATGAGGCAACTTTTAAAAACTTTTTTAGTAAGGCTTTGAAGTGTGTCTGAAGTAGCTTGTTGTGATCTTAAACCATAAATAAATAAAATCCATGAGTGGAACATCGGAAGAAAGACATCTGTTTTCACCAAACTATCGATTTATTACACATTATGGAAACAAACCTAAAATATTCAAGAAGGTTGATACATTTTTGCTCAGTCCTCAACACATTTGTAAGGACCTGAAGCTTTTCTCATTTGTAAAAAGCTTCAGATCAAGAAACAATCAAGCTTGAACATGAGCAAAAACCTGGAATCTCCTAAAAGGGTGAACGCTCCGATTCCAGAATGGTTGGAAGAGCCAAAAGCATGATGGGAGTTTTTCACATGATAAAAAAAAATCAGGAGGCAATCTGAAGAGTTTGTTTCTTTTATTTTACACAGTGACACACTTAACCCTTGTGCTATGTTGTGGGGTCACAACATAGCACAAGGGTTATGAAAGGATTTCTTGTTGGTGCTTTGATTTTACGCGTTTTTGCATAAAGTTGGAGGGTCTTTTAAATTACAGACAAAAAGGTATCATGCTAAGATTGAATCTTTTTAAGTTTTTAACTTGTCCTGTCCAGTAGAGGTGTAAGCATGAAGGAGGAGTGAATAAATAATAGACAAACATACGCTATGAGTGTCGGGAAATGTGCAGAAAATTGGTAACTCTGAATTACAACGTGCATTCATACCCAATGTGCATGGATGTGTGTGTGCATGGGTCTGTGATTGTGGCCCTGCGACAGACTGGAGAGCCGTCCAGGATGTCCCCTGCCCTCACCCACCAACAGGCTCCGGCAGCCCTGGGTAGAAGATGGATGAACAAATAGAATCTTTTTCAAGTAACATTTTTCATCTGCTCTTGGTTCACAATGATTTGAATAAAGAAATTCTCAGAAATGCAGTTATCAGCTTAGTTTTTTTTAATAAACGTCCTCAAGAATGCCACACAAACGTGCTGCAAACACCAAAAACAGCGTTTCCATTGGAACGCGTCTTTGTCTTCCATCAGTGTCATAATCTCCATCTGCTCCTGTGGCACTTCGGAACTCTGGCTTTGACTGTTTGAAGGTGGGACCTCGTGGATTAGAAATCGCTCCCTGACGGTCCTCACAGAGGGTCTGAAGACACCTGGGCATTTGGGCAAGTTCGGTTCACAGGAAGCTGAAAGTCAAAGTTTGGAGGAGAGTGAAGGGGAGCAGCTCCTCCATGTGTGTGTGTTTGTGGAGGGGGGGGGCTCCTCACATGTTGCATCAGCAGGCGGTTCATAGGAATTCAGATGCATTCATACATTCACACGCTCGGTGAGGTGGTGGTTGTACAGGCATGTGGGCTAAGCATGAAAGCAGCACGGGTGCATGTTTGAACTGTGTGTGTGTTGGGGTGAGTGGGGGCATGATGCAATAAGAGCAAAAACAGGGAGAATGGTTGGGGGGGGCGTGTGGGGAGCAGAGGATGAGCAGGAGCCGGGTGTTGGAAATGGAATGGCCTGCAGCTCTGAAGGAGCCATGAGCACTTACTGGGGAGGGGGCTGAATTCATTATGAGTAGGGGGGGTTGAGCTTTTGAATAATCTCTGATTCCTATTGCTGTGGAGGCATTTCTTGGGTTGGCTTGGGTTAGTGACCCCCCCCCCCCCCACTTTAAAATATCAAAGGGAACACATTCCATGCGTGTCGTGTGCAACATTCTTTAGTGTGTTTTTGTGGAGGAGACTGATGCTTCATGATGAAATGCATTAACACACTCGGCTGCATGGCGTGTAGTGGTCAGCACTCATGCCGTAACCCTTGTCCTATCCTAGGCACTTGAACGTTGGGAGTTGGGTCATCTAGACCCACTAGACAGTGCTCTGAACCTTTTTTCTTCAATGATTTGTGATCTTCACTGGTGTCCATGGATTACATGAAATCTTTCCACCTTTATCCACCTTTGTCATGGTAGGGAGAACACTTCAATGTAAGGGTGGGGTCATCTAAGATAGCACAAGGGTTAATGTGAGAAGGCCTGGGTTCAAACCCCGGCTGAGTCCTTTCTCTGTAGTTTTCTCCTTCATTGGTTAAATGGGGACTGAAACTGTCCAGTGGGTTTGTGCTTGTCTGCCTCTGTGTGGCCCTCCAAAGGACAAGGAAACTGTCCAGAGTGTACCCCACCTTTGTCCCTTAAGGGTTGGGTTTTCCCACGTAATCCAAACTGAAGTTGAGCAGGTTTAGAAAACCAACCAATGCATTAAACCCGGCATCGAGAGCAAAAGAACATAATCAAACTGATGACTCTCACCGAAACCCGCAGATTTCAGGAACCTGCAATGAAATGACAGAGCTGGAAATCCTAAATGGGATAAGATAATGAGGGAAACCTGAAAAAATTCAGTTTGGTTCATTTCCATCCAAGTCCTTTCTTCTTAATCCTTGTGCTATCCTATGCCCTTTAAAATTGGGAGTTGGGTCATCTAGACCCACTAGACAGTGCTCTGAACCTTTTTTCTTCAATGATTTGTGATCTTCACTGGTGTCCATGGGTTACATGAAATCTTTCCACCTTTATCCACCTTTGTCATGGTAGGGAGAACACGTCAATGGAAGGGGGGGGGTCATCTAAGATAGCACAAGGGTTGAGTGTAATCGCTGACGATGGATCGTCAAACCTGAAACAACTCAGATACAGGAGGAAGATCTGGATATAAGTCGGACTCTGAATTCATCTCTGTCTTTCTACGAGATACTGGAAACTGTAAAACACCAGCAAGGTTACAGAGAAGGATTATCAAGAATCTACGGCAGGTGAGACTTCTGTTTCTTGAACCCCATGAGTCAGACCTATGGACGGGACATTGTCCAGTGGAGGATGACGTGGAATAACACTGGAAGGTATGAGTACTGTTACATAATCAGGCTGCCACAGATGGTGAGCAAGAGTTTGAATAAAAAGTAGAGTTTGTTGTCCCTGTAGTTTTCCTGAAGAAGTCTGGGGGAAACATCTGCCACTGAGAAAATAAAGATATTGCCTTCGGGGATTTGGCTAAGGCCATGTGAACTGATGAAGGTGTGGAAGGCAATGCATAGAAGATGAGAGGTGATGAGGATGAGGGAAGTGCCACTCAATTGTAATTGTTAGGTACTTTGGCCCGTCTTGAACAGCTGAGTTGTTGATGGACTTATTGTCAAAAACCAGTCAAACGTTTCGGAGTCACTGACATTTAGCAATATTCTCTGAGCAGTCTGACAAAGAACATCTCATCACTTAGCCTGCATACCTGCACAAGGTGCAGTCAACTTAACTGAGAAATGTTAACAAGCAGGTTTGATCTCAGAGCTGTACACACAAAGGTAATTACCACACTGCTGAGCAGTCATCACGCCTCCAGTTGAAAGATTGGAATCTGTTTGTAGGAAAAAGTTGTGGGAACAAAGTTATGATAAAAACCTCCAGGGGCCTCGTTTCTCAGGTGTCTTGATTTTGGGGCATGCACGAATCAGGAAAAGTTGATGTGTTGAGGTTTTCAGTTTTATGCAATCATTGAGGTGCCCATCTTTACATATACAGTGGACACTCAGCAGACCACACACAGCATTCTGAGTGGCCAAACTGAAGGCTGCAGTGGGTTAGAATTTACTCTGTTTACTTCATCCACTTTCATGCAAACGGTTGATTGAACGGAACAAAGTAGTCAGTTTTGTTGAAACCCCCTGTAGATTCCCTCACTTGACATTTAAAGAAACCCACACTTTTTAGTTATTTAGTTTAGTAATTACAGCAAATGATTTTTTTTAAAGTACACCCTCCCATGAGTTCCAATAAATTTAAAACGATATATATTTTAAATGCTGACTGTAAATGTATTTACTTTTGGGTGTGAAGTTAGACTTTTTAACACGTGTGTCAATGAAAACACGCTCCCTTCTGAACCCGCCCTCAGTGGTCATTTGTGAAACTGCAACTAGGGACTTTCTGCGAAATTTCAAGTCCAGACCACTAGATATGCAACAGTTTACAGTAGTAAGGTGTTTATGCAGTCAACGTATGATCAGTCAGCTGATTCCATAACTCCATGATGACATGGAGAAGAGCAGAAGAGCTTTTCTCAGCATCTTCTGCTGGAATGACACTGCTTAAAGGCGGCTGGGTCGGTTGGTAAGGTGAAAAGCTACCATGCAGGAAACCAGAGTTCGATTCCCGGAGCGGATTGAGCAATGGTACTGGGGGCAATTACCATTATTAATGGCGATCAGTAAACACCGCGTGTGGTTCGGCTGCAGCTCACCACTCCCCAAGGGGATGGGTCAAAAACAGAGAAAGAATTTCCCTCCGTGGAATAAATACAGTGTAGAAAAAAAAAAGAAATGTTATGGTAGATCAGATAGCGACTCACTTCCAGTGTTAAAGCATTAACCCCCCCTGCTAAAGTGGATATTTTCACATTTATCTATTTACATTGCTGTGGTGCAGAGGTAGAGTGTTGAACCTCTGATCAGGATATCACAAGTTTGGTTCCCGCTTTGCCTGGCCTTGTGTCACAGCGTCCCTGGGTTTGGCACTGAATTGTTACAGGCTGTTCAGCAGTGGATGTGAATGTGTGAATGGGACTGTGACTGTAAAGCACGCTGAATGTTCATTCATCTTCTTCCACTTTGTCAATTTCGGGGTCAGGGGGCCGCTGGAGCCTATCCCGGCCACTTGTGGGTGAAGGCAGGGGACAACTTGGACAGGTCGCCAGTCTGTCGCAGGGCCACAATCACACACCCATTCATTCTCACACTCACACCTATGGACGGTTTAGATTAACCAATTAACCTATGGAGCATGTTTTTGGACGGTGGGTGGAAGCCAGAGACCCGGAGGAAACCCACGCATGCACGGGGAGAACATGCAAACTCCACACAGAAAGGTCCCTCGTTGATGTTCTGGTGCAGGTCCTTCAGCCGGTACGTGAACTGGGGGCCTTCTTGCTGTGAGGCAAGAGCGCTAACCACTGTGCAGCTGAACGTGCTAAATACATATATAGGACATTTACCATTTATGAATATTTAGAATGCCTGATTTAGTTCTATTCTTTTTTAATGAACTCTTGTGTTTGTCACAGCTAAAAGTTGCAGAGTTTAATGGAAGAATCTCATCTTCTGACCTCTGTGTTCTCATCTCTCAACAGAGCAATCCAAACAAAGCAAAGTAGAAATGTCAGGAGTGGAAGAAATCTTTGGATCTGATGTTCCCAGCAGCCATTAGAACTGTAAAATGTCTGAAAACGGAACATTACCTCAGAGTTATCTTAAAGTAACCTCTTGGGGCAGTCACTGCTCACTTACTGGAATGATAAAGAGTGAAATCCTGAATGGGCCTGAACATCCAGAGTGTTCCTCTTTCAAGGAAAGTTTCACTAATGCTCCCCCTTGCTGATCGAGTAAGGTTTGATGCTCCACATCTCAGAGGAAGTCAGAGCTGTTTGAATCACGCTCCCTGCAGCTGCGTTTCTGCTGAGCTCATTACAAACAGCAGCGCTGGGTTTACCGCTTCAAGGTGTCTGTTTTTCCCCCAATTCAGGCTAATTCATGCTAATTCATGCTATCACTCGGGGGTCCTTTTCACAAGTGTGTTTGTGTGGGTGGATTGTCTTTGTGCACGTGGATAGGGAGAAGACGGAAGTATCTGATCAGACTGAGAATGAGGATTGCTTTTATTGTGAAAGGATTGGTGGAACAGCAGCAGTTCCACTGAAACTGCTTTGATTAGAGTTTTAATTGCCCTTATGATGGCAGAAGACGGGTTATGGCTTTGTTGTGGTTTTGTTGAACCTTCCCTTAGCATCTGATACCTCTGAGCACGATGTTACAGAACAGACCTTGACCTAAGCGGGATTGTCCGGTCCTGTTCTATGCTTTAGTCACAGATGATTGTACGGGAGGATTTGGGCTGTTTGCAGGGGCGAAGATTGGGCAAACCTGCACAGGGCACACCGGTGACCCACAAAAGATTTGAATCCGTGAGAACCCAGACCTAAAGACAATTATGTGGGGTATGCCAAAGACCAGGTGGACCACGCAACACATTTCTGATGCCCTCATCCCAAATCACTGGTCCGTCTGCGGTGCATCTCCGTTACGTTGCGTGGAGAGTCTGTATGACCGCCAGTTAGTAAGCATTGCCTCCACTGCGTCACTGGATAACCCCCCCCCCCCCCCCATGGCTTTTCTGCCGCGGCATTGACACATCAACAGACTGGAACTCCTACGTAAAGCTTGCATTGCGAAGTATTTCCCGTCCGTTGATGCGACACAAAAGCCAGTGTGTGTGTGTGTGTGTGTGTGTGGGGGGGGGGGGGGTGACAAAGATAAGTACTTTATCTGTGGTCTGTTTGTGTTTTTCAGATATGAAAAAAAAAGTGGCGATCTCCTTAAACTAAGAACATGGTCTTGTCGGAGGCCTGGCGGGCGTCTGCGACCAGTGATGGCGTCACACTATGGGATTGGCTGTACGTTGGTCCGATGATTGGTCTGGATAAATTACAGTACAATCGCAGAAGAAGTAGTTATGAGTTCTGTTGTAAACATACAAAGCTGCAGCATAGAGTGAGATGATCTTCTAAATGAGCTTTTATGATTGGTATGATTATTATTAAGTGCATGCTCAATTAGAGTTTTTAAATCTGTGCAGCCAAAGCTTTATTCTCGGCAGAATGGACCCAGAAGAAGGTTTAGGATTATGTTAATACGTGCTAACAACATTTATCTGTGGGTGAACTGGAATCACATCAGCCTTTATTTTGTCTGGACCCGACTGGAAACACAAATCCACATGATTGTTTCCACGGTTTCTCAGGACTGGTCATTCAAAAGCTCGTCCAATAGCTGGTCCTCTGCTTGGAGGCTCAGTTCTCCTGAGTCCAGCAGCTCGCTCAAGCAGACCATGTGAACGGACGGACTGCGGTCCGGAGCCTCCTCCAGAGTGAACACCGTAACAAAGCACCCTCCCCTGCCTGCAAACATGAAGCTACTAGTCTGGCTGCTCTGCTCAGAGACACGCACATGCAATGTCAGCATGCATGCAATTGCACAAAAGTTCAAGCACAATGGATCAATCCGTCTGCACGGTTTAGCAGATTGTTTTTTTTAACCACTGGCGCCTGTAGGACTCCGTAGGAAACACAAAGGCGACAAAGAAAAAAGGGGGCAAATTGCATTCTGTGGATCTGCAAGATGTCAGACATGTCTTTCCAGCCGATTCTGCTCCGATGGCTGTGGGATCTCTGCAGCACAAGAGATTACAATTGTAAGTCTTAACCGGCCCTTGAAGCTAGACGGTCTTTATGTTCTGCCAAATGTCGACATGTACTGTTAACAAGTTTTAAAGTTACTGTTACAGCTGATCGCCACTCCATTTACTGAGGATAAACATAATGAAGAATGACACCGTGGAAAATGCACATTACTATAACTAGCTAACGAAGGAAAAAGTCAAATCATCTAGTTTTACATACAATGAAAGCACACTCACAGAATTAACTTACACTAAGTTTCATGATGTAAAAAAAAGATGAATAAGCCAAAATACACTTTACATATGTACTAGAGGTGTATCAGCTAGAGTCTGGTGATTCGATACGTATCCTGACACCCGTCCCACAAAAAAAAAGAAATAAAACACTAATTTTTTCCAGAATCATTCATTCATTTTTTTTCTGTACTGTTTTTCCCTTTTGGGGTCACGGGGCTGCCGGAGCCTATCCCGGCCACTTGTGGGCGAAGGCAGGGGACGCCCTGGACAGGTCGCCAGTCTGTCGCAGGGTAGAATTTCCACAAACACACACCCATTCACACCTAGGGACAATTTAGAGTGACCTATTAACCTATGAAGCATGTTTTTGGACGGTGGGAGGAAGCCGGAGATCCCAGAGAGAACCCATGCATGCACGGGGAGAACATGCAAACTCCACACAGAAAGGTCCCCCATTGATGTTCTGTTTCAGGTCCCCCAGCCGGCACTTGAACCGGAGGTCTTCTTGCTGTGAGGCAAGAGTGCTAACCACTGCACCACCGTGCAGCCTTCAGAAAGTGTAAAACCACTAACTTCACATTTTATAGGCTGCATGTTTGTCAGACAGAGTTTTACATTTTTTCCACTTTTCTCTCTTGATAAAACTCTCAAAAATAAGTCCAGTAATATAGAAGGAAAACAAAGATTTGATCGTGATGTTGATTTATATAACTGACACGCTGCATGTGCAACCTCTCTGTACAAGACTGCGAGGAAACTGTTTTTCTAAATAGGACTGTAAAAATTAAGGTTTAAGGTTTCTGCCCACAGTTCCCTGCACACAGAAACGAATGA
Source organism: Oryzias sinensis (assembly GCA_037389245.1). NCBI lineage: Eukaryota > Metazoa > Chordata > Actinopteri > Beloniformes > Adrianichthyidae > Oryzias > Oryzias sinensis. The sequence goes on from CM074488.1 coordinate 29,724,651, forward strand.
ATGATGACTTAGAGACAAATACTTATCTTTTGTGGAAGTTTTACTTCGTACCAGCAGCACAGACAGTTTGTACAGAGAGTACAGAGTGACAGATGAACAGGATGCATTCAAAGTCTGTACCCCGAGGTTCAGGAAGATGGGCTTGGTATAAAAACCCTGCATGCAGGATGTAGAACACAAGGTGCTGTTAAAAAAAATAAAAGTTTAGCAGAAAAACCCAGCAAGACGGCTTGAACTGAAGTGAACTGCAGCTTCTAAATGTCTTGGGACATGTCTGTCCACAGAGCCGCTTGGGCCTAGAAGTTGGAAGGGCATGATAAGACTAGTAGATCTGAACAGCCAGCAGGGTTCTGATACTGAATGTCTGTTACAGTGTGACCATAATGGACACTATGCTTGGCCACAAGGGTCACTTGGACTGATAGACAACTTTGTAGTCGTTTCATCTGACCTTCAGCCATGTGAACTTCCAGTTGGTTTGGTAACTTCCAGGTCCGGGTTTTTGTGGATTATTCTTATTTGATTGCTTGAAATAAACCATTTCAAATCAAAATCAAATCAAATGTGTCTTGAACACTAAAGTAAAGAGAGGGGTGGAGTTAGCCAATCACCTCAGGGCTTCTGGGAGGTCAGTGCATTCAACATGCAGCGTGGATAGTTGTTAATGCAAAAGCTGTTTCTGTGATGCCATGAAAAAGGACAGTCGGCTGGTCTCCTGAAAAACAACCCAGTGCCTCAGAAAGGTGAAGCAGTTCTCCGTCAGTACTGTCTGAATGTGTGCGTTGACCACTTTGCTGCTCATCCACAACGAGAAGCCGCATGTCCAACTGGAGGAGGCCTCAGGGAAGAGCCAGAACGCGCTGAGCTAGGTGGGGATGTGGATTGTGGATGGATGTCTAAGAATATCTGCTTGACCCGTGGTCCCCTACCACCGGGCCGCGGACCGGTACCGGGACATTTTGGCACCGGAACTCACATAAAGAAAAAATAATTTCGATTTTATTGTGTTTTCCCCCCCGAAAAAAACGTTTTATTTTGAAAAGTGACCGGATTCTCTCTGTTACATCCGTCACACTTACCATAGCAACCAGAGTGTGTCGCGATAGAAATGATGTTGTTCATGTGATGTTCTGTTGTTGGTGTGACGTTACGAGGACACCGCTAATAAAGTTGTACATGATTACCCAGTGGATTTACGTTCATTATTATTATTGTTATTATTACTAAAGACAAAATTCCACCCCTGGTCCACGGTAAACGTGTCTTGCGTTGCACCGGTCCGCGGTGACAAAAAGGTTGGGGACCACTGTGCTTGACCACTGCCCCCATGATCAAGCTAAAGATAAACAGAAGATGAATGCATGGAAACTTTTATTTAACGATTGTGACGACGAGTTGTCCAGTTTTTAGGCGTTTTGTCACGAACCTCAGTGCAGATCCAGAAGTGTTTTATTTGAACTATGAAGTGTTGCTCAGAGAACAAACAGAAAACTTGTCAGTTTGTGCAACAGCAAAAACACTACAAGCAATCCAAACACCCCAGGGTTTATTCACTCATTACAAAGGCATGCAGTTTTAAAGAACTTCAATGAGTCACAAAAACCACAGATCATTGATAATTGCACACAAAGTTTAATGACAGCAAACTCCAGTAACCCTTTCATTTGACTGTTGACTATAAAACATGACACCATGACACATGACTGCTGGATTTAAACCTGAACTTCTGCTTTTACACACATGAACAGTAGCATCTGTTGGTGTCAGATAATCGTCCAGCTTTTACACCCAGGAACTTACAACATTTAAATGCCTCAAAGAAATCATACCTTTCCCCAAAATTCACCTTTTGAGGAGGTTATTACTTATCAACCCAGCAGTTTCATGCCTCTGAACTGAACACACTTTAACCATAACAACGATGAAAAGAAAGAGAAGACTGCAGTAACTTCTAGTCACAATCCAACACCATAACATAATTAATTTTAATTGATACTTTATTGATCCCACAATGGGGAAATTCTTCTCCACATTTGACCCATCCCCTGGGGGAGTGGTGAGCTGCAGCCTGACCGCTCTCGGGAGGCAGTAGCGTTATGAGGTCTTGCCTATGGACCTCACTGGATGACGTTCATTGCTCGCCATTGATATGGTAATTACTCTGCACCATTGTTTACCCCCCTCCGGGAATCGAACCCTGGATTCCTGCATGGTAGCCTCTCACCTTATCAACTGAGCTACCCAACCTTATATATTATAACATATAACATATAGAAACCCTTCACCCCATATTAAGAAATAAATGATGAGCTTACACTCAGTACTCTGTGCCATACAGGAGTTACTTTGACCCCTCAGTCAAAAGGTTCAGCGACGTACGGATCTACTGCGATCACTGAACGTGTTGTGCTGCATTTTAGTACATGTAGACGTTTACCTGTCCACAACAACTCAAGATGTAAACCACTAAATAAACTAAAAATAACATTTGACTCTAAAAAACAACCAGACTGTAAAATATAAAATACACTTAGTCCTCCTTTCATTTACTAGTGGATGGTAAACCAATGAAAAAAGAGGCCACGCTGTCACTGGGATGGGGGGGTATTTAAACCACTTTCTTACTAAAGAAAAACCAAGTGACAGCCTCAAAATCCCACTTCAACCTTTAAAAATACACTTTGTGGCCATTAAATCATTCTTTTATAAAATATTTAGATATTTACAATTATTGATCTATAACAGTGTTACAATTCTCTATTCAAGAACAGCTCTAACTTATTTTATACATGCAAGGACTTTGCCTCTGAACAGACTGTTGTGCAGCAGAAGAGGAGAATGGGAGCCTTCTGCTCAGTCTAAACATAAAAAAACAAACATTAGAGCCTTTTCCTTCAAAGCCAAAGAGCTACAATGGAGGATTAGAATGTCCACTTGTGACTCTGGAGCCTCAGGTTGGAGACCCCTGCACTACAGGCTTCAGACGCTTGCAGCTAAAGCAGACACAGATCCAATGTATGTTCTGGAAGGACGAAGCCTCTTTTCACATGGAGTCAAACAACACTCCATTTGCCTCAATCTTAAAGACTGAGGAACAAGCCACACCTACAGCAGTCATTTCCCCTTTAGAGGGAAGACTCCACAGCATTAAGCTAACGTGGCACGCTGACATGTCAACGATCTGACATCATAATGCTCTAGGGAGCAACAGGTTTATGCAGCTGCACTCTTCTGAAAGTAGCATTAATATGGAAGAAACTAAAATATCTTTTCCAAAACACACTTTAACAGGTGAAAACACCTATTCCATGACCAAAATAGCTGCATGCTTTCAATAGGGAAAACCAGCAGATGACTGACTCAAGAGTTCTCAGTGGGACTCAGTGGGACTTCACCCGTCTTGAGATTAAAAACATTGTCATTTTGTTCCTCACAGAACCAACAGGTAACCTCTGCGGCGATCAATACCAATCCTGTTTTCATTTCTACCCTTCCATCTGAAGTGTTTCTAGGTTGTAACATTCAGACGGTGAACAGATCAACTTCTCAGTCTAAACTCTTAAGACCGCTGCAGAGTCTGCCTGTGGACTGGTGAGAACATGGCAGCGCCAGGACAACCTGCTACTTCAAAATAGCAAACAGTGGAAGTTTCACAGAAACCAGAGAATGTGCACCCAGCACCTCTGTGCAGGCGGCACAGACCGCAGGATGCTTTACACAGCAGGCCTCCACTTGCACTTGGAAGAACCGCGGTCCCTCCAGGGCAGGGTTGGGCCTGGACTCAGAACATTACTGTCGGGGTTACAAGCTGCCCCTCGGGGCAGACATGCTGGCAGCTCAGCCAATGGTGAACTGCGAGCGCCGGCTCACCTGGAAGATAAAAACAAAGCAGAATTCAGAGATCCAGCAGAAAAGATGGTCATGCAGAACCACAAAGCTAATGAGGGCTTGTATCCTCAACTCCCAACCTACTGTACATTCAACCAAAGCTCAAACAATCCTGGAACATGTTGGAACACAGCTCAGCTGTCTCCCCTCCTCAGAACTGGCTGAAAGAGCCACACTTAGGAGCATTTTCACAGCAGAGCTGTTTGCTTAGGACCAAAGTGTCCTCTGACTGTGTGTGGGCAAGTTTTCCACACACGTGTCGCTACACATATTTTAAGACTGTTTTTGGGCTCCCGGAAGTGCCAGCCTTTGAGAAATTCTTCATGGAGAAGAATAGCTGCAGCTTGTGAGCGGCTGGAATTCTATGACACCAGGTCTTTCGTATATCGGAATAGAGCTGTGACATTTGGTACCAAGCCTGTAGGTGGCTGACATGGGCTAGTATCAGGAACCAACAGTCCAGCATGAACACCATATGCTAAACATGCATTCAAGAACACGTATTAAGCATGTTCTTGAATGCATCTTGACAAACTACGCATCTTGAATGCGTCTTGAACGTTTCAGCTAGCTCAGGTGGTTCAGTCAATTCTCATGAGAGAAGCAGGAAAGCAAACACTGGATAGAAATCTTCCATGGAGTCCATTCATGACAATCTGGCCATGCTCTTAATGTGAGCTGAAGCTACGTTGGTCCAAACAAAGGTTTGTCGACTGGATCTGGTTCACGTTTACAAGCCGCAGAGGGAGCAGCGAGACGCACAGACCAGTTCTTCAAAATGAAACGGTGGTGGAGATCAAGCAGCAAAGATCAGCGGCAAACTGACACCAACGCAGAACTGCAGTCTGTGTAACATGTGAGGACCTACGCGTCATAGCCGGACCGATGGTGGTCATCTGCAGCAGGCACTCCAGCGTCTCCATCATCTGCTCCTGCCGCAGAGCGTCCAGCCTGGACTGGCTCCAGGTTTGGTCGCCTTCCCCTCCACGCATGCTGCTTTTCAGGGTCACAGAGACGCACTGGAGCACGGTCATTCCTGAGGAAGAGCATGGGGCACAGTGAGGTATGCGCATACCGGCGCCAGACTCCCAGAACACAGACAGAGGTTGAGACGGACACGTTTGTGACCTGACACGCCTACAGAGCATGGCGATTTAGAAAAACGGTTGGAAAAAATACAGAATTCAAAAGGCTTTCATGTTGGTCTAGTTCACTAGCTTGCATTTCTTTTGCTGTTGTTCTTTCAAACCATTTTATTTTTACTGCTAGCTATATTTCTTGTTCTAATTTCTGCTTTTTCTCTGCTTTGATTTTTCGATAACTTTCAATTCTGTAGCCATTTGAGTCTTCATTAATAGTATTTTTTATTTTTAATGTAATTTTTTGTTTTTCTAGAACATCATAGTGTAATAATGAGGGTTGAGGTCTTGTAGAGCAATCCCACATCATCATCCTTCCATCTCTGTGCTCAACAGCTAGCATCATGTGTGGATATAACAGAGCATATATATGTAGAGCGCCCCCTTCAATTCACAAGATTGGCACATGCTAGTTGGTTCATGCTAGTTGGTTCATGCTAGTTGGTTCCGGCCCTGCAACGGACAGGGAGACCCCCGCCTTTGCACAACAGTAGCTCAGTAGCGGGGATAGGCTCCAGCAACCCAAAAGGGTCACAGCGGGTTTAGACGTTGGATAGATGGATGGTTGGTACCAATCGCAGCCTGGATTTAACCCCTGAACACCTGTTGCTAAATAACACCCGTTCTATGACATACCGTAACTCCTCGATTGTTCACGCCATCAACGTCAATCGGCTGATTTGACGCGGAGGGAAGCTGCTTTTCATATCAGCTTCGCATCGATGTGCAACAAATTACTACTGTAAAGTGTCGCACATCAGCGCCAAGTCACTTTTTCTGCTTCCTAATCTGCTGGAATTACGTTAGTCACAGTAACGGTTGAAGAGTTACGGTAGAGGAATGAACGTCAACACTGGAGCTCCGGTGTTAAAGGGTTACCCCTACCATCATGTCAATAAGTCCCATTTTAAACAGAAAATAAACATATCCGCATGTCCAAAACCTCTCTAAGGTCCTGATTTCTTCTCCAATAATGAATAAACGGGTGGGGGGTTTTGTGAAAAAGCCGTTTGAGTTTTTTAAAGTTCAACCTTGTACTTTACTAGTGCCGTGTTGCTTTGATTGGCAGGTGGTTGAGCCAAAACTCTTCATATTTTCAGGACGTTCTTTAGCTGGGGTGTGAACTCCAGCCGTTATGGCTGACACACCTCCAGCTAGCGTATTTATGATGTGGCAGATTGCTGCTGCTCATTTCTTATGTTGTCTTCATTTACTTTTCATCGCTGATGTTTCTTTTTCCCTCCATGGGATAAAACATGATCTCAAAACATGTAAGCTGCAGTCTTGCCTGTTCTTTTCCCCAGGCAGAACGCCGCATGCTCATTTTTCAGAGGTCTTTATCACAGTTCTTGCTGTCAGTAATGTGAAGGGTTGTTTGCATGAGAGGACAGGTGTGTTTTGAGCTTGGATTCACAGGACGTGTGCTCCTGAAAAGTCCCAGCACTCACCGGCGTTATCCTTTGCCTCCACGTCTAGTAGCACGCCGTCCAGCATGGCTTGTTTCAGGACCTACAGCAAACAGAGAACTCATTGAATCACGCGTTCACGTTGACTTTTCTGTACACTATCTAGTCAAACTTTACATTAAAATCCTTTTGAGTACATTTAGATTTTAATATTGACAGGTCTGAAGAAACATTTGTTTAAACAGGATGTTTATCTGCTGTTAAGCTCATCTGTAATGTATATATTTATGTTTAATTACTCCAACAGATATATATTTTTAACATTACTTAAAACAGAAACACATATTCATACATACCTAAATGATTACTAAAAAAGTAAAAAATTGAGTTTTTTTTTAAAAAGCAAAAACCTTAAGAGATTGTGTGCCTCTGTGTGTAAATGACAGAAGGCTTTGCTGCTCGTTACAGTTTGGTTTAACTCTAACCCTAAACCCACTCTGCTGAAAATGGTGTTTTCTGTGGCATTTTCTGATGATGGAGGACATATATAGAGAAAATTAAGCTTAGAATTGCATTTTAATATCTTTATTTAAGTCATTGCTTGAAGGCGATCATATTTGGGCTGTAGAAAATTATGCTGGGTGGGACACAAGCTTCCTGCTCCAAGCTATCAGCATCAGTGAGGGGAAGGGGGGCGGGGTTGCTTCGTGCCACAACTCAGAGGTGAATTTCTCTCTGAGGAAACTCTCTTAGAAAAAGACTAGTTTTTTTGATTTTGGCTAAACTCAGCAGAATCGTTTTTAAAAGACCAATGGGAACACTTTCACAATAACCCAAAAGATGACTGGAGTGAGACTTTTCTTGGGAATTATCTTGTTTTTTTTTCAGGTAAAACTGCTTTGATAATCATGAAGAGTTCCCCCACAGTTTAGTAAAGATCACTATTCATGTGTACACTGGTTTTTGATGGATATTTGACCAACAAAATGAGTCACATGGACTCATTGACATGAAACGTGATATAAAATGGATTCAATCGATTGTCTTGCTTGGCCGTCTGTCCTGCTCATGGGCTCTGAGGCTACGGTCCCATGTAGACCTTCATGAAACTCTTAGAACCTTTGGTCGCCCGGGTCTGACAAAAGCACCAAAAGCTATCATTCTCAATCTAAGGAACAGATTTGGAAAGTCTTGACAGGTTTGACTGTCAGGCCTCACCTGGGCTAACCTGAGCCAAGACACAGGAAAACAGAAAAAAACTCAACCAACCAGCTGAGCAACATACAGGATGCCTGAGACACATCTGTTTTTCGAAGTACACATCAGTTTACGCTAAAGGGGAACTTACAAAACACTGGCACAAACTGTTTTGTTCACCTGCTGCTTAAGGGAGTGTCAAACCAGTACTATACCCCCCCCCCCCAGAGAACAGTCCAACTTGTTCTAGAGTGAGAGTTCAACCCGCATGGAAGTCTGAGCTCAGGCATCTGTCCCTCTGAGAAGACAACATGTTTTCTACAAAAACTATCTTTCCGAGCGAGCTACTTCAAGATGTGACAGGGACTTCATTTGACGTCCTGCCCCGAATACAAACACTGTATGCTCGTTCAAACCTGTTCTACCTAGAATGCCCAAAAAATTTTACAGTCACAGTCCCAAAAACCCATACAGCGCCTCCACTGCCTAACACTGCCAACCTCAAACCACCAAAATTAATGTGGGGTTCAGGGGCTGGTCCAAAGACACTTTGACACACGGAAAGGCGGAAACCAAAGCTTCAATCTACTGATCGGAGGTCGACCACTCTACCACTGAGACATGATGTCTAATTTAAACCAGAGGCTTTCAACTCTTAAAACATAGTTCCTGTGACCGAACATGGTGGAAGGAGTCTCATGCTGATTTGTAACTTTAGAACAGGGGGCAGGGACCAAGGACCCCGCTCCCAATCATTTTTCAGGGTACCCCGCTTTTAGAATGTTCTAATTGGCCAATAGGAGAAAACATATAGAGACCCCCACCCCTGCTTTAGACAAAGGGAACATGGGATCATAAAAGAAACGACAGAATGGATCATTATTGGTAAATTGCGTGTACTTATGCAGCACTTTTCTACCCTGATTGAAGCCCAAGGCGTTTTCCAGTCACAGTCCCATTCACACATGCAGACAAACATTCACACACTGCTGCTACACATGGCGCCAACCTCAACCACCGGGGGCAATGTGTGGCTCAGTACTGTGCCCAAGCGCTCTCTGACGCCTGGACATGGACGCGAAAACCAAAGCTACCAGAGATCAACTGCTCTACCTCTGTACCACACATGGTCCAAATTATGGAGGCTTGATGCAGTAACAGATGGAAACCTGGAGCCTGTGCGTCTTCCAGAAACACCAACTGAACTGTTACAGTGACGTGCTCAGGATCCATGCTAAGGAAGCAGTAAGGTTTATTTTGGTTTGTCTCACCATGGTTCTATAGTACCTCTACACAGACTGGACTGAACCAATAAAAACCTGCTCTAAATCTGTTCCCATAAGCCTGAGTCAGGTCAAACATGCTGCCTCCCGTTGTGTCAGGATAAACCCCAACGTGGAGCAGAAGCTCCAACTTGTTGTCAACACCCAACTCTCTTCTCTGTTCCCGAGACAAAGGAAAGAACCAAAGAGAGTTAAAGCAGTCGAGTTACGAGAACAGACCACTAAACCGACTGTAAAGATGTTCCAAGCATAGACTTTTACATCCATGAATGAAGCTTTGATGATTATCACACGTTTTCCAGCTCATTGCTGCAGATTGACGGCAAACTCAGAATCAATGTCAGAACTTCAGCTTAAGGCACTGACCTCCAGGACTCGAACGTAGCCATTCTCAGCGCTCAGGTGGAGGCAGGACTTTCCCCACCTGTTCGTCTCGTTGATGTTGGCTCCTAGGCCAATCAAATCTGCCACCATCAGGTGCTGGTTGTGCTGTGCTGCATAGAGGAGAGCAGTCTGTGTGCGCAAAAGAGTGAACCATTAAGAAACAAAAACATAGGCGGTTGCTCGTTCTCATGCAAGAGTACATTACCATTCCATCAGAATCTTTGGCATCCAGGCAGCCGAGAGCCGCCATCCTCCTAGCGATGGCATAGCCTAGTGCCCGCTTTCCAAAACACGCCGCTGTGTGAAGAGCTCTGCAGGAACAAGACTGGAGGTTAAAAGGGCCTCGGACTGTTTGATTACAGGAGATTTACAAGTCCAGGTTAAAAACTAGCACACAATGTAAACCTTACACCGCGTGCTGTTCTTCAGTTTTACGAGCCGCACCGTCAATGAATAGTCCCATTTCAAAATGATCTCATACTTCAGGTGCACTGAGCTATAAGGTGCATTAAGCGAGACAAGAGTCCGTCAATCAGGCAGACTTTAGTAGCTACATACCCAGAAACTCTAGAAGTTGTAACATGTTACATGTTAGCCACATTAGCTACGGTAGTCTAACTGGTAAAGCTAAAGGAAGCATCACTGAGAATACGCCAACTCGCAACCTTGCTAGGAACGCGTAAAAAAAAAAAAATCCTGCACTGCTACACAATTAATCCATACATGAGGCACTCCAGGTTTTAAGGTGCACTGTTAGCTTTTTTGAATTAAGGCTTTTAGATGGGCCTTATGGCTGCATGGTGGTGCAGTGATTCACACTCTTGCCTCACAACTGGAAGGCTGTGGTTTGAATCCCAGCTGGGACCTTTCTGTAAAGAGTTTGCATGTTCGCTCCCGTGCATGCGTGGACTTTCTCTGGGCAGTCCAGCTTCCTCCCACCGTCCAATAACATGCTTCAAAGGTCAACTCGTTGCTTGAATTGTTCTTAGGTGTGCGTGTGTGTGTGTGGGAGTAAGATCGTGTGGACCCGTGACAGGCTGGGGACTTGTCCAGGATGTACCCCGGCTTACCCCAACAGTAACCCGGAAGCACTCCAGCAAGCCAGGGACCCCAGAAGGCATATAGTGGGTTAATGGATGTATGAAGTTCGCCGTATTGTATAGAAACACAGTTTTTACATCCTGTTATAAAGTGTACTTTCAACCTTTTCACAGTCTACTTTTGTCCCGGTGTAGAGTGCAGCTTTGTCCTGTAGTACAGTGTAATTCTGTCCTGTAGTACAGTGTACTTTTGTCCTGTTGTACAGTGTACTCTTGTCCTGTAGTACAGTGTACTTTTGTCCTGTAGTACAGTGTACTTTTTTCCTGTAGTACAGTGTACTTTTGTCCTGTAATACAGTGTACTTTTGTCCTGTAGTACAGTGTACTTACATTCTGCCATGCTGGTCCGTGGCCAGCAGCTCCTCATCAGAAATGCCCTCCAGTTGGTCATCTGCCTTTTGCAGTTGTCTCCAGAAGAAAGCCGAGCTGCTCAGGACCTGGTGGCGGTCCTGGTAGTTGCATTGTTCAGTGTCTCGTTCATTTTCCACGAGTGAATGTTGAAGGTCAGAGAACAAACTGTAGGTGGGAGTCGTGGCTTGGGGGTATTCCGCTGTCCATGGACAGTAATCAGCGAACGACTCTGGACTGGAAGCCACGTCATCAAACTCATCACTGCTTCCTGAGGACGAAACACATGAAGATGACTCACCTGAGAGGGGTCAGCTGCTGTGGCCCCTAGGTGGGGTAAGTTACCTGTAGCACCCAGCTCTGAGTGCACGGGGCTGACCGACAGGTTCCTGGACGCGACCTGGTAAGCGTTTCCTGTCCTCAGATCATCCTCCAGGACCTCCAGGATGATTGCCAGCTCCTCCAGGCTCTTCATAGCGGGTTGGACCTGAAGGTGAGGAGGAGTTAGGGCGAGTTCCATGAGCAGCTCAGTGATGATGATGATGATGATGATGATGCTCACCCTGACGGCTCGGTTTCTGGGCCGCGCTCGCATTCGTTTGGAGACTCCTGTGGGGCAGACCGTCAGCATTACTCACACATCGTGCTTAGTGTTGTTGCTTTTGATCATTATTCAGCGTTTGACTGACCTTTGCCCTTACCGCAGACCTGCAGAGTGTTTCAGGGAGGAAAGAACAAAGGCCTGTTATTCTCAAACACAGACATCACAAACACTTCCCTCACATGAACCTGCAGGTCAAAGCACGGTGACCATGCAGGAAACCCCAGACAGCAGCTCCATGAGCTCCAACACGCTAAGACAGTTCTGGATCATGAAACAGCTTCCGTTTGTTCGTTTCAGGCCAACATCTTTCAATTTCTGATGTTTTTGTCCTTGTGAGTTTGTTTGTATTTTGGTTTGTTGCAAAATCTGAAAAAAGGGAAATTCCAGCTTTGACGTCCCTTAAAAGTCAAGAAAAATGTAGAAATTTGAATATTTTTCTTTTAAACTTTATGTAAAGTGGCTATAATTCATGGAATGTAATGAATAAACTGTACATTTTTCCATGAATATTTGTCCAAATTTCAGCTTAATGGACTTTTTTCCATGTGGTCTCGTGGTAGAGTGTCCACCGTGAGACTAGAGGGTTGCGAGTTCAAACCCATGCCGAGTCACACCAAAGACTGTTGGACACTCAACACTACAGGGTTGAGGGGTTAACCCCCAAAGTAGGTCTGCAGGGGAGGGGCTCCAATGTGAAAAGTAATGGGACTAAGGGAATCACACCTCAGACTGTTCCGCTCGGTCTCCCTGGGAACGCCGGCGGATGTTCTGGAGCAGATCCTTGACGGGCATCCGGACTCGGACCCCGGCGTAGACCTTCTCCCCCTCAAAGGCGGGAAGGGCTGCAGCTGCAAGACAAACAGCAGGGCTGAGGGGGAGACAGCGCCGCCTGCAGGATTCTGGAGGAGCGGCAGTCTCTGCAGCCGTTACTGACTGCAACAGCAGCCTCACGAGTCCGCATGTCTGCTGCTCAGTCTGAGCACGCGCAGACCCTGAAGCACCGGATCAGCACTCATTCCTACCGTGATTCCCGTCGGAGGTCGCCACACCGGGTTTGGGAGCGTCCCGCTTCTTCCTGGAGCTGGCCCCCATCACGCAGAGGAGCGACAGGCAGGAGCAGCTGCGGGGATGTGCGCTGTGCACGCGCGGCCACAGGTGGAGGCGAGGCTGGAAAGGGCTCTACCCTGACACGGACTCAGCCGCTCTCTGAGGCTGCTCTGAGCGGCTTCGCAGGTACCTGTGCTCAGCCACGCCCACTGGAATTCACCTGGCTGTATGGCAAGCCCAGAGTGACAAAAACAGCAAATTAAGATGCTAATTGGGAGCGCAGCTCAATTTAAAAAAGAAAAACTTGATGTGATTATAACAAATAAACGCCACACTTTCAGTCAGAATGAATCATTGTGACAGAACTCTCTAAAATACCAGAAACTGCCATAGAAGAAGAAATATGTAGTTGTTGTAAATAAACAAACAGGCTGCAGCAGAGAGCAGGGGGGTATTCCAGGGGGGTATTCCAGGAAGCATGTTTAAACTAGCCTGACTTTAAGCCTTAACTCTGGCTGAAATCCGCCTGAACTTGCTTACTCTGGGTATGTCGGTTCCAAAAGACCGGATAAGAGTTGGCGTAATAGACTACGTGCACGACAGAACTTCCGGTTAACTTCAGTGTTTCGAGTGTGAGGCCGACAACTTCCTGTTGGTCGTGTTATTGTTGTGGGGAGTTTTGTTGAGTTGCTAGTTTTGAGTAAATAGGAGCGGATTTCGGGTAAAAGAGAGGCGTTTGGTGTTTCAACGCGTGACAAAGACATCACAACATTGTTGTGTACCCGTGTGCGAATTTGTCAAAGTACAACAGTACTAATATAAGCTTTCCAGTATATGTGTCGGTGAGAGCCGAATGGATGGTGAACACGGCGGGAGGACTTCACCCCAAGCAAGACGAGTCGTGTTTCGTATTTGCAGCAATCGGAAAGAAAATGCGTCATGTAAACACGCCGTTCGGAATACTTTGCCTCGGTCAGACTCGTTCGGATCAAAATTTCTTTCCGATCGAGATAGCTGGGATATACCGATCGTGTGTCGCTGCTGCTCTGGGTTACATCATGCATAGACGGTGTTTCGCTGAGAGAAAGCTTGTGAGCTCATACGGGACCGACCAGCGGCTCTGCGGACGTCCCGCTTAAAGCCCCGCTCCGCTCTCGCCCCGCTGGCTCTCCCCTCTCTTTCACCCCTCACGAGGGAGATGCGCCGGGGGGGATGCGTGTCCACTGAGCTCTGGACCCGGCGTCCGAGCTCTGCGTTCGGGCTCCGGAGCCAGTGGACCGAGTGAACCTCTCTGAGCAGAGCAGCCGGATTTATTAATGTGTTTGAGGGGAGGGTGCTTCGTTACGTGTGCGTTTTGTTATGTGTGAGAATTCGGACTGCGAGCCGAACCGCCGCTCTGGGTTAGCGGCTGCCGGACTCGCGAGGACAGAGCAGAGCACAGTGTGTGTGAGCTTTTCAGAGCAGAAATGCCGCTCAGTCCTTAGAAACTGTTCAAAAAAATCACGACACATGGAATTGTGTTTCTAATTGTGCCCCGACAAATAAAGGCTGATGTCGTTAGCCAGTGTTGTTAGCCTCTCCTAACACTGGGTTGTTCTTCAGTTCTGTTCTTCTTCCACAAAAAAAGCACTGGATTAAATATAAAATGATGAGCGAACAGGCACTTCATAATATTCATAAAATTAATAAAAGCACGTTTGGAAGATCGCCTCGTATGTTACCGAGCTGCTGCATAAATATGTGACAGCAAAGGTTTGTTTACAACGGGACACATTTCCTTTTCGGTATTTTAGACACGATATTTTGCCCATGTAACCAGGCACTGGTCGACAATCCTGTAAATGTTGTTCACGTCGATTTTCGGGAGACCTTGTAGAAAACGGGTGAAATATACCATCTTTCGCAATCAAAATCTGCCGTGTCGCTGCTATAGAAGTCGCAAGCCGGAAATGGTCGGCCTCACACTCAAGGCGGCGGAAGTAGAACTCCTTACTTTCGTGCACGGAGCCTATTACGCTCGACTTGGTAACCCTGGGTTAATGCACGGTACATAAAGACATTCTCAATAGATTGTCGATTTCTGGAGTCACCATTGAAATGCGTGGTGAAAAAAAAAGAAAGCGCGACACTTGAGACGGAAGTGAGACGGAGTCTGAGATTTTAATGACGGCGGATAAAGATTATAAGTCCATCAAAAAAGTAACACGGCTGAAAAATAATTTAAATAATTTAGTTAAACTTATTCAAACTCAATAATTGTTTATACAACTCAAGTTTACGTATTTATCTAACTAAATGTCACATTACTCCATTAATCTTTTTTACATCTTAATTACTTATATTTCTTGAACTTTCATATGTCTAAGTTTGAGCCGGCAGATAAGCTCATTTTATAACAATAAAAAGAACGGGGAAAAAAATGCACCGAGTGCAAAAACTCAGTAGAGAATTTCACATCACTGTCATAACAGAAATATGTGGTAAGGGTACTATATAAACTCATCATCCTTTCCTTTACTCTCACTCATGGTGCAGAGACGTAAGCACAGTAGGACAAAATAGCTCGGCAAAACACGGTGAAACACAGTAAAACAGCTAAACAACTAAACACATTTTGTCAAAAACCCACACTTAAACCCAAATCCATCCAGACAGGCAAAGGGAATGATATCCCAGAATCCCTTGTGGTGCCGATCTAACAGCAGCACCATATTTACACCTACTTAATTGAATTAATTTGAACGAAAGGAAAATAATTGTCTGAAAACTACGTGTCATTTTTAAGGTTACCTAACAAAAAAATGATTTATCTTAACTGAAGCAAATAATTAAGTTAGATCAAAGTAAAAAAGTTTATCTTTCCAACATCCATATGTGGTCTGATCACCCTCTCATGGTGGAAAAAGTATTATCTGAGCTTTTTCATCCACTAAATCATCTTCAAATGGACACGTCATGCTGCTTCACCTCTCTGTAAACAAACTAAGCTTCAACTAAACCTGCTCTGGACCAGGTTATGTTCAGAGCATGAGTTGCTATGGTAACTTGACCTACCCTGAAACATAACTTCATTTCTGGAACCGAAAGCTGAGGTTATCAACTTCCTTAGCCTCAAACTTATCGTGGGAGCTAGCATAACCTGCTTCCTGGAATACCCCCCAGGAAGCATGAGCACCTGAACTGGTTTACTCTGGGTATGTTGGTTCCAAAAGACCGGATATGCACCACCGTGGAGTGGTTAGCGCTCTTGCCTCACAGCAAGAAGGCCCCCGGTTCAAGTCCTGGCTGGGGGACCTGAAACAAAACAGCAATGGGGGGCCCTTCTGTGTGGAGCTTGCATGCGTGGGTTCCCTCCAGGGTCTCGGCTTCCTCCCACTGTCCAAAAACATGCTTCATAAGTCAATTGGCAACTCTAGGCGTGAGTGTGAATGTGTGTGTGATTGTGGCCCTGCGACAGACTGGCGACCTGTCCAGGACGTTCCCCACCTTCACCCACAAGTGCCCAGGATAGGCTCCAGCAGCCCCATGACCCCAAAACAGCAGAAGATGAATGGATCTTTTTCAATCAAAAAGTTCTCTTCTGCTCCTGATTAACAACATTTGAATAGAAAAATACTCAGAAATGCAATTTAAGCTTAATTTTCATAACAACTGTCCACCATGAGAAAAATGCCCCAAAAAGATGCTAAAAAGTCCAAAAGCTTCATTTTCATCAACGGGGGACTTTGAGGCCGGGGGATTGAACTCAGCCATGCATGACTGATCTGACATGATGGAATGGAAACAAGTTTATTTCAAATATATATAAATAAATAAACACACACACACACATTTAAAAAAGAGAATAGAAAGAAAAAACACAGTTATAACACAAACAGATTTTTTCCCCATATATGAACACATATATTATAAACAATTATACAATTATACATATTCAAAAATGAGGGAGAAGAAATATAAACTTACATAAACTCACCCCCTATTCCTGATTAATATGAATTACTTTATCAAGCAGTTTCTTCTTCATGATGGTGACTCTCTCTCTTTTTTAGGGAGCTTCACATCTCTGTAAAGCTGACCCCAGCCCCCCCCGCCCCCCATCTGACGACACTTTGATTCCAGCCAAACTGATCTGGAGCTCTGTGCTGTTGACTTATTAAAAACGAGAAAACAAGAAAGAAGAGAGTGCATGAAATATGAAGCCGGCGTGTCAGAATTCATCTTCTGAACATCCCTCATCTCACGTTCTGCTGTAGGCGTGGACGCCATGCAGCGGGATCATCTCCTTCCTGCTGCTCGCCGCCTCAGCCCGGCTTTGGAGGGAGCGGATGCAGCAGAGCAGCTGCTGCACACTCCAGCACAGGAGTCAAGCCCCAGCTTAGTTCAGCCTTGAGTGGTGGATCGGAGCCTGGAGGCGGCGGCGCCTCGGGCCTCCTCTGCCGGGGCGGGGGCTGCTGCTGCTGAAGGATGGAGGTCTGCAGAGCTCCATGATGCAAGCCGAGGCTGCAGGGAGAAAGTGACGGACAGCAGATCTGCTGCCTGGGTTGCATCACCTCCTCAATGGGGCAGCGCTCTGGCGCTACCTGCTGGCTGTTGTGTTTGCTGTTTGGAGGTTTAGCGAGCAGATGGGGCGGGGGTCGGAAGTCTGATACAGATTCATTCTGCTGTAGCTTAGATAGGAGCAGCGTGGTTCAGCCTGGAATCAGGTCTTCAGGTAAAGCTGCTGGTGTGTCCCAACCAGCCAGACGTTACTTCTTTATTCAAATTCAACTTTATTTATATAGCGCTTTTCATGCTACATAGCATCTCAAAGTGCTTCCTTGAGAAAGAATTATATATATATATATATATATATATTAGTTAAAATGTAGTACCTCAATTCTGTTTTGTCATAAATGTATTGTAAATCCCTCTAACCATCTTGTGAACCCATGAGGTCGCTGGAGCCAACCAAGCTGTCATACAAGGGTTCCCATTAAAATCAAAACAAAAACACCAGCAGACCTGCACCTGTGGACCTGAGGGCTCTGGGAGGTCATAAACTAAAAGTAAATCTGATAAAAATGAGGGTCCAGTTCCATGTAAACTTTTATAAACTAATAAAAAACCTTAAAATCGATCCTAAAGCTGACAGGGAGCCAGTGCAGAGACTTCAGTATTGGAGTAATGTGCTCCTTCTTTATGGTTCTGGTTAAAAGGCTGAGTTTTGAACAAGTTGCAGCCGGTTGATAGTATTTCTCTTAGAACCAGAAATAACGTCTATCCTAGATGTTATAAAAGCATGGATTAATATTTCAGCACTGGCTTGTGAGAGAAAGGGTCTCACTCGGGCAATATTTCTAATATGATAAGATGCAGTCTTTGTAACTTGGTTTGCGTGTGCTTCAAAGTTAAGATCTGCATCTAAAATCACACCGAGGTTTTTTACTTTATTGCACACATTCAGATTAAAAGTTGATAAATAGGATTGGACTCTTTCTCTCTCAGCTTCAGGACCAACAATTAAAATGTCAGTTTCGTCTTGATTGAGCTTTAAGAAGTTCTCTCCCATCCATGTTTCAATATCTAAAACACAACTTACAAGGTCATCAATGGGTCCCAGGTCATCAGGAGACACAGCCACATATAACTGGGTGTCATCAGCATAACTATGAAGGTTTATTCCATGTCTCCTGATGACATCACCAAGCGGTAGCATGTAAAGGCTAAAAAATGTGGGGCCAAGGCCTCAACCTTGTGGCACACCACGTCAGTCCGTGCCTACCAGATGATGCATCATTTACACTGACAATAAAATCTCTTCCTGGTAGGTAGGATTCAAACCAGCTGTACACAGTTCCAGTGATTCCAAGCATGTCATGCAGTCTGTTTAGAAGAATGGAGTGGTCAACTGTGTGGAAGCCTGCACTCAGGTCCAGCAATACTATAACAGATGTTTTCTTTTCATCAAAATTGGACCTGAGATCATTTATAACCTTGACCAGCGCCGTCTCTGTGGAGTGATGTGATCTAAAACCAGACTGAAATTTTTCTAAAATATTATTTTTATTAATAAAATCATTTAGCTGGATAAAAACTAGTTTTTCTAAAATCTTACTTGACCCCTGCTGTGGGTGGGAACACTGACACGTTGAGTAAAATCCATTGTTGCCAAAGTGTTTAAAAACTCTTGGACATATGGGTCCAATGGGTCGTCCACATGCAGGTTAAAATCACCCAAAATAATTATTCTGCTAAAATCTAAGGGTATAATTGAAAGCAGCTCTGCAAAGTCAGAATTAAAGATGAGTTACACTTTGGCAAACAATGGCCTGGTATTCAAAAGATGTGCATTAGTTAAACACTTTGTCTGTAAAACTAATAAAAGCAGACATTGATGTACCTTATCTTCCTGGTTATAGAGCCACCAACAATCAGGGTGGTTGGGGGGGAGAGGGACGGGCCTCAGCCGGAGCAGTCACTCCCTCCTGGTCCTTTGCTTTTGCTCTTGGGGCTGGGGGGACAGTGAACCAACAGTGGCTGGTCCCGGAGGCCAACAGACCCCAACAGTGTCACCACTTGATGTCTGGGATATTTTTGGGGATTGTTCCCTCATCCTGGACCTGAAAGAGGTGGATGGAGCAGCTGTCTTTGGCCCCCCATTATCTTTGCTCCCTGCACCATTGGGGGGGGGGGGCTACGTCATGTTCAAGCACATCAATATTTCCAGAGAATGTTTAGAGCAAAGTAGCTCCTTGCAGCTAAACAGGAAGTCTCCAACCTGCAGCTCCGGAGCCTTATGTGGCTCTCTGGTTAGGAAAAAATCAAAGCTTTTCCTGTTTTTTTGGTTTTGTATTTTACTACAAGGCGCGTCAAACAAAACCAAAAAGGCAGGAAAGTTGAAGCAGAGTACGTCTCAGACTTCCTGTTGTTGGAAAATCCAAGGATTTGAAGATTCCTCAAGCTCCGGAAAATATGCTGAAGGTCACTTAGTCAGAATTTCTTTCTGAGATGCTCCAGCAGTAAAACAAACGGTGCTTTTTAAAAACATCATTGCTGAGATAAAACTATTGCTGCATTGAGATTCACCCACAGTGTCTTTCATGTTCAAAGGGAGTCCAGTGAATCTCTGAAATTAAAAAAAAGACTCTTTTTTAAATGTTTGTTGTCTTTATTTATGCCAAAAAAACCAATGATAATAATAATAATAATGCATTTTATTTAAAAGCACCTTTCAAACCACTCAAGGACAATGTATGGATTCAAAAGTGAAACAAGACATTTGTATTGATCCAAACAGCAGCAATAATAACGAGAGTCTGAAGGGAATCAGACTCTGTGGCTCCACCAAAAGGTTCCTGAGCTGCAGCTCCTCCAGGGGCGGGGCCAAAAGCGGACAGGTGTGACCGCTGACCGGACTTGAACTTCTGCGGCAGACCCCGGCGGTCTGAACCAAAGAGCCATCTTAGGAGTGTTTGTCACTTCAGGGATGAAAGAAAAACTCAAATATTCTCCTGAAAACACAGAGATCCAATCCCGTGTTCTGGGGAAATGTTGGGATGTTCCCAGGATGGGACCAGAAAAAAATAATGAATAATAATCTTTTTGTTCTACCTGCACAGGTTGTAAGTGATCAAAGTAGCCCCTCCCATGGCGCCTAACAGTGCTGACCTTCCTTAAACTGGATTCTGTCCCCCCCCACCTGCAGCTCTGGGGTGATGTTTAACTCTGGAGGAAACGTTTCCACGTCACTGAGAGGCTGAAATCCTCACTTCTGTCAAGATGTTCTCTGTGCAAGGATCTTGGTGAAGACCCCCCCTCCAGGAAAACCCTGTTTTGGATTCTTGTGGCATTTTCTCCTGATGGGGGACATTAATGAAGACAAGCTGGAAACGGCATCAAAGTTCTGATCATTAGACACACGGATCCATGAGCGTCTCTGTTTTCCTGGTCTGAGCTGGAATCTGGATCAGAACTGGACGGATGGATAGATCTGAAACTCCTGTTGTTTTTGTTACAGCAGCAATGTTAAGTGTGGGGGGCTGTAAGCTAGCGGGAGGGGAATGGGGGCGTTGTTGTTCTGCACCAACAGTCCCGCCCACAACTCAGAGGTGAAATTCTAATACACTGCTGCTGCTCTGCAGAAACTATGTCCTAGAAAACGACGCAGGCTTTTAGATTCTGCCTAAAAACATCATCATCATCATTAGCGGGACTTTAAATTAGGGCAGAGCAGGTTAGAAAGGGAACTCTGACACTTTAACAGCCAGCGCTCTGCAGACGTCTGCAGCGACTCTTCCCCGCAGACGTCTGCAGCAGCTGCAAGCTCCGACAAACTGAAGTCTCTAAAATTCTTTCCGGTCAGCAGGTAAGTGGGAGAGTTGAGGGAACAGCTTGGATCTCCTGCAAACAGTGAGGGATTGTGGGATGCAGGTTCTGTTCTCTGAAAGCTGGACCGAGACTCTGCCTTTGTTTGTCAGAAAGCAGGAATAATAAATGAAACCCGCAGGTGAGCTGTGAGCGTGCAGACACCATGAACATACCTGGAGGGGATTCAGCACACCGGTTGTTTGTAAGCTTTTTGTCTGTGTGTGTGTGGGTGGGTGTGTGTGTGGGTGGGTGGGTGGGGGGGTTATTTAATTAATACACCTGGAGTTCTGTCCCCAACAATAACCAAAGGCATTTCTTTGACTGTATTTCTGTAATTATTTCATAAAAAAGTCCATCTTGAGTTCTTGCAAAAACCTTTTTGTCCCTTTTGTTTTCATGTATTTCCGTCCATTTCAGACCTGGAGTTCAGACCAGACTGAACACGCTCATCCTGGTACTTTGGTTTTTATCAGTTCTTATTTACTTTTGCCGCTGGTTGAAGGTAAATGCTCGCTGAGGCCTTGACGGCCGCCAGGCAAACATTAACCCGACCTTCTCCCTGCAGGGACTTTCCAGGTGTGCTTCGTCATCTTCCTCATGAGGGTGACCCGTGTGTGCAGCGGGCCACCCTTTCAGGGTCTGATTTGAACCTGTGGGGCTCTGCAGGAACCGCTCCAGACGGTAAGAATGATGAAGATGAGAACAGCGGCAACGTTGTTGCTCTGCAGGTCTGGACCTGCTGCACCAGAGCGGCGTGAATCCATGCAGGGGCGGGGCGGGGCCTAGCTGGATGTCGGCCTGCAGTTGAGCGACTCTTTTCTAAATGAAAGGTCACTTTTGTGATGGCGTGATGACAGCGACCGGACTGTGGGTCATTCCTGTGGGCCGCAGGTCGTGGACCCCCCCACGCTGAGGTCAGGCCGAGTTCACGTCACTAAATCAGATGTTCACTTCAGGCTTCTGTCAGCCATTTCTGGCTCTTTTGCTATTTGATCAAAAAACGATGTAAAAAAAGAAAAAGTATATTTTTCTTTGGAGACAATTTTGTCCTGTTAAATTTCTGAGAGAAAAACAGTTCTGTAAAGAAGATTTATTTCATTTAATTCTATGTTTTTCGTACTAATTTATTCGAAAACATACAAATTAAAAGGTTAAAAATGTCCATTTCTTATTTTCACACTAATAAAAGTCGTTTGTTGTAGTGCAATCCCTGCAGTCACCACCAGAGAGCAGCCGTGAGTCACTTTTCCTGTGCCCTACTTTTATAAAACGAAACTGATCTTTATTTTCTTTCCTGAGTGATATCAGGCAGCATTGGTCCAATCCTTCCTTGTCTGGCTGTTGTCTCGATTGTTTTCCACTTAAGTGAACGTCTCGTTGTCACTAAAACGATCATCTGGCAGCCAAAGGCTGTAAACAAACGTTTTTATTCCATTTATTGAAATTGTGAATCAAAAATGTGGTGAGGGAGAACTTTTAGGTTCATCAGTCTTCAAACAGTCCCTCGGAGCTTCAGCAGACGCTGTCCACTTTGGTTCTTAACCGTTCACCAAACTGGGATCGGTGGCGCCACCTGCTGGACAAACGTTTTATTTAGAAAATGCAAGGTCTTGAGCTTAAACTGAACATTTGAACGTCAGTGTTGGTTTATGATCTGGTCGTTATTCTGTTATTAGCAGATTTTATTGATGCTTTTGTTTCTCTACATACATAGTTAAAAATAACATTTAATCCAATCTGTGAAGTTTTTTTTGCTGTCAAACTGTATTTTATTTGAACATAAAGCATATTGTAACAAAATGTATTTGTGTGTTATTGTGTGGGAAATGTTCACACAGACAGAGGAGCTTTTATGGAGTTTCTGTCCTCAAAGCTGCTCTAGACATCCATTCAAACCACATAACTTTATTTAAACCTCTGCACATGACAAAGTTCTGATTCAAAAAACACCAGGAACAACGTAAACTACAACATTTACTACTTAAATCAAAGGTTTATCTTCCACTTTTACAATAAAGGAATAAAACAAAAGAGTGGGGTTTTTTGAAAAAAATTGTGCTTTTCTGTGGGACAGAACTTCCTGTGTCCTTTAGGAACACAGAGGGACCGTCCCAAAATGTCCTTTAGGAACATTTGGATCAAAGTGACTCTTCTTCAGAGGGGGCCTGACTGCTGCCGTCCTACAGGCGGAGGGGAAGACCCCTTTGTTCATATAGTTATTTTTTGTGCTGTACCCCCACCTTAAATCAGATCATTGATGATCAAAGACAACTTTAGAAGTGAACTGACATCAAAAAGCGCCGTCCTCAATGTTGCGGTCGACCAGATGTGAGCTTGGTTTGGGTTTGTCGTGTGAACTGGGCGGAGACGTCTAACATGGAAATCTTGTTTCAGACGCTAGAGGACAAAGGAAATTCAGCAGAAGGAGGGCTAATACATGACGAAGTTTACGCAGACGTTTATTCGCCATGTGGAGACTAAAACTCTAACTTTTATCCCCTAAGAGGAGAAAATGCTGCGGACCCTTCAAAATAAAAGTCTATCCTGATAGATTCATTTTTATATTGAGAAAAAGTTCTATCGCAACATCGTAGCTGTTTAATCGCCCAGTCCTACATCCGAATGACGTCTCATTTAAGCATCGTGAGTTTCTGTGACTCACATGACTGTCAAGCCACGAACAACGGGGGGAACACTGTTAAAAAGTAAGACGGAGTATTAGAGCCACCATGAAAAAAGAAAAGAAATGATTAGCCGATATGATGGTAAAATATGGATTCAGGATGATAAAATGTTTCAAAGTCAACATTTTATGAGGATAAACTAATAATAATAATAGATTGGATTTCTGTGTGCTTTTCCAGAGGCTCAAAGGTCTTACAGTGTGTCCATTATTCACTCACTCCTCCTTCATGATCGCACATTCACGTTTCAAGAAGTAGTGTTTTACAATGAGAAAGTCATGCTTGTCTGAATCAAAATGTGTAATTTGATCTAAATAAACATGGAAAACAACATAGACAGCGAGATTCTGTCAGTGGTCGCCAAACCCGGGCCGCGGACTGGTCCAAACGGGGTCAAAGTTTGCATTTGATATTTTTAAGCTACTAGTTTCTGAAAAAAAGAAAGATTTTTCTAGTTACAATGCTACGACAAGAAATTCCGTTGAAAACAATCTGACAATAGTAGCAGAATTGATATTTTATTCATTTTTACAGATGACGAAGATTCAACTAAACAAACTTGTTGATTTGTAGAAGTTTGTTTCTGATTTGTAAAAACACATAAAACACTTTATAGAACTGAAAACTCAACCCAGCCTCTGATCATCGTTTAGGGCAGAAGGATTTTTCCATAAATCCTGATAATTCATTAGAAACATTTGATCGTTTCTTAACAGATGCCTAATTCACCCTTGCTGTAAACCAGCAGCAACCGTGGTAAAACTGGTTCTATCAATGCTAAACTAAAACATGAATCCAGGGTGTCATCATCTGCGTTTGTGAAACATTCTGAAGTCAGTCGTGTCAGGCGGAACAACGCTTTGAATCCATTTGGATGTGGAGGAAAACTCCGGTTTGGTCTGAAAACAGCAGCTTCACGTCTGAAGTCAAAGGTTCTTCGGTTTCCTCGCTGACTCTGTTCTCCCCAAAGAAGCCTTCCAATAAGTGTCATTAAGTAAGTAAGCGTTGAGCCGTCAACTTTGCAGTCGCAGCCGCTGCTGAAAGTCACATGACACATCAAGACAGACGGATGTGGAGAACAGAATTCGCCAGTTTTCCAAAATAAAACTTCCTTTAGTATCAGAAAGATAACTGGAAACAGTCAGATAGTGCATGCATTTCTTTTTGTCTGCGGCCCGGTACCAAGTGGCTCACGGACCGACCGGTACCGGTCTGCAGCCTGGGGGGTTGGGAACCCCCGGTCTACAATTGCTGGTGACACTTAAACATCTGTGGTTTCCTGCATTTTTTAAATCTCTCCTAAATCCTGAAGCCGGTTCCACTCAGAGCTCAGTGCAGTTTGTGTTTCCGTGGAGAATCGCACAGAAGAATTCTTCACATGTATTCATGTCTGTGTTGGACAGATGCTGCAGGCAGACAGATAGCGCGCAAAGCAAACAGCTGGATTTCCCGCTTTTGTCTCTTCACACGCAGGGGGAGGGAAGCCTGGCTGCCGCTCTGCGCCCATCTCCTCTGGGGTTGGTGGCATGACTGTCCTGCCGCCTCACGTGCCTCGGTGGAGGGGCCGCTCCAAGACGGGGAAAGCCAATCCTCACACAATCAGGCCTTTGTTCCTGCAAGCGCAGCCAGGTGGCTGGTGTTGTCACACTTGAACGACTCCAGGCTCACTGCCAAGAGGTGAATTTGCTCGTAGGCATGTTTCAGAATGATGACTTTGTACAAACCTAAAAAACAAAGTAAAGGCCACAAAAGCACCTTCAAACTTGAGTTCTGGGCTGCTTCCACTGATTGGAGAAACTAGAGGCTGCAGTCTGAACAGGAAGACATGAATTAGTCAACGTCTGCCTGATCCTGGCAGGTGCTGCAGGAGCAGGAAGGTAACTGGAAGACGGCGAGCGGAGAATGACAGCAGAGCTGTGGACGTTTGTCTGTGTGTGCCGCTGCAGCAGGCCGTTGCAGCAGAGGCATAAACTTCCTCTTTTTCCATACAAATAAAACATCCTTGCACTTGAGAATGTCTGCTCTGGAACAATGCAACTGCATCGCCCAAAGGGGGAATCATCCTCCTGACGGCCCTTTCCCCCTCGCCTAAAAGGGGGAAAGGCCTCAGGCGAGGCTCAGGCTCCGTCAGAGTCATCGACACTCAACAGAAAAGCAGCAACACTTGAGAAAGAGTCTGTTTTCTCCCTTTGAACCTCATGAGGCCCTCTGCAGGAGTCAGTGGACTGTGGCTTCCAGCTGAAAGCAGCTTCACAGAACTGCTGGGGAGGGAAGCACCTGCATGCGCGTCACGGCTCACTGATCAGCAACACCAAAAAGCACCAGCAGAAAGTCAGAGCCTCTGCACACTTCAGAAGTGTTTCAGGTTTGGGTTCTTCTGTCAGAGCTGAAGCGGGTCAGCTGGGGTTCAGGACGCGGCTGCTCCTGTTCACACCAGGGAAGCCTGTCAGCAGATTCACATCTCAAAGGTTTCCGTTGGATCTGTCAGACTCACAGGTCCCGAGAAGAAGAGCACACTTCCACACATCATCAGACCTTGCAGCATTCTCTGCAGGTCCAGCACCTCAGGGTGCTGCTTGAAACCCAAACGAGAGGCTGTAAGATCTGATCGTCCTCCTGGAGACTACTCACTCCAAAGAGAACCGTCACAGAAGCTGCCCAAGCGGCAGTTTAGCCTGTGGGCTCGGCGTCGGCTTTGATGCCGCGTCTGAAGGAGGCCTTATCTTCACGAGCTGCAGCTCTGCTCCTGACTCAGACTAAGTGGTCTGAACCTCCATCTCAACGACATCTCAACGACATCCGTCCATCCAGTGTTGCAGCACCTGCCGGTCCCTGCAGGTACATGAAGGGTTTCACAACCCTGACAGATTCCCTGCATTCTTTTGTCTTCATCCAGCAGCGCCGCCACATCGCCTCACAAACATGTCTGATCAGATACCACCTCTGAGCACAGATCTGGAGGAAAGGTCAAGCAAAGGCCAGAAAGGAGGCAGCATTTTCCGTTGGAGCTCGTCCACAGATCAGCAGCGGACCTTCAGAGCATGCTGGTCCAACTCCACTGGGTTAGTGGTTTGGTCATGACCCGAGTTGTCCGAGTTGTTCACCTGGTTTATCCATCCATCCGTCCATTTATCGATCCATCGATCCATCCATTTATCGATCCATCGATCCATTTATCGATCGATCGTTCCATTTATCGATCGATCGATCGATCCATCCATCCGTCCATTTATCGATCCATCAATCCATCCATCCATCCATCCATCCATCCATCCATCCATCCATCTATCGATCCGTCTATCCATCCATCCATCCATGTATCCATCCATCCATTTATCGATCCATGTATCCATCCATCCATTTATCGATCCATCCATCCATCCATCCATCCACCCATCCATCCATCCATCCATCCATCCATCCATCCACCCACCCATCCATCCATCCACCCATCCATCCATCCATCCATCCGTCCGTCCGTCCGTCCATCCATCCATCCATCCATCCATCCATCCATCCATCTATCGATCCGTCTATCCATCCATCCATTTATCGATCCATGTATCCATCCATCCATTTATCGATCCATCCATCCATCCATCCATCCATCCATCCATTTATCGATCGATCCATGTATCCATCCATCCATCCATCCATCCATCCATCCATCCATCCATCCATCCATCCATCCATCCATCCATCCATCCATCCATTTATCGATCCATCGATCCATCGATCCATCCATCCATCCATCCATCCACCCATCCATCCATCCATTTATCGATCGATCGATCCATCCATCCATCTATCCATCTATCGATCCGTCCATCCATCCATCCATTTATCGATCCATCCATCCGTCCATCCATCCGTCCATCCACCCATCCATCCATCCATCCATCCATCCATCCATCCATCCATTTATCGATCGATCGATCCATGTATCCATCCATCCGTCCATCCATCCATTTATCGATCGATCCATCCATCCATCCTTTCGTCCATCCGTCCGTCCATCGATCCATCCATTTATGGATCGATCGATCCATCCATTTATCGATCCACCCATCCATCCACCCATCCATCCATCCATCCATCCATCCATCCATCCATCCATCCATCCATCCATCCAGCCAGCACTCTCTGGCAGGTCTCCTGTCTGCCTCAGGAGTCAGTAGATCAAGTAAACACAGGTTTGAGTTTTAAAAGTCAAAATATCACTTCCTTCAACAGAAGCTGGTTCTGTGTGTGTGTGTGTGTGTGTGTGTGTGTGTGTGTGTGTGTGTGTGTGTGTGTGTGTTTTGGGGGGGGGGGGGTTCCAGAAACCATCAGGGGACAATGTTGAGACATGTGAACCCTTTTTTCTGGTTTAGTCTGTACTTTTGCTCTGGTTTTGGGCCGTCTGGGAGCCGTCCCCTTTACAGATGTGCTTCTTCTGACTTCATAAACCTGATACCCCCCCCCCCATGTGTGGGAGGGGTTACTGTTAAAGGTTTTCAGCCTCATTTCCTCATGGAAGCCTTGACTGTATATCTGTATGTCATGCAGTCACTGTATGGAAGACAGATGATGTTGAGAGGTCAGCCATGTTTGTTTCATCCTAAAGTTCAGTAGGAGAACGATCAGCTCGACCTTCACGTTGGTTTTGGACTCCACCTGTTGATCACATCACGTCATGGGCCAAAGCTGAGTTCCTGAATAGTTGATGGACCAGGAACTTTTCACCATAGTTCAGATATTTTCATTTTTGCTTGAAGTCTGCTGCTGTTGCTGAGTTCATCATGTGAATGTCCTGGAGGCTGCCTTGCACTCATTCTAGACCTCAACCAAACCAGAACCAGCCGGAAGAAGAAAAAGCAGATCTGCAGAGAAGAAGCAGCTGCTCCTCGCTGTCTATCATGTCACTCAGCAGACGGCTAAATTCACAAACTCATGCTTCTTCTTCAGGTGGTTGTCCGCTGTCAATTACAGCTCGGAACAAGCTTTGGTTCTCCCAACAGGAAGTAGCAAGAAACCACCTTGTGGACACGTTTTTGATGAACAGATATTTGTCTTTGTCCATTTTTGGTTTTTCAGAAGCAAATGTCACCAGTTTCAGGCCTTCGCCTTTGTCTGTTTGTCTTCAGTTGAAAAGTTCTGCAGCTTGTTGTTTCGGGTCGACTGCACCAACACTGAAACCGGAGGTGGTGGTGGTAGTGGGGGGGGGGGGGTCCTCCCTGGGGATCAGACCGCTCAAGCTGCTGCTATAAAGCCGTAAGTCGCCCCGCCACCCTGATTTCTGACACCCTGACACTGATCAGGAACGGACGAGCAGAATGCACTGGGAGAAATGTAAGTACTCCACACACACACACACACACACACACACACACACACACACACACACACACACACACACNGCTGTGTCTGTCTATTGGGGTGTAATCTTGATATGCAAAGCGCCCCCCTCCCCTCCCGCCAAAGCTTACTGCACATCTGTGGAGCTTCCTCTTTTGTGTTGACTGAGAGCTGCTGTGCCGTGTTGCCATTGTTTGTCTGTCCCTGCCAACAGATGACCGTCTGACAAACTGTTTGTACCAAAGGTGTGCAGAGGCACAGCTTCACAGCAGCAGCTGTGTGAGGGTTCACCTGCCAGATGACTCTGTAACTCTTAACCCTTGTGCTATCTTAGATGACACCCCCCCCCCCCCTTACATTGACGTGTTCTCCCTACCATGACAAAGGTGGATAAAGGTGGAAAGATTTCATGTAATCCATGGACACCAGTGAAGATCACAAATCATTGAAGAAAAAAGGTTCAGAGCACTGTCTAGTGGGTCTAGATGACCCAACTCCCAACATTAACATGGCTAGGATAGCACAATGGTTACAGCCACTTTAAGAGTCAGAGAGATGTAAAGGCAAACATTAGATATGCAGAAAAAACATCAATTCTGATGGTTTTCAGAGCAGCTGAAACCATCCCTGAATGAAAGCATCCGCCCACACCTGGCATGAAGAGCTATCTCTCAGATGTATTTCTGGTTTACTGCGCAGCCATGATGACTTTGAATGCATCAGCCTAGTCATGTCGGCGGGTGGGAACCTCAGAGGAAAGCCTTCCATCTGGTCATAATTGGTCCGAGTCCAATAGGGGTCTTTGCTGCATCACTTGGACCTCTGTTGTCTTGATGACCCAGTTTGAACCCAACATTCTTTCATTTGACCTGGAACTGACAGAGATTCGACTGGTTCTGCCGAATCAGCAATCCTTCACTTCCATGCCTGACAGTTGGTTTGGATTTCTCCTGTCAACACTTCAACTAAAAATAATCCTCATGGTAACCCTTGTGCTATCCTAGCCATGTTAATGTTGGGAGTTGGGTCATCTAGACCCACTAGACAGTGCTCTGAACCTTTTTTCTTCAATGATTTGTGATCTTCACTGGTGTCCATGGATTACATGAAATCTTTCCACCTTTATCCACCTTTGTCATGGTAGGGAGAACACGTCAATGGAATGGGGGGGGGGTCATCTAAGATAGCACACACAAGGTTAAATAGGATTAGCATTTAGCATGCTAACTCAGGGTCAGACAGGCGCCTTGTCTTTTTTTGGTGCATGGTCACTGATTTATGTTGTTCAGGGTCACATGGTTACCAACGTAGCCTCTTTTTGTAGTTCATCTTTCTATATTTGTAGTTTAGGTTATGTCATATGCAGCATGAATGCAGTCAGTTGGGGATGCCCAGTCTAGATTAGTCTGTTTACTTCAATTTAGCCTTTACCTCTTGAATTCCACGACTTCATGTTCTTTATGATTCATGTTTATTATATAATTACCAGTTTGAAGTTCATTAAGACGACTGTTCTTGTAGAAATACAATTTAATTAAACTGAGAGAGCGCTATACTTCAGTGAGACAGAGTCTGAGGTTTTAATGATGGCGTATGAAGATTATATGTTCGTCAAAAAGTAACACGGCTGCATCAGCAAAAGAAATAGTTTCTGCTTGTAGTAGAAGAACGGACAAAGTAAAGGCACGAGTTTCTGATCTTATTTTCATAGTGACGCATATATATATAACTTATCCAACTTAAATGAATTACTTCTATTGGTAACAAGTAATTGAGTTAAATTTATTCAATCTAATTTCTTATGTATATCCAACTCAATATTTTTTTACAACTCAAATTTACATATTTATCTAACTAAATGTCATATTACTCCAATTAAATTAAATATTTTCCATCTTAATTTATTGTAATTTTTAAACTCATATGTCTAAATTTGAGCCTGCAGATAATTCTCATTTTTATAAAAACAACATGTTTGAAATGTGTAACCAGACATCATATCTCTAAATTTATCATTACAAGTCTGCACAGTAAGGGTGCTATATAAATTCATCATCCTTTTCCTCCCTCTCACTCATGGTTCAGAAAGAATGAAAAATAACAGTACAAATAACTCAACAAAACATGGTGAAACACAGTAAAACAGCTAAACAACTAAATACATTTGGTCAAAAACCCACACTTAAACCCAAATCCGTAAAGACAGGCAAAGGGAATGGTATCCCACAATTCAATGTGGTGCCGATCTAACAGCAGCACCAAAGTTACTTAACTGAATTAATTTTAATGAAAGTAAAATAACTGTCTGATAACTACGTGTAATTTTTAAGCTGACTAAACTCAAAAAAATGATTTATCTTAACAGAAGCCTATAATTAAGTTAGATCAAAGTTGTTGTTTCTCTTTCGGCTTTTCCCATCAGGGGTCGCCACAGCGAACGAGTTGCATGGTAAACTTGGCAATGTTTTACGCCGGATACCCTTCCTGACGCAACCCTCTCAAAGCAACTGGGCTTGGGACCGGCACAGAAGTAGAGAAGGGAACAGGGAGCAGCCTGGATTTGAACCCTGGTTTCACGGACAGAAGGCGCCGCAAACCAGCACAAGCTAAAGCGGCTCCAATTAAGTTAGATCAAAGTAAAAAAGTTTATTTTTCCGACATCCATATGTGATCTTATCATCCTTTCACGGTGGAAAAAGTATTATCTGAGCTTCTTCCTCCACTAAATCATCTTCAAATGGACATGCCATGCTGCTTCACCTCTCTGAAAAAAAACTAACCTTCAACTAAACCTGCTCCAGACCAGGTTATGTTCAGAGCATGAGTTGCTATGGCAACACATACCCTGAAACATACCTCCATTTCTGGAACTGAAAACTGAGGTTATCAACTTCCTTAGCCTCAAACTTACCGTGGGAGCTAGCATAACCTGCTTTCTGGAATACCCCCAGATAAATATGTAGGTTTGAGTTGTATAAACACAAATTAAGTTTTATAGATGTAAGAAATGGAGGTAAATGGGAGCTGCTTTAGCTCGTGCTGGTTTGCAGCGCCTTCCGTCTGTGAAACCAGGGTTCAAATCCAGGCTGCTCCCTGTTCCCTTCTCTACTTCTGTGCCGGTCCCAAGCCCAGTTGCTTTGAGAGGGTTGCGTCAGGAAGGGTATCCGGCGTAATACGCATTGCCAAGTTTACCATGCAACTCGTTCGCTGTGGCAACCCCTGATGGGAAAAAGCTGAAAGAAGAAGAATTAAGTTAAATAAATTTAACTCAATTGCTTGTTACCAATGGAAGTAATTCATTTAAGTTGACAACATTGGATAAGTTATATATACATGCGTCGCATGAAAATGGAATTAAGATCAGAAACTCGTGCGTTTACTTTGTCTGTTCTTCTACTACGAGCAGAAACTCTTTCTTTTGCTGATGATGCAGCCATATTACTTTTTTGATGGACGTATAATCTTCATACGCCGTCATTAATCTCCGACTCCGCCTCACTGAAGTGCAGCGCTCTCTTTTTTTCACCACGCGTTTCTATGGTGTCTCCGGATATCGGCGATCCATTGAGAATGTCTTTTTGTACCTGCTGTGCACGTGGATTAACCCAGGGTTACCAAGTCGAGCGTAATTACGCCAACTCATATCATGTCTCATATCCATTTAGTTTAGTTTAGTTTAGTTTAGTTTAGTTTAGTTTAGTTTAGTTTAGTTTAGTTTAGTTGATTAATACAAATACATGAAGGTTAAAAGTGAAGATGCTTCACCAGATTGTAGCTTCATAGCTAATTTCCATCTATGGTCTCTTCCAAAACAAAACATTATAAACATATTTAACAATTTACAAAAGCAACAACACAAAACAATAAAATATTGTTTACAATTTATGATAACATCATTAGATGGTCTAGAACACTAATAGCCATCAAATGATACCAACAAGGGTAACATCTGATGGTAAATTATCCGCCTGTTGATGTCAATGTGAGCAAGACTGATGTTCCATAATCCATTTTTTGGTAGCTTGCGAAAAACCGCAGAAGTCTGCTACGTTCTTGAGATTCCCTGGAAGCCAATTCCATTCCTTGACAGCTCTACAAGTAGACTTTCTTTTAGAGCCTCTGCATCACCTCTGGATCCAGACCTCAACCCTGTGAGCTGAGAGCGTGGCTGTATGAAGTTCTTCAGAGGAGGGGGGGCGGTGTCAGGCAGAACCTTATGCACCAGCCGATAGCCGAGTTCCTGATCAAGTTGTCAAAATGTGGTGTTTTTTCCAGACTAGAACAATGGTGGTAACGCCTAGATTTCTTATCAAGAATTCTCAGAGCCTTTTTATGCAGAGATGAAGTAGACTGTTATGGTGGCCTGAGAAAATGGTGACATTCAGCACAAAACGTGATATCATCAGGCCTTTGGAATACGACATTGCAGCCTCTAATGCTAACGAGCTCCTGATATATTGAAAGTTGCCGATGTTAAATTTCAGAACACTTAACGGGATTTCTAAAGTTAAGTGTCGGTCTAACATGACACCTAGATATTTAAACTCAGCAACATTTCTGATCACACGACTGCCCGCGTGGACATGAGGAAGATCAGTTTGAACTTGTTTGTTCGAGAAATACACAGAAACTGTTTTCTCCACATTCAAGTGGGACAGGACTTGTTAAACCACTCAAATGCATCTGTCATTGCCGTTGATAACTTCCCGGCAAGCGACTTTGTGTCCGGACCGTGCACAAATAATACTGCATGGTCATGGTACATTACGATCTGAACTTCACCTGAGAACCTTTCTTTGCAGCCTTCTTGCTTCTGAATGAGTTCAGTGCAGATATTGAACTGCTTGTGGTTTTGATTATGTCTGTATATTTTCCACTTTTCAACCAATATAATTTCTTAAAACCTGGCTGTTTCTTTTGGAAGGGTTACCGTGTTCTTCTCATCTGCATAGCACCATGGCTCATGCTAAAGCTTTATTCAAACTCGGTTGTTTAGGAGAATATTGCTTAGAGGGTAATCCTTAACATCTTCTGGTGTAATTGCACAAACTCTTATGTTTCTGTTTTTCAGGTAGTGTCAGGTTTTGTTCAGTACTGAAATGAACTGATGGGACAACGTTTGGGTTTCTCTGGTAACAATGACTTACTGAGGTCCATGGAGATAAGAGTTCATACCGACTTTTGCTGAGTTTTACCCGCCTTAGTAAATACAGTCCAACCAGGAATGTTGGGTGTTTTTTCATCAGACAAAGTAAGCTGTTAATAAATTCCCTTTCTGATGAAAAACTCTAAGCTTTGGGTTGTCTCTGCTGCTGAGTGATAAACCTGCACCATGACGGCAAACACAGAGAAACATCTGCCCTCAGCCGACAGCTTGACAGCCCCAGCGGGGTTGAGTTAGGAGGTGGAGCTCAGCAAATGGATGATTGTGTACTCAGAGGCTCGTCTTGTCTGCACAGGTCCCAATGCAGGGAAGTCCTGCTTTTTGAGGGTGAGAAAGGGTGAGTCAAATTATTCAGGTGCAAAGGGATTTCAGACAACCTCCGCTGGTGAGGACACAGGAAGTGCATGAACATCCTTTTATTTTCTCGGATCAGGGATGATCTGGAGAACTGAACAGGCCCATGGCAATGTCCACCAAACATCACAGATAAAAGTTTTTTAACTGCGTTTAGAAAAGTGTTTTATCTGATTATCCAGATGCAGTTTTCATTAGCGCGATGCATCCTCCTTTGGAAGTGGTTGTTTTGCATATGCACACAATAATCTCAGCATCACACTGTACTGAGTTTGGTGACAGAGACCATGGTATTAGGAGGTGCAGCTCCAAACGCACAGATGTTTAGGGTCTTCTTCATGTATAGCCTAGTTTCTAGAGATTTTCTGGCCTCCTCTAGAGGCTGACAGTGAACTGAAACTGACCATCACATTGCTTGTTGACTGACCTACTGTGAAAGCAACGCAATCATGGCAAAAATACTGGATAAATGTGCTGTTGTCTTTTTTCCTGTAAAGGTGCCAGTCACCAGATGTGACAGCCAAGACAAGCTTTTGAACAAGTTCTAGCATGAACAGGACACGGGCTTTTAGTAGCTGACAAACATCTGCATGAAACTGGCTGTGTGTCAGTGACAAGAAAACATTCACCTACTGTTTTGACAGCTTCAGTCTTCATGAGGACGGCAGAGCTGTGGTAGTGTTCTGGTGAACCCAGAACTTTCTCCTCTGATTAGACTCAAAGGTATCACACAACACTGTTTCAGCTTCTTTAGATTCTCCGATGCCTGATTTAAGACTGAAGTCAAAGAAACTTTCTGTTTCATTGGACCGGGTGCAGAGCCCTGTGGTACACCGGGACTGACTGCAGTGTGAGGAATACTTCGGAATTACATTAAGGAGCTCAAACCTCCAAGGTTCTAAATCCTGCTCCTCTATTATAAAGACTCATGTGAGCAGTCAGGGTGACAGAATCTGGACTTAAAGACCCACTTCCATGAAAAGTGTGTTTTTTTTCTTGTGGCATTTTCTCTATCTACAGTGCCTTGTGAAAGGCCTCCTTGAACTTTTCAACCTTTTGCCACATTTCAGGCTGCAAACATGAAGATATAAAACTGTAGTTTTTGGTGAAGAACCAACAACAAGTGGGACACAATCATGAAGTGGAACCACATTTATTGGATATTTCAAACTCCTTTAACAAATAAAAACTGAGAAATTGGGTGTGCAATGGGGTCAAAAAGGTCTTATATGTTACATAGAAACTACGCTAGGCGGGGCCACAGTCTTCCTGCTCTGTTCCAGTCTGATCATCCACTGTCAGACCAACAGATCCATGAACATCTTTGTTTTCCTGGTCTGAGCTGGAATCTGGATCAGAACTGGATGGATGGATGGATCTGATGTTGATCACCATTTTTGTTGCACTGATAATATTAGGTTGGGGGTGTGAGGGGCTGTAAGCTAGCGGGAGAGAGTGTAAACATATAGATAATGGCAAATAGGGGCGGGCTTCCTCTACACCAATGGTCTCACCCACAACTCAGAGATACATTTCTAAAGAACTCTTGCTATTCTGCAGAAACTATGTCCTAGAAAACAACACAGGTGCTTCATTTTTATGATCCCAGCTTTGACTTATGGCCTCTGCTGACTGACAGACACAACGCCTTGTTGAATCCATTCAGTTTCAGAGCTGGAAGCAGTGATTTACACCTGAAATCTGACACCCCCAGGTTGACATGTCTGCAGCTTCTGTCTGGAGCTGCTGAAGATAAAATGTTGCCCCCCAGATTCTGTCCATCCTCCTCACACCATGTGACTGTCCTTCGCAGCGCCCCCATCAGGACCGGGCAGGTCCAGACCGTACCAAGGCGTCCGGGTCAGGGATCCCGTCAAAGAGCTGCTGCGAAGGAAGAGGAGCCTGGAGCCGCGTGGCGCCAAAGCCGCTGCTTCTGCCACGGTAAGAGAGGCCAACGACACGTCTGTGATCGGGAAAGGATGGCTATTCTGAGCCCCACCCTCTCCTGAGAACACCGCTATTCATCAAGCTGTCATCAGTCACAGCGAATACGTCTGTTTTTGTAACCTTGACAGCAGGAACAAAGGCGGTCTTGATTTAGAGCTGCTGATCAAACCTTTCTAATCCACCCGGGTTTCCAGGGCTGAAGGTGTGCTGAAGATGTCACGGATGAGGAGACAGAGGATAAAAAACGTCTTTTCTGAAGGACAAACCTGACTTTTCTATCAAACATCATCAGACATTTGGCTTTAAGTGTTTATTTTTGTTAACTAACAAAAGACCAACACAAAAGCGTTCTACAGCTGGTTGCAGCAGACCTTCAGCTTCAGACACCAGTGCAAGCAAGTCCACCATCAGCCAAAAGATCAGACCCGTCCACGTTCAGGAAGGACTAACCCCAGCCTGTCTTTGGGGGGGGGGTTGTCCTGGACCATGACTCTACAGGTCACCAGCAGATTCTCCAGCTTTGAGGCTCCTCCTTCTCCTCCAGCTTGTGGAAATCCACGACTGTTGAATTCTAAACATCAGTCCTGACCTGCACAATTCTGATTGGCTAATTCACAGCAGACAAATAATACCCTGTTTATTTCTCTATAGGAGCCTTTGGGGTTTTGGCTTCGTGGAGCCAGCGGGTACTTCCTGTTTGGTACATGAGGGGGGAGGGGTCACTCAGTCCAGTTTTCA
This sequence comes from Oryzias sinensis, assembly GCA_037389245.1. Classification (NCBI taxonomy): domain Eukaryota; kingdom Metazoa; phylum Chordata; class Actinopteri; order Beloniformes; family Adrianichthyidae; genus Oryzias; species Oryzias sinensis. The sequence continues at coordinate 29,761,620 of CM074488.1, forward strand.
TATACAGTCAATGGTGTGTGTGTGTGTGTGTGTGTGTGTGTGTGTGTGTGTGTGTGTGTGTGTGGACCAGGGGGGTATTCCAGGAGGCATGTTTTAAACTAGCCTGACTTTGAAGCCTGAACTCTGGCTGAAACAATGAGATATATATAACTAGAGGAGACACGCCCTTTAGAAGCCTGGCAGCGGTGGGGCCTTCATCTTGGTGGTGGCGCCCACATGACATTGATTTCCATTGATTTTAGTATTAATTGTCTAGTAGCTTTTATATACTATATATATTTTCATTTATATATATTTATACATATATATAAATATAATATATTTTATATATAATATTTATGATAGATATCATTTGTCAGACTTAAAGCTCAAACTTTGTGAAAATGTATTGTTGCCAGGATTTCTTAAAAATTAAAATATTACAAAGAATTTTTAAAAATAATTTCTAAACATTTAGAAGTTTTAGACCTCTTTGACATGTAATTTAAATTATTAAGAAAAACCCAACAATAAGTCAATAATAATAATAATAATAATAAATCAATAGTAAGTCAATACAAACAATGAATAATAACAATACATAACTAATAAGTCAGTAAATAATTAAAAATAAGTCTCTTAATAATAATAATAAAATAAATATTCAAAAGAAGTCCAAAAGTGAACAATAGATTTATCCTAAAAAACAACAAGAACAACAAAGAAAAACAATAGATTTATACTGATTCATGTGAGTGATCAGTTTGTGTAACACAGATGTTATGGTGTCGGGTTTCAAGCAAACAGTCTGGCCTCTTATCTAAATCTGTTTCCACAAATGTTTTGAACATATCCAGACTGTATCACTAGTTGGTACCACCGTGATCCATCTGGGTTAGCTCTTTTTATTGCTAAGACCCACTTTTTCCTTAAGTCTGAATCCATTGGAAATCTGCAAGAAAAGTTCAGTCTCTGAGTCAGAAATGTATAAATCTATATTACTATAATAGCATAGTATGCTGTATACAGGTTTAGCAAAATAAAATGTACATTTATGTCGACAGTAAATTATCCGTACATCATGCAGCATGTTGATAACAGCCCTGCAGCATCATGCATGTCAACATGTGTTCTATTAATGAAGCCCCTGCAGCATTAAAAGATAAAAATTATAGTACTTACCTGTGAAATGATATACCCTCTCTCCTTCATGGACTCAGTCCTCTGATTTTGGCAGTTGAAACCCAAACAATGAACTGGTATTATGCAAAAAATGTGTTCACATGCATTCACTGCAGCAGTGACTGGACCTCACCAAGATGGCAGTGCTCTCCTCCCATGAGGAACCACGAGATGTCTCCTCTAGTGATATAACTCATTGGGCTGAAATCCGCCTGAACTTGCTTACTCGGGGTATGTTGGTTCCAACAGACCAAATATGAGTTGGCATAATTACGCTCGACTTGGTAACCCTGGGTTAATGCACGTGCATGTCAAGTACATAAAGTCATTCTCAATGGATCGCCGATTTCTGGAGTCATCATGGAAACGCGTGGAAAAAAAGAAAGCGCTATACTTCAGTGAGACGGAGTATGAGATTAATGACGGCGTATGAAGATTATACGTCCATCAAAAAAGTAACTCGACTGCATCATCAAAAAAAGAGTTTCTGCGTGTAGAAAAAGAGCAGACAAAGTAAACGCACGAGTTTCTGATCTTATTTCCGTTTTCCTTGTGACGCATATATTTATAACTTATCCAATGTTGCCACCTTAAATGAATTACTTCTATTGGTAACAAATAATTGAGTTAAATTTATTCAAACCAATTCCTTACGTCTATAAAACTCAATAATTGTTTATACAACTCAAATTTACGTTTTTATCTAACTAAATTTTATATTACTCCAATTCAATTAATATTTTTTCCATCTTAATTAATTATATTTCTTGATATCTCATATGTCTAAGTATGAGCCGGCAGATATGCTCATTTTTATAACAATTAAAAGGACGGGGAAAAAACACACATTGCATACAAATTCAGTAAAGAATTTTATACCTTTATCATTAATGATTAAAGTGTTAGGGGTGCTATATAAACTCATCATCCTCTCCTTCACTCTTACTCATGGTGCACACTAGGACAAAATAACCCGACAAAACATGGCACAACACAGTAAAACAGCTAAATAACTAAACACATTTGTTCAAAAAGCCACACTTAAACCAAAATCCGTCCAGACAGGCAAAGGAAATAGTATCCCACAATCCTTTGCGGTGCCGATCTAACAGCAGGACCAACGTTACACCTTCTTAATTGAATTAATTTCAATGAAAACTGAAAACTGCTATTTTTAAACTGACTTAACAAACAAATGATTTATCTTAACTGAAGCAAATTACTATGTTAGATCAAAGTAAAAAAGTTTATTTTTCCAACATCCATATGTGGTCTTATCACCCTCTCACGGTAGAAAAAGTATTATCTGAGCTTCTTCATCCACTAAATTACTTCTGTGCCGGTTCCAAGCCCGGTTGCTTTGAGAGGGTTGCGTCAGGAAGGGCATCCGGCGTAAAACATTGCCAAGTTTACCATGCGACTTGTCCGCTGTGGCGACCCCTGATGGGAAAAGCCGAAAGAGAAACAACAACTTCATCCACTAAATCATCTTCAAATGTACACGCCATGCTGCTTCACCTCTCTGAAAACAAACTAAGCTTCAACTAAACCTGCTCCAGACCAGGTTATGTTCAGAGCATGAGTTGCCATGGCTACTTGACCTACACTGAAACATACCTCCATTTCTTGAACCGAAAACTGAGGTTATCCACTTCCTTAGCCTCAAACTTACCGTGGGAGCTAGCATAACCTGCTTTCTGGAATACCCAGTTCAGTGAGTATCAATTTACAAAATATGTCACTGGACATACTGACCACTCCCCCTCGCATTCCAGACAGTATGTACCTGCTGGGGGTGTGGCCTTCCTACAAGCTTACCCCTAATTGGTGACAGCCCTGTTAACTCAGACCGACCAATCACTGTTGTCTAGCTCCAAATGGTGCCATATTGCAGAAAAATGGTGCCTGAATTGACTTGTTTTTCTGGAGCTAGAGGTAAGACTTTTGCTGTGGGCGACGTCACACTGGCTGGACTGTACGTTTGTGGGCGACGTCACACTGGCTGGACTCTACGTCTGTAACCTGCCTTCACCCAACAGCAGCTGGGTTGTCTCTAGCAGCCTAAATCCTAAAACCACCGTATGATCACAGAATCTCACAACATATGATGGTGTTTTAGCTTTGGACACCTCTACAGACTAAAAGTTATAAACATTACCAAATTAATTTAGAACTAATAATTATGAACTCCATATTTAAATCAAAATGGAAAAAGCAGAAAATAACAGAATTCAATAAGGAACAACGTAACTTAAAAAAAAAAACTAAAATCTATTTTACAAAAACAAATCTCAGATTTCGTTTCTTGTCTCTAAATTGTGAGCAAAGTGGAGTTTGGAGGAAAAAAGATCAAAATGTATTTTCTACAGTTTAGTTAATGATTCATGATAACTAAATGTAGTTTCTTTGCTACTTGATAAGCCTTACAGTAAATCATTTAATGCTCGGACGCTCGTTCCAGCTGAACTCATGCTTCTGTGGCTTTTGGACAAACTCAGAGCCGTTTGCAGCTGTTGGGCCCTGAAGGTTCAGGTCGGTCCAGGTCAGTCCTGGTCGGTCCAGGTGGGTCCAGTTCGGTTCAGGTAGGTCCAGGTCGGTCCAGGTGGGTCCAGGTGGGTCCAGGTGGGTCCAGGTGGGTCCAGGTCAGTCCAGGTCAGTCCAGGTCGGCAGTGCTGTTTCTGATTATACGGCATTTCTGGATACAAATGTGGGATCAGAACTGGAGCGAGTGAGTGTGACGTCACTCACAGACAGTGGTTTAGTTCCAGCTCCAACCAAGTGCAGGCGGGGGGGTTGTCCTTATATAATCCAGGTGTTTTTCCATGACAGTTGGAGTCATTCCCTGCATGGCTCCGGGGCTGGGCACGCTTCCCGATGCAAAAGAGGTGGCAGCGCGGCAAAGGGGCCAGCCCACTTTTCCCATTATTGCCCCCCCCCCCCCCCTCCACAGGCAGTGTGCAGGTTGGTGCACCTCCAGCAACCAGAAATTAAAGTAAAAGTCAAACAACAACACGTTCCATTTGGATGGAAACATGGCCCTTCTTAGGGCGGAGTAGTCAGGCTTTCTGCAGAAAAGGAAGTCTACATGTTGAATCTCATCCAAGAATTCTGATGAAAACAGGAAAAATAGTCTGTTGCTGTATTCAGAGGAGTGAGGAAGTTAAAGCAAGGGGGGGGGGCTTCATTTGTTTTAATCTCAAAGATGTGGACAAAGGCTCCTCTTTAACTTCTCACCTGAAGCTGAAGTAGGGTCATGAAGTTCATTCCTCCCCCATTTTTCTCATGAGCCTGTCAGCACCCCCCACCCCCCCGTCCCTCTGACACTGAAACAGTGACTTTGTGTGGAAACTCCCCGATGACACTTATTGATGTGATAGCGGGACGATCATAAACACTGTCAGCACACCAAGAATGAAAACTGTCTGTGCTTCCCTCAAACGCCCCGTTTGGGACAGCATGTCCTCTGTCAGGATCTGTCCTGGTCTTATCCAGGGTTTCCTCTGATGGTCCTCTCGGTTTGGCAGGTGGAAAAGATCAGCCTGAACTCATGCTTTGGACCAATCAAGAGCGCTCTGGTCTGGCCGTCAATCAGATGCAGCTCCTGCAGCAGACGGTGAAGCTCGTTGTACCGGAGAGTCTCTGAATGATGTCATGAACCCAGACATGGAGACGGGATTACCGATGCTTTAGTGGAGCTCTTTAAAATCAATAAACTACTCATCCTCCGTGTCTTCCATGCATTGACTGCATGTTAGATTTACTGATATACAGTCACTGCTTCATCACACTCTAATGCAAAGGTAGAGCGGTCAACCTCTGATTGGCAGATTGCAGGTTCACTTCCCACCTTGCCACCCATGTGTCAGAGTGTCCTTGGCCAAGACACATAACCCCACTTTGCTCCTGGTGGTTACAGGTTGGCGGCATCAGTGTGTGAACGGGACGGTGACTATGAACCGCTTTGGGCCTTAAAGGGAGGTAGACAAGTAATGCACAGCGTTCCTGTGTCTCCAAAGTAGGATTGCAGATGCTCTGAGGCTGTTATACTCCTCACTACACACTTTATTCACTTTTTTCAGGCAGACTTAAACCTTTTCACACATTTCCCTCTTGGTCAACTCTCAAAGTTCAAACCCTCATAGAAACAAGTCCAGTTTTGTAGAATGAGAACAAAGTTCTGATTGTGAGTGAAGATTTATATAGATTGGTGAGCTGGACACATTCTGTACAGGAGACACAGCACGGAGGAGATTGATTGACAAGGTCTACAGCCAATCAGGACACATAATACAATGTGCTGTAAGAACAAAAACATCCAAAATTGCACGGGGACAAAATCCATGAAACAACTAGACTGGGGAAGATGAATTGTGATTTAGGGAGGGACCACTGTGTTAGTCTACACTATTTAACGTTTCTGATTAAACACTGCTGACTGCAATGACGATTCCATGCAGGACAGCGTGCTGTCAGCAACCTTCTCCTACAATCAGCACCTGTTAGTAACCCTTCATGGCAGACGGCTTCTTTAGTTTGCAATGTAAACAAAAGTAGGGATTTCAAGCATGTTCCCGGGCCTGAGGTGTGCAACCACCAAAAACTAACAGTTGACTGCAGGACGTGTCAACACAAGCAGCCCACAGTATCACCTGCCGCCAGCAATCAGAGATAATTGTACCAGCAGGGAAAGTGGTGATTAAGTGCATTTTAGCGCAGTGTGTCAGCCCGTGTAAGATCTGCAAAATACCTTTCCTTGATACGCATTTACCCAGAACCCTCCCATTGATCGTCCTCAAAGGACGTAGTTGGTAGAGCGTTTGAGGTGCTGACGAGTAGAACTGGTCTCATTTCCTTTAACAGGCATGGGCTCGTGGTGATCCTGACTTGCAAGGTGAAAACTGTTTGATGGATTTGCAGCCTCTTCTTTTCTTCATTTTTCTACATTAGAATGAAAGGTGGGCGCCTGACAAAGGGCTCTGCTGACCATCCCCTCCTTTGCTATCTTCTCCAGGACATCCAGAAAGATGTTGAGGTATTGGCAGGTCAGCCAGATGGTCCTTGCCTTGGGCCTGCTCTTGGTTAGACATGTCTCAAACAGCTCCCCTAGTAACATTTGGATGGCCTCCTGACCTTATAACCCCCTTTCCATGCCTTATTTTCTGCAGAGGATAATCCATCTCATGTTAGAAATCCCCTCATGAAGCTCAATGGAAGCTCACCAAGGTCCTCAAAGCTGCTGATACAGATGAGGTCTGACATGAAGATCAGCTGGTAGACAGCTTCACCACTAAATCAGCTTTTTTCATCATAACAACTCATTTGCGTCCATTCTTTACTCCCAGATCTCACAGCAGCTCATGGGTTCAGCTGTCAAACTCTCAGCTACAGGCAGAGCCAGACTGCTGACCTAATTTGGATGTTTGTACAATGTTTTTAATCATAAATACTGTCAAACATCCAGATGTTTTCAGAAACAGGAATCCCCCTCAGCTGGTGGAGCTCTTCAAACGTATGCTAGCAGCAGCTTCTGCTTCCTGATGTGGTGTCTCCTGTTCTGTTTTCCAGGACGTGGCAGCACACAGCAGCCAGCCAGCGTTCACAGCAGGTACGGACATCGCCCTTTGACTCGTGTCGCTGAAGGAAGCCTGTTGTGTCAGCATGCTCTTCTCTTACAGCCATGTTTGGTTCCGATGCACCCGCCGCTCCGGCCGAGCCCATCTCTGATGGAGGGCTGCAGTGTTCGGCCTGGAAGGCCTCCGCAGCCGGCGCCGCATCACAGGCAGCCGGGACGCTGTGGTCGTCAACTGACTACAACCAGCAGGACTCAACGGCTCCGACTTTGGGGTACCAGGCTGCCCCCGCCCTCACCACCGACGTGTATATGCAGACTCTGTGTCCCAGTTACACCATGCTGACCTACACCCACACTCCATTGCTCACCAACTTTGGGGTGAGTACCACAGCCGCAGCAGCCTCATTCTGATTTACTAATACCTTCACACATTCACACATAGGCAGACATAACAGAGATGTCTTTGGGGGGACTGACCAGTTTTAACAAGTGTCCTTCCCACGGACACTTGAGGCACATTTCAAGTCTTAGTCACAACTGGCCCTATGGTGAATACAGGCTGTCTGCGGGTGGAAAACCGGAAAACTTCTACCGGACTTGCATTTGGAAAGTAGACTATCAGAGGGTGGTTCGGGTCAGAATCCTACAGGCATCCTCCGGGCACCTATGTATCACCTGCACACCCCCTATGGGCAATATTTGCATGTGGTCAGTAAGGGTCCAGCACCCGCACCTTACTAACGACTAGACTGTGGCATAAGGGGACCGTACAACTGCACCACCCATATTTCATGAGTGTCTGCAACTTTCCCTATCCTAATAAAAACATCCTGATACACTCACCACATACACAACGATGGTACGTTTAATTTTCACAATGTCTATTGGGGTGGTTGCAAGAGCCTGAAGGGAAGTGTGAGACACACCTGCACTCCCCCGAAGATGCTCTTGCCTATGACCCTCCTGAAACCCAAAAAGGTCAACCTCTCGGACTAAGGCTTAACATCATGGTTTCAGAATCGTTTAAAATTCAAGCTGAGAGCAGCGTTCTATCGCCCGCAGGTGCTACCCGCCCCCGTCCTCGTCGCTCACCTCTACCCGCCACCTTTGTGAGCTCACTACGTGCACGCCATTCAAATCTATAACTTCTTATTCCAACATTTTTTCTCTCATAGCTTCCAAATGATGCTTGAGAAGATGAAAATCTCCAGAACAAGATTTCATTTGTATCTGGTAAAAGGTGTTTTTTTCTTATAAAGATGCCGCCCTCTTCCTGAGTTCAAAGTTCGACAAAACTCCAGGGGTGATTGTAGACTTAAGCTGGCGGGATATGTGTAAAATTTCATGAAAATGAAACAAAGGTTTCCTTTTCCCGTATTGTGGGAAAATGTGAAAATCGCCAAATCATACATTTAGCCACAAAATGCTCGCCAAGCCCAAGGTTATGTGGCCATCCCATAAGAAATTCAAAACGTTTTTCGGACGTCCCTGGTTTCCTTGGATAATTTTGAGAATGTATTTCTTTTTGGCTATATAAGCCATTTTTGCTCCAATTTTGCCCACCACGATGTCATCGATTTTGGGGGTGGGGCTCGTTCACTATGCCCAAAATAAATTTCCACCTGTTAGTAGGTGTGTGCAAATTTTGGTGAGTTTTATCTTAAAGGGGCAGAATTTGTGAAAACCAAACGGTCCTCCCAGTCCGTGATGCTGCGGGCCATAACAAGGATTTCTGTCATTCTGCAGGAATTTTGGTCCTCTCTTCTAGAACAAACCGCTCCATCTGTCTCTGGGTTGAAAGGTCTCTGGACACACACAGGGCTTAGATCCGGGCTCACCAAAGACATGCCGGGGCGGTGAAATGGTTTGCTTCCAGGCAGTCTTGGACATTATCCTGTTAAAACCATGATGGACTCTGATGTTGGACTTGAGTCCTGAACAATCAGCACAGCTGCTGTCACAGAAGCATCAAACTGCTTAGCTTGGAGGGTTCTCATGGTCTGTCTTCCATGTGCTCTGGAGGAACAGGAAGCCAGGAAGAGGGAGACTCTGGGTTATCAATTTCTATTTGGTCTGTTATGACAGCCTCCTCCTCCTCCCAGTTTTGCTTTCCACCTGCGGTTTGTTATCTTGATCTGTGCCGCGTTTCACTGTTCGAAGAAATCCTTATTTCTCTGGCTGAGCAGCAGCGACAAGCTCAAACATGATTTCCTGGCAGCGCACCCCCCCCCCCCCCCCCCGCTGCAGACTGATTTAAAAGCAGATACATTTCAAACTGGCTCATGTGCTAAAACCAGGAGCTGACATTCCTCATTTGAAAAACACATGGGATCTTTACATCCTCTCTAAATCAGACTCTGCTCTGGGGTGATGTTCATTTTGAGGTTTCAGTTGTTGGCATGATTCTGGTGACAGCGCTGCTGGGGTCAGGGTAGTTCATACCTGAGCGTTGGCTTGACTCATGCTATCTTTAAAAGACTCCAAAAAACACTGGCTGAGATTTTTTTAGACTTCCTTTGTGTCTGTTGGGTCCTGCAGGATCAACATTTGACCCTCAAAACCTGTTGCTTCGGCATTTATGCCTAAAGCTCCTTCTGAATTTTTAATGTAGACTGTACAAAATGTTCACAGTTAAACCCTGTTGCATTGCGGCGGGCAAGAACTGTAGGCTGAAGGGGAAAGAAAGCTTAGCAAACAGTTGACTGCCTTTGAATTAGAAACTGAAAAGAAAGAATTGGCTCACTCATTTTTCTTCTGGCCTTGGGGGTTACAGCAGCTGCAGATGCTCACAGCTCCCTCTCCACGGAAACTTCCTCCAGTTCTGCCGGGGAAAGCCCCAACCAGCTCCCAGGCCAGCCCAGAGACTTAGTTCCTCCAGGATGTCCCAGGACTTCCCTGTGACTGCTTCTCAGTGAGACATGCTCAGAATACTCCCCCCAGACAGGCATTCATGAGGTTATCACACATCTTTCCAGCCTTGCCAGCTAAATGTCCTTCTGCCAAAATATTTCCTTTCCACATTCAAAATGTATTTAAAGTCCGACAATGCTTTCTTCTATGGGGAAACACTTTTTTACATTGTAAACTTTTGACCCTCCAACACAACATAACAACAACATAGTGGTGGATGGATCCCAGCAATGGAGCCACTGCCATGGACTCATTCTTGTCAATAAGTGTGACCAAACAGTCAAAACACAGACAAACTCCTGGTAAACTGGCTGAATATCCTCCAATTATATAATTACAACCAAGCTGAGGGGCTATCTTTCCACAAGAGCAGAAACTAACGCGTTTGGCTAAAATGAAGCAGATTTCAATGCTAAAACATGGACAGACAGTAGTATACACGCTTGTCCATCTGTAGAAGTTGTAAAAAATGAGGAAAGACATGAACTGTGGCTGCCCGGGGACGCAGAAGTCAGCACTCTTGCCTCACTGCAAGAAGGCCCCCTAGTTCAAGTCTCTGGGGGACCTGACACAGAACAGTCAGACCTTTCTGTGTGGAGTTGGCATGTTCTCTCCGTGCATGTCTGACTTCCTCTGGCTTCCTCCTACCTTCCAAAACATGCTTCGTAGGTTCATTGGTTACTCTAAATCAGGGGTGTCCAAAGTTTTTTTGGTGAGGGCCAAATACAAAAAAATGAGCAAAGGTCCGGGCCGCACACAAGGGGTGACATATTGACACATGATTACTGTGTATTTCTAACTCACCTATATTGTGAAGAACATTGCTCTCAGTGGGAGCAGTGATGCTGATCTGTGCCACATAAAACAAGCACACTCAGAACGGATTTATGGAGCAGCTGAAGCCAGCAGATCTTTACATACGTAGCCGTTAGTGTAGTTGACTGGCAGAGCGCACGATTTTGTAGTTTATAAAGAGTCGACTGTTTTCTCAGAAAAGTAGACCAAAGAAAAGGGCTTCTGGGTGACCAACGAGGACAATTTTAACATTAAACGCACACAATTTAAAAAGCTTAATTTTACAATTACACTCCATGACAAAATTTGTAGCTATGAACAAAAACAAAATCCAAAAACAAAACGAGTTCTTTTTCACATAAAGGGTTTATTTTTTCACAGTTCAGAATGCATTTTCTTCACCTTTTAGGTTCACTCTATCTTTGTGAAGCGTGCAAACATGGCCTTGCAAACAGCATCCTAGTAGTTGTCAGACGGAGACAGCTCATAGGAGCTTCCTTTACTTCCTAAGCCTGTTGCTCTTATGAAGCCTGTGGGGAGACGTGAAGGCCATCATTAGGAGAGACAGGCAGGCGGCAACCCCTCGTGTAATGCTGCTAATTACATGAGGAAAATAGTGAAGCAGGCCTGGATGAACGGTGTGTGTTGACTCACCGCGATGGGAAAAAAAACTGTTGTTGAGCTTGCAGGCTAGCTGCCATTTCATTTGCTTGAATTTCTGTGCTGGTTCGGTACCTGTGTACGAAGCGTAGCTGCTCTGATGCTTGGTCTCATAGTGCCGACGGACATTATACTCTTTCATCACGGCAACATCTTCAGTGCAAATCAAACACACTTTCCGTTGATTTCCTTAAAGAAATATTCATTTTCCCACTCTGTTTGAAATCTTCTACACTCACTTGCTATCTTGCGTTTCTTCGGTGCTGCCATTTCTGGTGACTCGCGGTAAACATTCTTCTTTGCTTATATTTGTTTAGTGGAGAAACACCTTTTTGCGACCGACTCCATCTAGTGTTGAAACTGAGAAGTGCAACAGAGTTGAGCTCAAGTGCCATTTGCGGGCCAAATTCAATTATATTTTCAAAATTTGCTGCGGGCCAATAAAAACAGACCCACGGGCCGCAGTTTGCCCGCGGGCAGTAGTTTGGACACCCCTGCTCTAAATTGTCCTGAAGTGTAAATGTGAGAGTGCATGTGTGTGTGATTGTGGCCCTGCGACAGACTGGAGACCTCTCCAGGATGTCCCCCGCCTTCACCCACGAGTGGGTGGGATAGGCTCCAGCAGCCCATGATCCCGAAAGGGAAATAATGGATTGGAAACTGAATGAACGACATGAACTGAAATCAAATCTTCTATGATGCGCCTTCTGCAATACTTTATTGTGGAACATTTTTCAGACCCTCAAAGCACCAACCTTTCAAGCTGCTCTATAGACACAACTGTATGGCAATGTACAGAGTTGTGTCTGTGCAAAGGGCAGAGTCTCTGACTGGTTACCATCTCCAGTGGTGTTTGCCAGGGCTGAAAAGGTCCTGAAAAGGTGATTGTTGCCAATTTCCACCTGACTGCCATATGCTGATGATCCAATTCTGCTCAGTACTTCCCACTGAGCAGAAGCTCCAGATATTTACAGTAAAGAGGCAGAGAAACTTTGCCTTCAAGTAAACAGAAAAGAGTTGGCAAGATCAGCCTTGCAGTCTCTCTGGAAACCACTTTGCTGGCATCAAACCATCTTATTCAAGACAAAGCTCAGGGTTTACAACTCCGCAGAACTCTTTACTTTGCTCTATGGCTCAAAGAAGAGGCCTCTAAACAGGAACTTGGCAGCAAGAGTAGATGGATTTGATTGCAGAGCTTTCAGAACAGTGTGTACATTAAGTGGCACCTCCAACAAAGTGCTAGGATATACTGTACATTCCAGCATCTTGCCTGGCTGGGCAGTGCCACACCCCTTGCTTGGCCATTTTTTTTGCCAACCACTAGACCACCAGAAGAGAGCCATCCCCCAGTTTTACCCAAAGGATGCGGGTTGGAGACGACCACAAGGCAAGCCTCATTCCCAATGGCTAGATATTATTGCTGCAGATCTCAAACAGCTCGGGCCATCAGCAATCGAGTAAACTGGTTCACCTGGTCGGCTCTACACATGAGGATAGGATGACTCCATTCCTCCACAGGAGAAGATGATCATAATGCACCTCACCTTTCCTCCTCCGATGTGTTCAGCTGTGTACATAAATGTTAGGTGGCATAAAGACATAACTCTCTTCATTTCGCCATCAAGGAAAATTAAAGTATGATATTGTCCCATGGATTACCTAAAGAATTGGCAAAAGAGAATTCCTTAATTTTAAAATGTGTCTGCTGTTGATTGTTTCTATTGTAATGTGAAAACAGACTTGATGGTATTTGCAGCACATTCAGGAAGACTTACAGCGTAGGACGTGTTTATTCTTTAGTCCAATGATGCCTGCAGTTTCCTTTGGGGATTCGGTTGTGTTGACTCATGCCCGAATAAGAATCACTCTTTTTGTCACTGTCCGCAGAGATCTTTGTTCCATTTGTTCATTTAATATGTTTGTCTTTGTTTCAGACCATACCAGTGGCCCCAGCCCAAACCTCTGTCCCTCAGATGGAGCTGTCAGACTCAGGGTTGACATACCTTCCCTGGGCCCAGCCCCTTACCACCTTATCCTCCATGCCCAACCCCGGGGTCCAGTTTGCCTCCAGCTCTGCGGCTCTGCCTGGGTCTCCTTTGGTTCCGATGCCCTTATCCATGTCTCTGGCGACAATGATCCCACAGCTGGGGGCCCAGGGTGGGGACCCGCATTCTCAGATCCTGGAACTCCCGCTGAACTCGGATCATCAGCTTGACCCGGAACAACAGGGCCAGTCTCTTACTGAAAGCCCAGAAGATGCTCCGGAGTCACCAAACCTGCTGGATAAACTTCTGGAGGACCACAAGAAGCATGAAGAAGAGGACAAGGACTCTTACAGCAGCTCGCTCTTCATCGCTAATGTCTGAAAGGTCTGCTGTTGTTCTGTTTGATAGAAAGGCCTTCTCCTCAGGGCCAAGGGCCTTGAACAAAAGTCCTAGCAGTTTTTCTATAATCATTACATTTTGCCTGTTTTACTCTGTTTTTCTGTTAAACCTTTTAGAACCTTACAGTTATGATGCATTGCGTTAGCGGGCATAGATAGAACTCGTTCCTCTCTTAGTTTGTGGTCCCATCAGCAGCAAAAGTGGGATGAAGGAAGCCTGTGGTCACAACTAAATGGTTTGTATTGGTGGACGTCAATAAATCCTTACTTCTCCAAAATTGTTCACATTGGCAGGACAAACAGGCCTCTTAATTATTGGAACACGCCATATCTTGAACTAATGAATTCAGTTTACAGTGGTAGTAAATGTGAAAAGCTGAAGAGGCTGATAAATGACAAAGCCCTGGAGGGAAGTAGAAGGCTGGGATGATCAATACCCATTTACTAGCACTTTGATGCCAAACCAATAGCAGAGGTTGAAGAATGAGTGATGTCATCAGTTTTCCTGAACACGTTAAAACCCATATTTAACTCAGAAATGGGATCAAATGTTCTATATATTCAACCATAGCTGTATTAGACAAACCATAAGGAGTATAGGAAAGCCAATTGCAAGTTAAAGAGTCTGATGCCTGTTTGAGAAAGTTTGGAAGCTCATTTATTTAAAAATGATGTCCTTCTTTGAACTAATAGGAATGGTAAAGAAATGTTTAACTCATGCTCCATGTTCTTTGTGAATAGAAGTCATCTTAGTAAGTCATCAATGCTTGAGTAAATTAATATGAGTGTCACGGTGCCTCCGGCTGCTACCTCCCCACTCCCTGCTCACTCATTGGAACCAGCTGGCCTTCATCACCTCATCACCTGGCTGACCTTCTTAAGGAGATCCATCCCAGCATACTACGCCAGGGTTGTTCCTGGCCAATGGGTGTCTTGATAAAATTAGGTAGGTTAGGACTTCGTGGAAGAATTTATATTTGGATTAAGGGATTTTTATTTGATAGATATATACAAGTTAGACTAGGACAGTCTTTTTCTAATAGGTATATAGTGGATAATGGAACCCCACAAGGAAGTGTGATTAGCCCTGTGCTGTTTTTAATTATGATTAATGATTCTTTAATTCAATTGGATGCAAATTTGGGAAAGCATTATTTGCAGATGATGGAGCCTTGTGGAAGAGGGGAAGGAATATTCGTTATGTGGAGAGAAAGATACAAGACGCTATTACAGAGGTGGAAAACTGGTCATATGATTGGGGGTTCAAGTTTTCAGTGACTAAAACAAAATGCATGGTTTTTACTAGGAAACGTGATACTGTTTTGAACTTAAAATTACATGGAGAAGCAATGGAGCAAGTGCATAGTTTTAGATATCTGGGAGTTATATTTGATACAAAGTTAAAATGGAGAGAGAATATTGATAGTATAGTAGGGAGATGTAAGAAAGTCATAAATATAATGAGATGCTTGAAAGGTACTGGGTGGGGAGCTAGTGCGCAGGCTTTAAAGCAAATATATATTACTATGATTAGGTCAGTCACAGATTATGGAATCACTGTTTACAATACTGCTTGCAAAACGCTGTTACATAAGATTGAGGTAATCCAAAATCAGGCTTTGAGAATATGTACTGGGGCTATGAGGTATAACTTCTGCTGTGTCATTACAAGTTGAAATGGGGGATCTGCCATTGACTCTCAGAATCAAACAACTGATGCTTAATTATTGGGTGAAAATACAGGGTTGTGTAGATGTAGAACACATAATTAGGAGAGCTATTGCTCCTTGTTGGGAAAGTGGTAATGGGTCAAAAGAAAGTATTGCTTGGAAATTAGCTAGTTTTGCGAGAAAAGCAAACATTCATGGTAAAACCCTAGTTAAGACGTTTTTGTACCTGACCACTCCTTTCTGGGTTTTTCCAACCATACAAGTGGATTTGTATCTCCATAGAACAATGGAGGGTAGCAAAGGGAAGGGAAACTGGGATGAGATAACAGCAGATAGGTTAGACACAGTCCATGCTTCAATTTTCCCTATATATACAGATGGATCTAAAGATCCAGACACAATGAGAACTGTTTTTTCTTTCTGTATCCCTACATTGGGGAAATATATCGGAATTAAGACGCCAAAGGATCTTTCAGTTTTTACAGTTGAAATGTTGGCAATATCATATAGTTTAAGCTGGTTAGAACAGAATAGAGTTGGAGATGGTATTATTTGTTCAGACTCATTGTCAGCTTTAATGTCTCTGAAGTCTTACTATTCTGATAGCAGATCAGATATATTGTATGAAATTTATGAGAGTTTGTTCAGGTTGGAAAAATTGAAAATAAACATTAGATTTATGTGGGTACCAGCACATAGGGGGGTGGAGGGAAATGAAATGGCTGATTTTCTGGCTAAAAGGGCGTTGAAACGAGGTATAGAGATGGAAATTCCATTAGCTAGAACAGAAATAAGGGTGATTATTAGGAGGCATATTATGGACGAATGGCAGACACAATGGGAAAGGGAGGGGAAGGGTCGACATTTATTTAGAATTCAGGACAAAGTAGGGAGAGGTCTGAATATCAGAGAAAACACCAGAGATCGTGGCATAAATTCACGGTTGAGGATGGGTCACACTGGTTTAAATAATACATTGCATCTCATAGGGAAACACCCAACTGGTTTGTGTGAGTGTGGGAAAGGGGAAGAGTCAGTTGAGCACGTTTTATGTCACTGTGACCTGTATGGGGAGAAAAGATGACAACTGGTAACGGTTGAAAGAGGGTGAACACCTTAGTTTAAAGAAGCTTTTGGGAGGGGAGGAGAATTTACATGGTGTGATTATAGGTTTTTTGAAGAGAACTAGGTTATTGGGGAGAATCTAGGGATGGGTGAGGGAATTTTTTTTTTCCCCGGTATGGTTGGTCAGGTAGTCCCCACTCTGACCTATAGTCCAATGCAGTAGGTGGCGGTAATGCACCTTTACGATGGTGCCGCCCGCCAATAAAACCAAAAGAAGAAGAAGAAGAAGATACTACGCCAGTCCGTTATACTCATTCCGGTGCTTACGTCTGGCCTAAAGTTAAGTAACTTCGCTCTAGCTAATCCAAGCCTTGTACTTACCGTTCTGTCTCACTGGTCCCGCTGGTTCCTCGCCTCGTTCCTGTTTCGCCGTCCTCGGCGTCTCCACTCGCTCCAAGCTGTTCTCGCCGTCCTCGGTGCTCCCCCTCATCCCAGGCTGTCTACGCCGTCCTCGGCGCTCCCCCTCGTCACAGGCTGTCTACGCCGTCCTCGGTGCTCCCCCTCGTCACAGGCTGTCTACGCCGTCCTCGGCGCTCCCCCTCGTCACAGGCTGTCTACGCCGTCCTCGGCGCTCCCCCTCGTCACAGGCTGCTCACACCGTCCTTGGTGCTCCACCTCGCTCCCAGCAGTTTCCTTCATCCACGACTCAAACCCTTTCTCTGACTAAAACTCCTGAAAATAAGAATCTGTCAACTGCAGCAAAATTGATATTCTCCTGATGCTGAATTCTCTGAAATGACTGTTTTAAATGAAGGATTTTTTTATGTGACACTTGTTGTTTACATTGAAGACTTTGTGCCAAAACCTCTTATCTAAAAATAAACCAGTTTTGAACAGCAGAAACTGAAGTGATGCTAAAAAAATCTGCCTCAGTCAAGTTACCAGTGTCAGCTGGAATCCTGAACGCCGTTTGATCAAGGGTTCAGTGATGCCAACTGAGTTTCTAGGGCTGTCTGAATTCCCTCAGTGCTCCCTAACCCCTAAAAGATCATATGAAGCAGGACGATCTAGTGCCCTGGATTATAATGCGTTTTGTGCTCACTATCACTTCACTATCTATCACTATCACATTCAAAACCTAAATAACGTGAAAACTTTGGAAGACTATTTATGAATCCACTGTGTTCTGAAGATGAAAATGTCATTTTTTCAAGGCAAATCATTCCAAAGCAATGGATTTTGGTCTTCTTCCACTAATCTGTGGAGCATTGATGCACACACTGGCTCGTCCCTAAGCCTTCTGGGAAATTTCTAGAGCACTGGTTTTTGGAATGGTATATTTGAACACCCTTACAAAATGGCAAAAGCTTTCTATTTTTGCACTCAGTAGTGAGTGTTGAGGGATTTCATACACAACCTTGGTGTCGCTACATAGATTCTCCCTTCCTGTAAACCCAAAAGACCTTTGTGTTCTCAACACTCAGAGGGCTTATCACCCAGCTTTGTACATTTTTTAGACTTCTGTTTCTTGGTTTAAGACAACGTGTGAATTGTGCTCAGCCCTGGGGCATCTGATGTTAACTGCTGTGAGACAGACCCGTTTTTGACAGTGGGATCCGCTATCTGTTTCAGGACTTGTTTTCTGGAGTTGTTTTCCCAAACGATTGGTACTCAGTGAAACGACTCTGAACTTCTTTGTTCTCCCAAAATTCATGTTCAGTTTTGTTCATTTTGAGACACAAACTTGAAAAACTGTCTGTCTTCTTCCTGTCATCTCAGATGATTGATTGATTGATTGATTGATTGATTGATTGATTGATTGATTGATTGATTGATTGATTGGACTTAATTGATCCCCGGAGGGAAACTGTGTTGTTACAGCAGCTAATCAAGAAATATGACAGTTAGAGAAACAAATACCAATAGTAAGAATAAAATTAGTAGTAAAAGTACAGGACATAAATAAAAAGTAAACAGCAGTTTCAGCAGTCCTATGGTCCTATCGTGTCGTTGTACCGTCTAACTGCTGTTGGGACAAAGGACCTCCTGTAGCGTTCCTTTTTGAGTATGCAGATGTCAGTTTGTCCCGGCAAAAAATGGAATAGATTTATCATGTTAGCAAAAATGAAACGTAACAGACACAGTAGCCAGCAACCTGGAAAGATGGTGGAGACCAGAATGGAAGATGCTTGGTTTTATGGTCCAGGTGGAGACTAGTGAACAGGACAGAGTTCTGTGGCTGTTGGATTATAGCAGACTGGGAGGAGGAAACAGCGAATGCGTCTTGGGGGGATGGAAGAGAGAACTACACCATGGAGAGGAGGAAGGGGGCAGTCAAAGCAGGTGTGCAGTGTTTTCCTTTCTTTCCTTAGTGGAGAAATGAGAGGGAAAGGGAAAAGGGTAGACCCCGGAGCATCATGATTAGACTTCCTCTAATGATTTGGAGAGGAGGTTAATACGGTGGCCCTGAAGTACAAATCATATCAACAAATCACATCAAGCAAAAACATTAAAGATCAACTCAAAAAGCAAAACAAGTAATAAAAAACAACATTACATTTTAGAAATCAAAACAGAATTCCAGAAATCAAAAGACAATTCTAAAAAAGGAACAAAATAACAATTAACAGTTTGGAAAACCAAATTAAAACATCAAAACTTATCATTAAGTTAGCGATGTCAGAAAGTACCTACCTTTAACATTGTTTTTGATTTTTTACAATTAAGTTTTAATTTCTGGAAACTACTTTTGTTTTTCAATGCAGTTCATTTTCATTTTATTTTTTTTAGAATTGTGGTTTGGTTTCTGGAAGTTTGTTTTTATTTTTTTTTGCTTTTTTAATTGTTGATGTCAGTAAGACGGATCAGTCCATCATTCCAGTTAATGTTCTAAGAATGTTCCCTTTGGGTTCCTTGGATGTGGAAAAACCACAGTGGGCTGAACTTTAGGAAACTTGCAGCAACAAATTATGATATAAATCAAATCTTTGTTGGATCGAATCGTTACATTTACTTCTTATCCTACTTTGCCCCTGAAGAAGACCACTGACCTCTGGTCCAAGTAGTCAGATTCTCTGGTTTGGCAGCTGCTCCTTTGCCTTTTGGACAATCTTTTCAGCAGAATGTGGACGTAGACTTATCAGGATGAGGTTTTGTTGTTACCATCTGCCGTTATACTGAAAGCGAGTCCTGCAGTCTGTCCTTTCCCAGCTGTCTTCCCATATTCCTGCCCCGTCTTCAGGGAATATTTCCTAATTCATGTGGCTATGTGTTGATAAAGCTTCTCATTCATCGAGGTGACGCCTTGAAGTCGAGTCAAGGCGTCTGGACTTAGGATCTTCTCTTTTTAAACGTTTTGCCACTCATCACATTTACCACTCATGAGTGACAGAAAACTTCATGGTTTGGTGCCTCCACCCTCCCAACTCTCTTCATGTGGATGCTTTGCTCCTCCCCACTTGTTGTCAGATAATCCTGTCATTACACTCGGCTGTTCAGACTCCTTTTGTTAGAAGCATGCAGACCTACAGTCAGCCCCGGTTCGTCTTTCCAATTACTGTTTACAGCCCCTGATGCCCCTTAACCTCATGTTAGCTGTGCAACAAAGATGCTGATCAGTATCAGATCTATCCATCCGTCCTGTTCTGATCCAGATTCCAGCTCAGACCAGGAAAACAAAGATGTTCATGGATCTGTTTGTCTGCAGGTGGGTGATTGGAAAGGGGTGGAGCATGAAGACTGTGGCCCCGCCCATGGAAGTTAGTACGTCACATGAAGGACTCTGCTCCTGATCCATCACGATTGGATTACAGAAATACTCAGAAATGAAATTTCAACGTTAATCTATTTTATGTCCTCCATCATGAGAAAATGCTACAAGAACATGTTAAAAACACCAAGAAAACCCCATTTTCACTGGACTGGGTCCTTTGTTTCCTCTGAGCTAATAATGTTTGTTTTTGGTGTAATGAATAACAGACTTTTGTGTAACATTGCTACAATCAATACAACTCTTGTCTTTGACAAACGATGACAATTTTCATTTGGAAATATCAGTAAAATTCAGTGTAAACTATAGTGAACATGAACAGCAGCCATTATTTAGTACAACATTGCCGTAAACAGGATCAAAAATGAATTAGTCAAGTGGCTGCAGGCACATTGGTATTAACTTTTGAATAACAAAGCCATAGCCATTGCTCAATTTAAATTATAGCTGTAAATAAGATATTTACTCTGTGAACTAATTCTAGTGTCTTTGTTAAATATAAATGAACCATTTAGTGCAAATGTGGTGGAAACAAAAATCAAGTAGCTAGGAACTTTCCGTTAAGTTATTTATGAGATAAACTACTTTTAAAATAAATGACCAGGGCTAAAATCCATGACCTTAAAGTGCATCTAAAAGTGAACATCTTTGTGAACAACACGTTTGGGGAAAAGCTGCATGTGATGTATGTTTATATGTTCATGTTTTTCTGCTCATCTACCTTTTGAGGAGAGGGGGGGTCTAAGGGCAGGGATGCCCCTCTTTCTGCTGTTTCCATGTCAACCATAGCTCTGGTCTGGGCATACAGTGCAGGGATCATTGTTTCAGTATTTCTGAGAGGGAATGTCAAAGCGTGGCTCTGATGCATTCAATAAAAACCCAAACCCCTCGTTCTCCACCTGCTGCAGGGACGGAGCCCCTTGTACATGTAAACAGCAATCCCGTTTGTTATTGCCTCTGCTCTGGCAGAAGACTGTGGTAGCTTCTCCTGGATAAAGGTATCCATACCGGGCTGTGTCGGCTTCAGGCCAGCAGCAGCCACTGCTTTCTCACACATGCTGCCGGAGCGTCTTTTAATTTGCTGATCTCGGTGTTCTGATCCACCATCTTTGTTTGAATGTGTCTTCTTCTTCGTCCGCGACAGCCAATCTCACAACGAGCGCCCCTTCCTTACTAAAGGATGATTAATATAACGCTTTACAGGGTCTTCAAACGTAAATAAAAAGTCGATACTTGATGAATCGAGAATCAATCACGGGACTAAATATCACGATATATCACCACATCGATATTTTGGCACACCCCTTGTTTACGCTGCTCTCTTCTTCCTTCGCTCGCGCCGCCAGATGGTGTTAAAGGCATCACGACAATCTGAGAACATGATGGTTATTTTACTCAAACTTAGAGAGCCGCAGCGCAGGGATGAAAGAGCTCAGGACCTTCACCATGAGTTCTGAAGACCTCCTAACGCAAACCCAATGTGGGTCCCCCATTAGTGTTTTGTTTTGGGGCTATCTTGCAGTGAGGCAAGATGGTGATGGACTGTTTAGAGGAAAGAGGAGGAGGATGGATTTAGTCTTCAAATAATCCCTTTTTCATGAGTGAAATGATAAATATCATAATAAAATTCCATATATATTTATATATGGAATATATGTATAAAATATTTTTGCTGCCTGTAGTTGCATAATGAGATTTTTTTTCTGTGTTGTTCATTCATTTTCATTAGAGGCATTTATTGTGGCTGCAGGAATTTTCAATCTGCAATACAAAGCTGGTTTCTGCATCGTAAAAGGGTTCATGAGGGATTCAGACGTAGCACGACTGAAGACCCGGGTGTGTAATGGTCCATCACTGCTAAAAACTAAACCAGCACACACCAAATGGACATTAAGTAAGGCTTAATGGCCACCAAAGTGTGCATTATTACTTTTTAATGCACGCCGTGGAAGCCTGAACCATCCGACACAAAGCGTGTTAAAAAGTGTGTTAACCTGCTTATACCATGGTCACTTATAAAAGCAATAAATTTTTATTTTTATTTTTTTTACTTGTCCTGTCTAACAGCTGGGCAGACAGATGAGAGCTGAGGGCCTCTTGTGTTGGACATATTTTACTTTAACAAGAGGGCTTATTAATGTTCAGACAAACCAAAGGTATGTCTGAATAAACCCCTTTTGTAATTGAGGCCAAACTTTATTAATTTCAATCATGTTTGAAAATCTTTGGTGTTGGACCGGACGGAAAAGGAAAGAGGGGAAGAAGAGAGAGGGACGTTAGAGAGAGGGGGGGTAGGAGGGTGATAGTAGGAGGGGAAGGGGGATAAGACCATGAAGCAGCATAAAGCAACAAGTTTACTGGTTGTTTATCATTACGGTAAGGTTCAGATGTAGTACAAAAAGGGCGGAGCCTGTCCACACACACACTCAAATGTACAAACATGTACACAAAACAGATAGTGTTCACATGCATACTTATATACTTATGCCTTAAAACCAACTAGTGTGAAATATTTCATTCATTCTATCACGCAAACTATTAGTGCAAAGGTGAGCTAACACCTGAGGCCTGTTGCACAAAAGTAGGATAAGGGATTAAGCCAGGATATCTTGGTGATCCTGGCTCAATTGATCCCCAATCCGGTTGCACTAAAGTTGGATAGGGGGCAGGAGGATATGTTATGGTATAAATTACCATGGAGATTTATTCTGTGGAGCTAGCCTACTCCAGAACAGGCTAAATTCCAGGATCTATTTAATCTCATCCCTAATGTCAGTCAGCAGTCGCCACAAATGGAAACCAATAGTTATTTCACTGCTCTCTATACATTGTTATCACATATAACTAGACCCACTGTCATTATTTAAACGTTCGTGATCATTAATTTCAATCATATTGGATTAATAATGAGTTTTAGATGATGTTACTATCATTAGATAATTTACAGTGTCCCATAGACTATAAGGCTATATAAATATATGAATATTAGGGCCACAGATGGAAAAAAAGACAACTCATAATATTGTAACCAGTTGTTTTAAAGGAGGACAGTTGTTAAAATGACAGATGTGGGGCATTTCGTGAAATTGTACTTCAGTATGGTTTCATAAACGAAGACATGCTGATGTGCCAGAATATGAAGTATTGTCAAGATTAGATAGCATTACTTCAAGCGTTACTTGAACAAAAATTAATCATATTGGTCCTATATGTACTTAGGTTCAAACTAATAAATTTAAGTTGATTCAATCTAAATACTGCAGTTGGACCCAACTTTAAATTAATATTGTTGCTCACTCACAAAAGATAAAAGTTGATCCAACTTAATTGAATCACTTCAATTGGTCACACCTCATTACATTAAGTTTATTCAACTTACATTTGTATGACTACCTAACACAATTTATGTTGATATAAATTAATTTTTTTGCATTAATTTTATTTATACATCTGACATTAATAATGTTTTCCAAAGTTACAACCAATGGGTCTTTTAATTTTCACATCAAAGACATGAAATACGCAGTAATGTCCCACATCATGAGACAGGAGCTCAAATAACGCGAATACTGTTTTAAGTTTTGTAACATTAACATTTTACCGCACAAGGGGGTTGGTCATCATCCTCTCCCACCCTCTAACTCATGGTGCAGAAAAAAAATAAACATAACAGTTTAAATCACTAGTTAAAACAGAGTAAAACAGCTAGACGATAAAACACGTGGACAAAAACTCACACTCAGACCCCAATCTGCCCAGATCCAATTCCTTGCGATTACTAATGTATCCAATTTAATGGTATCATGTTGGATCAATATGATTGAAATTAATAACTTTTAAATGGAATATTTTTATGTACGATCGACATGATTAATTCACGTAAGATTTACAAACATAACATTTTCTGGTTGAAATGACAAGTTACATTTTCATAAAATTAATTGGCTGGTAATTTAATTTAATTTTTTTTGAGTGTGCTTTATCACTGTGGCGGTGTTGCCTTTCTTTTTATTTATATATTTTACCTCCTCGTATGCCTCCATGAGGATTTGCGCTTCCGACGGGGAAAGGTACGCGGCTCTAGTTGCCGTGTGTCATGGTTTGAGTTTCTTTTGTATTGGTTTTTGCTTTCTGTCTTGTTCTGTTTCCTGTTTTATTTTGAAAGTGTCCTGTCTTGTCTGTTTTCTTGAGTTTTACTTCCTTTGCCCTTCAGCCCGATCGGTGTCCACCTGTGTCTTTGTCTGCCTGTCTGTATTTAAGTCTTGTCTCTGCCTTCCTCCTGTGTTGGCCCATTGAGTATTCCTGTCTGGTGTTGTTCATGCCATGTCTTGCCATGTTCCTCGTTTCTTGTCCCTCGCCACGTCACAGTGAGTTTTGTTCTGTTCTGCCATCCTGCTTTGCAGCGCTTTTTGTTTGTTTTTTTTTGTGAATTAAACCCTAGCCTGAACCCCCTTGCCTCCTGCCTCTGCATCTGGGTCCAACCACGTCTCAGGCCACCCCAACCTCATGATATGACAGACTGGACCAACCAAATTTACTGGACCCAGCAGAGCAGGACTACAATGGGAGCCGTCTCGCCATGACGGGGGGTCGTCGTCGCCGCCGTCCCCCACAGTCACGTCCAGTGGTGGTCCGGGACGCACCACAGCCACGTTCAGTGGTGGTCCCGGATGCACCACAACCACGCCCCGTGGTGGTCCGGGACGCGCCACAACCACGTCCAGTGGTGGTCCCGGACGCCCGGCCCGATCCCGGCTCCCAGAGAGTGCCTGCGCCCGGCCATCGGCTCCCAGAGTGCGCCCGCGCCCGACCACGTCCGGCTCCCAGGGCATGCCTGAACTTGAAACCTGACTGCTTGGCCCGACCCGCCAGAGAGCTGACTGCTGGCCCGACCCGCCCAGAGCCTGACTGCTGGCCCGACCGCCAGAGCCTGACTGCTGGCCCGACCGCTTCAGAGCCTGACTGCTGGCCCGACCGCCAGAGGGCCTGACTGCTGGCCCGACCGCCAGAAGCCTGACTGCTGGCCCGACCACGCCAGAAGCTTCGACTGCTGGCCCGACCGCCCAAGCTCGACTGCTGGCCCGACCATCAGAGCCGACTGCTGGCCCGACCGCCAGGCTTCGACTGCTGGCCCGACCCGCCAGAAACTTCGACTGCTGGCCCGACCACGCCAGAGCTGCGACTGCTGGCCCAGCGACTCCATGCCTGACTCCATGCCTGACTCCATGCCCTGGCTCACTTGCCTGACTCATGCCTGACTCAACCTGACTCCATGCCTGACTCCATGCCTGACTCCATGCCTGACTCCAAGCCTGACTCCAAGCCTGACTCCAAGCCTGACTCCAAGCCTGACTCCAGGCCTGACTCCAAGCCTGACTCGCGCCTGACTCCTCGCCTGACTCCTCGCCTGACTCCTCGCCTGACTCCTCGCCTGACTCCTCGCCTGACTCCTCGCCTGACTCCTCGCCTGACGCCTCGCCTGACGCCTCGCCTGACGCCTCGCCTGACGCCTCGCCTGACGCCTCGACTGACGCCTCGCCTGGCGTTTCGGCCCCCGGCCGTCCTCGGTTCCTACCTCGCCGGGCCGCTCGCCCCCGGCCGTCCTCGGCCTACCTCGCGGTTGCTTCGGCCCCGGCCCGTCCTCGGACCGCCACCTCGCGGACGCTTCCGGCTGGCCGACCTCGGACCTGCCTCGCGGACACCGGCCCCGGCGTCCTCGGACCTGCCTCGCCGGACGCGCCGGCCCCGGCCGTCCTCGAACCTGCCTGCGCCCGGACACGCTTCCGGCCCCCGGCCGTCACGGACCTGCCTGCGCCGGGCAGCGCGGACCCCGGCCGTCCTCGGACTACCTGCGGGCAGCGCGGACCCAACCGTCCTCGGACCTACCTGCTTGACGGTTTACATCCTCCGGGGCCCCCTCATGTGACTTTTGGAACCTCGGAGGCGGTTCCTTGAGGAAGTACTGTCATGGTTTTGAGTTTCTTTTGTATTGGTTTGCTTTCTGTCTTGTTCTGTTTCCTGTTTATTTTAGAAAGTGTCCTGTCTTGTCACTCTTGGTTTACTTCCTTTGTTTCTTCAGCCCCACAGTGGTAATCCACCTGTGTCTTGTCTGCTATGTATTTAAGTCTTGTCTCTGCCTTCCTCCTGTGTTGGCCATTAGTATTCCTGTCTGGTGTTCATGCCATGTCTTGCCATGTTCCTCGTTTCTTGTCCCTCGCCACGTCACAGTGAGTTTTGTTCTGTTCTGCCATCCTGCTTTGCAGCGCTTTTTGTTTGTTTTTTGTGATTAAAGCCCTAGCCTGAACCCCCTTGCCTCCTGCCTCTGCATCTGGGTCCAACCGGCTCTCGAGCCACCCCAACACGTGACACCGTGTTTAATCAGTTTATCTGTGATCTGTGGCGGGGTCTGTTGGCGGAGTGAGCTGTGGCGCTTATCCAGGATTGGTTACACCTGGCTTGATGAATCGTGTCTGCTCATCGCAAGCGGTCTTTGTGCAACCAATTAAGCCTGGACACACGCGTTTTGGCTTCATTGAGCTCAAACTCCAGTCATTTATCCGGATGTCTTAATTCTACTTTTGTGCAACAGGCCTCCGTGCTCAGGTGAGTGTTTATGTTCTTCTAAAATGAGAGGAGCCAGAAAGCGTCGCCCCCGGAGCAAGTCCCCACCCGACGCCGGCCCTAGAAGAGCTCTGGTCAGGCTTTGGCGGGACAGGCAACCAACCGGCCGGGCAACGCCCGATTGCCTCAGCGGGGCCCGACCAGTAACCCCTCCGCCCGGTACTAATAGTGGGCTCCCCCTCCCAGAGCGCCCCCACAGGACAGGGCCGACAAGCCCCCACCCACCACAGACCCCGCAGCCGAAGTGGATGACGCCTAGAGCGACCGGGGGCCCCAAGAGGGTTGTAGCGTCCCCTCCCAGAAGCCAGAGGGCGATCCCAGCAGGTGTAGATGGGCAGCCCATCCGGATCATGCCCCCAGCAGGGCCCCCTTAACCCAGCACAGGCAAAGGGACCACCGCCCAAGCCAGCCAGACCACCACTCCCCACCACTCACCCCCCACCCAAGCTCAGAGGACCACGCAGCGCCCAGCCCGCCCACCCAAGCACCGGACCGACCCCTCGTGCGGGCCCCACCACCCCCGCCAGGCACAGAGACTAGCCCCCACCCAACCACGGCAGAAGGGCAGGGCAGCGAGGCCAGGCCACCCCACCCCCTAAGTTATGGAGTTAGCTATGGGAGGCCAGAGGGACTGAATTCTTTCAAAAGTTACTTGAACTTTGGGCTGACATTTTTTCCAAGCTGATATGATCAAGCAGCAGATTTCTGTGTTGGCTTATATTTATATTTTTCTTGTTTTTCCAATTTATTAAAATAGTTTTTTTAGCAATGCAAAGAGTTATGTAGAAAATGATAGAGCCTAATCCTCCTTCTACATCGATGGCACTCATGTCACCAAGCACACAAAGTGACTTTGAAGCCGTGATTGAAACCTTAAGCCAGACTGATAGATCGGCACATACCTGCTGCCAGAGAGCCTGGACAGCCGTGCAGAACTACAGTGCGTGCATGTAGCTGTCGGGTAGATTACTATCACAGTGCTCGCAAATGTCTGAGTTACTGAGACTCATCTTGAACATCCTCTGTCCAGTGTAGAAAATTCTGTGAAGAGTTTTGAAATGGATTAGCTGCAGATTTGAACTTTCGTCCCAAGGTGTTTGAGCAAAGTTCTGATGAAGCTTTCATCTGTGTGATCCTCAAATCTGCATCCCCATTTTGTTGTCGGAAGTGAGATATTATTATCTAAATTACATAAAAGTTTGTATATTTCAGGGATTTTATAGTTTGGCCTCATTTGTATGCTTTTTAGTAATAATTGATTTAAGTTGCTGATATTCCAAGAAGTTATTTATTCCATGTTTGTCTTGAAGCTCCGGGAGTTGAATCTTCTATCAATAATTATGTGCTCAGTGTTAATTTTGACACAAAATTTAATTTAGTTTTAGTCTTAGTCCTTTGGAAATTGTGAGCAGCACAGGACACAATCAGATGGGTTACATAAATGGCTCTCCTGCAGTAAGGCTATATCTGCTTTAAGATCAATCAGGTGAGATAATACTTTCAATCTTTTTGGCCCGGAGCTAACATTCCAGCTAACGATGTTAAGACTGTTCATAACTGCTCTGACCAAGAGAATGTAAGGCTAAATAGAGCGTGTGCCGGTCCGTATGCGCGTGTCCGCTGATCGATGAAGAAACACTGTGCATTTGTGTGTGAGCGTTTCCTGACTGTGTGGGCTGCATGGCCTGTATGAAGCATGTGAAGTGTTTTGCGGGATGACCGCAGTGTGAGCTGGTTGGCGATAATGCGTGCGATGTGCATCTTGTATCTTGTAGCGCATGCCTACTAACAGATGCTAGAATCACCAAGGACATGGAGAGATCAGTTAGAGTCGAGCAAGCTTGAACACATAAACATGAGCTGACAAACACAGCATAAGTGTTGACAAAATAACGCTTTACAGTCGACTGAACTACTCAAGCATATGAGAAAGGTTGGGAAAGGTATGTGGGCCTTCATGACCCTACAGACAAGAGAGGGGAGATCTGGTCCAGCGACAGCAAGTTTCTTAGTCTTTTTTCATCTTCTGCTGCTCCCATGTCACTGTTGGATTGCTTGTCTTAGTGTGCATCATCATCACAGCTGACAAAAAAAGTAATTTTCTCCATTTTCACACTTGTAAAAAAAAAGCATTTGGGAAGAAATCATCAGTGAAAATTGTCACAGTAACAACATTGTAATAATAATAATAATGGATTAGATTTATCTGCTCTTTTCTAGACACCCAAAGGCTTACATTGTGTCCATTATTCATTCACTCCTCATTCATACTTGGTGATGGTAACTACTGTTGTAGCCACAGCTGCCCTGGGGCAGACTGACAGAGGCGTGGCTGCCAGTTCCGTATACGGCCCCTCTGACCATCACCGGGATCATTCATACACATTCACACCAGTGGGCCACACTGGAGGCGAGAAGGTGAAGTGTGTTGCCCAGGCACAATGACAGTTGGCTGGGGGGAGCGGGGATCGAACCAAGCGCACCTGCCGGTGGCGGCTCCACCTGTCCGCCGGTCACGCCGCCAGGTCTTTGGCGTAGATTTCGGCATTCTTCGGCCGCTGAATTGGGCCTCGTCTTCAGCCACAGACGAGCTGATTGTCCGCTCAGAACTCATAAACGCTAGATCCCTAGCCAACAAAACTTTTATCCTGAATGACTTTACGTCGAGAAGCTGGATTTTATGTTCTTGAAGACATGGCTTCAGCCTGGTGAACTCCTCCTTTCTGAACTTTGCCTCGGATTGTGGATTCTTCAGCTCCCCGCGAACTACAGGCAGAGAAGTCGCCGTCGTGTTCCAGCCCAGGTTTTCTTGTCGGCAGCTCCCGTCTGACCGCTTCTCCGGGATCTCTAGCTTTGAGGTCCAGCTTGTGGAGATCAGATGTGGATCCCCGGTCCTTTGTGTGGTGGTCTACCGACCACCTAAATTTAGCAGTGACTTCCTGCAGGACTTTGGAGATCTTTTGTCAGCTATTATTTTGGGCTACGATCGTATTTTAATTCTTGGTGACTTTAGCATTCATGTGTGTTGTGAGTCCAAGCCACTAACAAAAGAGTTTATGGACTTGACTGGCTCTTTTAGTCTGAACCAGTTAGTGCAGTCTCCCACGCATGCAAAAGGACACACACTGGACATGATTTTAACTCTTGGGTTATGGGCAGAGGTTAAAGAAGTTTGTGATGCCGGGATTTCTGATCATTTACCCGTTTTATTCAAGTTCGAACTTTTAAAGCCTGTACCCGGCTTGCGCCCTTCTGAAGCCCGTTACCTGATCCAATGCACAGGCAGTCACGGTTGTAGCTGGTCTTAATGACTGTACATTTCTTTTAGGCACAGCAGCATGAAAATGTTGATCAGCTCTTAAATGATTTCAACTCTGTGTGTGAGAATATTTTAGACGCTATTGCCCCTTTTAAAACGAAGCGCTGTGATTCAGCATCAGAGCCGTGGCTCAATGAACCAACCGGGCCACAGGCGCGCTCTCCGACAGGCTGAGAGGAGATGGAAGAAAGACAGGCTCCACATTTCTTTGGAGATTTTAAAAAACTGCTTATCTGAGTATCAGGCAGCCGTCAAAAGTGCCAGCACAGTTTATTTCTACTGTGTGGCGGAGAATCTCAGTAAGCCCCAAATTCTTTGCTCTTTGAACACTCTTTTAAATCCTCATGATTCATCACTATCATCCTTGACTCCCTTCTTCTGCACTCTGTGACGATTCTTAGATATTTTATTGATAAGTAAGTGCTGCCAGACTTTTATCTGTATCCTGTACCCCAGATCTCCTGAACACACAGACAGACGCACACACAGACAGACGCACACATACACACACATACAAACGGATATACACACACACACGCATACACAGACACATACACACGGATACAGACACACACAGACAGAAACACACAGACACTCACCAACACACACACGGCCCGGGTGATGCGTAGAGGAGCCTCTGCTCTGCTGGAGTAGAGCTGGTGAGTTTAAAGCTCCTTTGGCTCAGCCGTGTTCAGGGATCTGCAGCAGGTATCTGCCACCTGGCAGGTGTTTCTCCAAGTCTGTTACCTCTGTTGTTGTTCATGTACCTTCGCAACCTCAGTTGCACATTTGCGGGTAGTTCAGGTCTTTGCTTTTCAGGAATGTTTCCACGTGTTCTAAACAGACGACAAAGTGACGCAAAATGTCACCCCTGGACGGCTGGAGATCAGAATATTCACTTTCAACTTCATCAAGCAATGCACGGAACAGGGCTGGTTCTATTTACATCAACCACCTGCCTGGCGGTCGCTAAGTAAAAAAAAAAAAAAAAGCCCTACGGAAGAAAAGCGTGTGTCGCGAGCTATGGCCCTTAAATTTTTAGTTGACAGAAATCATTGAAATTTAATATTTTGCATGGCGATCATGTTAACCTTTATGCTATCTTAGATGACCCCCCCCCCCCTTACATTGGCGTGTTTTCCCTACCATGACAAAGGTGGATAAAGGTGGAAAGATTTCATGTAATCCATGGACATCAGTGAAGATCACAAATCACTGAAGAAAAAAGGTTCAGAGCACTGTCTAGTGGGTCTATGTGACCCAACTCCCAATGTTAAAGTGCCTAGGATAGCACAAGGGTTATGGTCTGTTAGCAGCAGGGGATTGTGGGATGCTGTCATTTGATCTAATTATGGCTCAGCATGAGCGTTTCTGTTTGCCCACGTTTCTTTTCGTATGGCAATTTTGTTGTTCCCCTTCTTGTTTATTCTTCCTGTTGTGTTGTTTCTTTATTCTGGACCATGAGTGTGCGAGGGGGAGAGGTTGATCACCCCTGTGCAATGTTCAATGTGGTGTGTGTTCAAAGCAAATGGGCTTGCTATGTTAGGAGGACTGAATTCTCAAGATTCTCTTTCTGCCTTCTTATCTCTGGGATTGCGCTGAAAGTGTGGTGTATGGGAGAAGAGGACAGTTCTCAGCGCTTAGCGACAGCTTGGCTCCGGTATTTCCCACTGCGAGTGACATCACTGCTGGGCGTTACAATATTTATTCTACACATTCTTGTGATGAAAATGTTAAGATTGATTGTGTCTTGATTTTCCTCCTACAGAAACCATATTTTATGTTTTGGTCGCCTTTTTTTGCCACATGCTTTTTATTGAATTTTCAGTCCTAAAAAAAATTCAGAAACACAATTTACAATTATAAATTTCACTCGAGTCAGCCATAACAAAAATTACAACTTTATCAACAGTTTTTAGGTAATGCTTTCTCTTATTCACAGTCTAATTTTAACACCCCCCCTCCCCACCTCAAGAACAAGAGTGCGTCTCCTTAGATATTGACAAAATTAAGAATATAAACTTAACACACTTAAAATTAGGAGAAGAAAATAATAATGATGAATAAAAATTAACAAATGAAAAAACAGAGGTCTGTTGTACCATCCAAAATTAACAATCAACATTCTATTCCAGAGAGTCCATATTCTTTACAAAGTGTATAAAAGGTTGCCATATATTTTCAAATTCTTCTACTTTGTCTTTCAAAATATATGTAATTCTTTTCTAAAGGGACCCCTGACAGCATTTGTTGGAACCATTGGTTAATGCTTGGACTGTGAGTGTTTTTCCAGCGTTTGGCAATGCACATTTTAGCATGAATCAAGCTGATTTATAAACCTCACTTTTGTTGTAGTTATGTATTTTTGGAAATATCCCTAATAAGAAAAACTTTGGCTCCAGTGGGATCTGTTTTAAAGTAATTTTCTCTATTGTGACTTTCACTTCTTCCCAAAATGTTTGTATATATTTGCATTCCCAAGTTCAGTGGAAGAATGTTCCTTTCATTTCCATACATTTGGAGCAAACATCTGGTATATTTTTGTTATAAATATTTAAATCCGCTGGTGTTACATATGTACGCATTAACCATTTATATTGTGTTAATTTTAGTCTCGAGTTAGTTGACATCTTTTGAGCTGCAGCACAAGCACCCTCCCATTCCTCATTTGTAATTTGTTTTTGGAGATCTTCTTTCCAAGCATTTACTTTTTATTGTGAACTTTCATTTGAATTAGACAAAAACACATTATAAAACTCAGAAATTGCACCTTTTTTGGTACTGTCTCTCACCATGAACTTTTCTAAAATTGAGCTTGGTGGTTTATTGAGGGTCTTCTGTGTTTTCCTTACAAAGTTTCTGACCTGGAGAAATTTATAAAAATGTTTTTTGCTTAACTCATATTTATTTTTTAATTCTTCAAATGACATCATGATATCAGAATCTGAAGAATATAAGTCCCGGATGGCGGAAAGACCCTTTACTGCCCATATTTTAAAGGTGGCATCCGCTCTACCTGGGGTGAAGAATTTATTCCCCCAGATTGGGCTGTATTGTGATAATGGTTAAGTTTGGTTCATGTAATTTAAGACTCTGAACCATATTTGTATCATGTGTTTAAGAATTGGGTTCTTTGTCTCTTTGCGCAGCTTTTTTTTAGGTGTTTGAGTTAAGGAATAATGGGAGGGGCAGCTTTAGATCCTGAGATTCCATTTCAACCCAATGAGGTGCATTTTTGACTGTAAAATGAAACATTATAGATCTAATCTGTGCAGCCCAGTGGTACCATTCAATGTTTGGACTTTTTAGTCCTCCTCTGTCAAAGGGAAGATATAGTAACGTCAGACTGAGTCTTGCTTTTTTGTTGTTCCATATGAACCTGGCGAAAAGTTTCTTTAGTTTTGAAAATAAGTCTAGAGGTGGTGGCAGAGGTATGTTTTGAAACAGATAAATTAGTTTTGGGAGTACACTCATCTTTAATATATTTATTCTTCCCATTGTTGAAATTGGTAGTGTCATCCATGTCCATGGACACATAAGGAATGTGGGCGTGGTTAGCATGAAACCACTGTTGCTAAGGTCAACAAAAAGTTTACGGATATCTCTGTGCAAGTTTAGTTTACTTTTTTCTACATCATGAATACAATCTTTTTCAGATCTGTTTTGTTTAACAGTTTTTTTCCTGTTTGTTCCTGAATATTCAGAAATGTAATTTTAATCTTAATCTTCTCTATGATAGTCCTCCCGTCATCAGAACTTGTTGAAAACACCAAAAACCCTTTTCCATTGAAGTGGGTCTTTGGCCAAATCAACACTGTCAGCCGCCGCTGGAGATGCGCCCCTCTTCTGTGAGGGAGAATACCATTCTCCCTCACAAACTGGTAAATAAACTGATGGAACTAGGACTTCCACACTCCACCTGCTCTTGGATCAAGAGCTTTCTTACTGATCGCAGTCAGAGAGTGAGAGTGGGCCCACACACATCCAAGGCCCTCACACTCAGCACTGGCTCCCCACAGGGCTGCGTGCTAAGCCCCCTGCTCTACACCCTGTACACCCATGACTGCATTCCTGCTCACCACAGCAACACCACTGTCAAATTCGCAGACGATACGACAGTGGTGGGACTCATTTCGGGGGGAGATGAGTCTGCTTATAGAGACGAGGTGGATCAGCTGACAATGTGGAGTAGGGAGAACAATCTGCTCCTCAATACCACAAAGACCAAGGAGGTCATTATTGACTTCAGGAGGAAGAAAACCGCTGTTTCTCCACTGTTCATCAGCGGGGTCTGTGTGGAGAGAGTACCAGACTTCCGCTTCTTGGGGGTCCACATAGAGGAGGATCTAACCTGGGGAGTAAACACCTCTGAGCTGCTAAAAAAGGCCCAGCAGAGACTGCACTTCCTAAGGGTGCTCAGGAAAAACAACATCTCCCAGAGACTGCTGGTGTCCTTTTATCGATGCTCCATTGAGAGCATCCTCACATACTGTGTCTGTGTGTGGTTCAGCAGATGCACAGTGGCTCAGAGGAAAGCTCTTCAGAGGGTCATTAACACGGCACAGAAGATCACTGGCTGCCCTCTCCTCCCTCTGGAAGAACTCCACAGCTCGCGCTGCCTCAAAAAAGCCCAGGACATTCTCAAGGACACTTCACACCCTGGACACTCCCTCTTTGAACTGTTGCCATCAGGGAGAAGGTTCAGGTCAATCAAAACAAGGACTGACAGATTCAAGAAAAGTTTTTATCCCGTAGCAATAACTACATTAAACGCTGTAAAGAACAAGCCATAAATGGAAACATGACAGAATGTTCACGCGTGTGTGGGTTATGTCTGCTGTTTTTTATATTGTTTTTATACTATTTATTGTGATTTTATTCTTACTATTTTTACTATTTGACTATTTTTGCACCTTAATCTCATTGTACAATGTTGCAATGACAATAAAGACTATCTATCTATCTATTCCCATGCTACACATGCTGCACATGCTGCGGCCCTGGAGGCATCAGCCTTTCAACACAAGCCTCTTCTGTGTCCCATCACCTTCACTATAAAGCTGAAAACAATTTGGCAGATGAGTTAGTCTGTAAGCCTGTTGTTTTAATGTGGAGCTCCAGTTTGGCTGCACTTCAGCGGCCGTGCTGACTCAGCGCGCATGAATGTCCTTTGGGGTCCCATTAGCTGTCGTACTAAAAGAGGTGAACACCTGATGCTGAGAGATGAGGAGCATGTTCATTCCCAAACGGACTCCTCTAGCTGTTTCCTTTGTAGACCTGCTCAGAGAAATCGTTAGGTGCATCACTCCGGCACCCTCAGTGCAGAAAACTCCTGGAAGTTCAGAAGAGCAGAAACATTTTCCTTCCTGAGGACGAGTGGGACCATCATGTTCTCCCAGCCCGGATAGCACAGTCCATGACGGAGACCACGACTGTCCTCAGGCCAGAAACACAAACAAATTGCAGAAAAGTTTCCTTGCACACTTTCTTTTATTTGTCAACCAGAACTCAGATCTGATGGCTACTGTGAGCGGGTCATTTTGTTAGTAGACTTAAGGAGCCTCATTTATTTTGTCCTGTCAAATAGATGGTTTTGAGCCTAATGTTGAGGTGGGTGGAGCAAACTGTCCTTTACATTCAAACTAGGCCAAAGTCCCGTGAACCCTTACAGGGGTCGATCCGTAGGGATGCAGCGGGCTTTTGGGTTGTGTGGGGCGTAGAGGCTCGTAGAAAGGAGCGGCTGCATCTTGGGAGGGAGTGCAGGTGTGTGTCTTCCCTTGAGGCTCCTGCAGCCACCTTAAAGGGAGTCAGGAAAATGGAGCATACCATTGTCATGCATGTGGTACGAGTGTCGTGTAGTATTTGTGAGCTACACACACTTTTAGCACATAGGTGATGCTGTTATGCGTTCTCCTTACACCACTGGAACGGCTCAAACAGCTCCTTAATCAGGATTTGGGGGATGAAAAAGAGAAAAATCCCAACGACAAGCCTGCGTTTCACCTTCTTCACCAGGGGTGTCCAAACTTTGCAAAGATGGACAGATTTTGTGAGGTGGAATGTGTGAGGACCAATCAGTCGGCCTGACATGTCTTAAACTGTTTTTGTGGGATATTTGGAGTGGGGTCATAATTATCTTTCAGTTTTGTTGCTACCTTCTGTTTCCTCTCGTCTCTGGTGTTTTTTCCTACCAGTCATTTTTCTCTTCATCCCGTCACCTGTGATCAGTTATCTCATCCGTCCACCTGCTTTAAGCCGCGTGTTTCCTCCACTTGTTGCCAGATTGTCTTGGGTTTCTTCCCGAGTGTGGAGCATCTAGCCTTGTTTTTCAGTGATAAACTCGGATGAAAGACTTTTGGATTGGAATTCCCTGCATCCTGCGTTTGTCTCTGCAAAGGGATCCTGACTATTTTAATAACATTGAACTTAAATGAACTGTGGGCATAATGTACCACAGCCTTACCTCACCTTAAACGATTTTTAAGTGTTTGCTATGGCAGCATGCCTGAAGGAAAAATGAATATTTTTACTCACCTTGTTCTTTCCTGCGTGCCCCGTACAGATTTGACCTTTCTTGCCTGCAGACAGCCTGTATCCACCTGTAAGGGCAGTTGTGACCATATGTCTACAGTTCAAAACCGCAAAGTTCTTTAATGAGCAGCATCAGCAGCATCTCCGCCTTCAAAAGGTTCGTGTGATTGGCATTCCCTCTGTGTGCCAGCTTTTGGAGTGTGAAAACATGACTGCTGAGTCTGTAAAGACATTTTTACCTGCAGGAACAAGCCTGAGCGACTCCACTGACGGCACACATGGGGGGTGCATACATTTGCTGGAACAGGGCTCTGCCTCAGGGTCCCCAAAATCTGTCAACGGAAGGAAGTTTTAGGAAAGATTTCATGTCAAAGTTGTGCCTCGTAGCCATGCAGTTCAGCTGGGAGTCCTGCTTTGATTTGACTTGATTTCAACACAGAAACGTCGCATTTGCAGGAACTTGATTCACCTCTGCATTCTTAGACTCGACCCCGTTTGAATCTGAGATGAATGGAGCAGAGCTCCTGAACGGATCAACGGTGGCGTGGCGTCCGGGTCTGTTGGACAGGTGATGCTGTGCAGGCCTGAGGCCGTCATCGTCAGCCTTCCAGCACTCTCAGGTGACTGCTCCAATCAGGTTCTGTGTTTCACATTTAAAGACACATTTGTTCAATTATGAGCAGCAGCATTCAACAGATGTGTGTGCAGCAGTTTTCACTTCCTTGTTAGCATGCTTTGTGGCTTCAAACGGACTAATGGGTTTTGTGACAGGCTCATTTGACCCGTTCTTACCCAGTTCAATGACATTTCTTCCTTGAGTTCCATGGCGTCATGGAGCTCAGGGAAAGGTTGGGGTTGGACTCAAACTGGTTATGGGGGGTTGGAGGTTGAAGTCAGCTGTAAAAACTCACTTTTAGTCATTGGAATGTCTAAATAGGATGAGCTGTTCAAACATGCGTGGGGTAAGATGACTTAGAGAAAGCTGACTCAGGTGTAGACTTCACTGGTTGGCCTTGAAGAGGATGTCCAGGAGTCAGGAGAAGAGCGACGAAACCTGCGGTGACCTTTGGTCAGGATTATGTCTGTTGGAAGCATAGACATCTATGAAGGGGTAAAGTTCTGAAAATAAATAGGGATGTTCTAAGCTGATCTTGTGCTATCTTAGATGACCCCCCCTTACATTGATGTGTTCTCCCCACCATGACAAAGGTGGATAAAGGTGGAAAGATTTCATGTAATCAATGGACACCAGTGAAGATCACAAATCATTGAAGAAAAAAGGTTCAGAGCACTGTCTAGTGGGTCTAGATCAGTGGTCCCCAACCACCGGCCCGCGGGACACTTGGCACCGGGACGCACAGAAAAAAAAAATTATTTCCATTTTATTGTTTTTCCGAAAAAAACGTTTTAATTTGAAAAGTGACCGGATTCTCTCTGTTACATCCGTCACACTTAACGCACGTCAAAGTCGCAACACCAAACATCACGTGATACACCCCGCAAAAATTAACCCAAACAACCAAAATGAGCAAAAGATATTATTTTTATTTTTGTTATTATTATTACTAAAGAGAAAATACCACCCCCGGTCCGCGGTAAACGTGTCTTGCGTTGTACCGGTCCGCGGTGACAAAACGGTTGGGGACCACTGGTCTAGATGACCCAACGATGTTAAAGTGCCTAGGATAGCACGCATATTTTGATCAGCGTTGTATTTTTCATGCTTGTTCTTACAGATAAACGTCCCACTAGAAATCTGCACATCATGAAGGATTCACGATATTTTGTTGCCACAAAGTGCAGCAAAATAGTTTGAACAAGAGGTGCACAAAACAGGAAGTGCACAAAAAGGGATCTTCTAAGTGTTAAAAGTTTAAAGAAGATGAATAAAATAAAAATCAGGAGAATCTTGATCTGAATTTAATCTGTTTAGATGTGTTTGAAAAGCATTAAATCTGGACGATGGATTATCGGCACATCACATTAATCCAAACAACCATTGTTACCCTGGTCTTAGCATATTGTTAGCATGATTATTAATGATAAAAACAACAACAACTACAGGCATAAGCTGCCAAAAGTATTCAGTCTTTAGTTGTTTCCAGTCAGGTGTGTAGTTCGTCGTGTTTGTCTGGGTAGACGCTGCTCTGGAGTGAGTGTTTTGCTCCGTGGCAGACAGTAACACACCCGGGTCTTCAGTCATGCTATGTCTGAATCCCTCATGAACCATTTTACGATGCAGAAACCAGCTTTGTATTGCAGAATGAAAAGAACAGATCCTGCAGCCACAATAAATGCCTCTAAAAAAATGGAATGAACAACACAGAAAATAAATTTCATTATGCAACTACATCAAGCACAAAACATTGATAATAACCACATACATTTGGAATTTTATTTATATCATTTCACCCATGAAAATGGGATTATTTGAAGACTAAATCCATCCTCCTCCTCTCCTCTTTCCTCTAAACAGTCCATCACCCTCTTGCCTCACAGCAAGATGGGCCCAAAACAAAACACCAGTGGGGGACCTCTCAGTGTGGAGTGTTCTCCTGTGCATGCGTGGGTTTTCTCCAGCTTCCTCCCACCGTCCAAAAACACGCTTCATAGGTTCATTGGTCACTCTCTAACCTCTCTAACTCTAAAGTGTCCATAGGTGTTAATGTGAGAGTGTGTGAGTGTGTGGTTGTGGCCCTGAGACAGACTGGGGACCTGTCCAGGATGACCCCTGCCTTTACCCACAAGTGGCTGGGATAGGCTCCAGCAGCCTGAAAGGGACAAGACGGGTTTAGAAGAACCATCCATCATAGTCCATTTCTGTTGGGGCGTTTTAATTTGAATTTGCATCATTGTTTCTTTTTTTTTCTCTTTATTTTTGTTTATTTTTTCTTTTATTTATTTTTTTATTAACTTTTTTAGTAACTTTTTTTTTTGTGGGTCTCGGCCACTTCAGTAATGCTTTAATTCAAAATAAATAAATAAACTTTCTTTCCTTTTAAAACACGTAAAGACATAAAAAGGGTTTAACTGTTCATGGACCCCGAATTTGTGAATTTGTTTACATTTTTTTTTAAATTAAAATAAAGCTGCAGTGATGCAGCTCTACTGAGGTTTGTAGAGTGATTAAGTCAGAACAGAACTTTTAGAAGTATGATTAATGTTGCTTGTTCTTCTGTTGTCTAAACACAAACACTAAGGGGCATTTTGGTCAAACAAGGCTAATGATGTGGGTCCCAGTGGGACAGCTCCCTCTGGGCTGCAGTCTGATGATCTCCAGTAGAGCCGTCACACAGAGCAGCTTGGGTGTTGCAATGAAGGAGGCGTCGTGCTCAGGCCTGTCCCTCAGCTGCCACAGAATGGAGAGTTTGTCATCAAACACTAAAAGAGGCAGATAAAGATAAAGAGCTGCACATGAAATATGAGGTAACTGTGTTTTTTACGTCCTTCAGGAGCGCCTGTAGACGTGATGAAGGACGAAGCTCTTTCTCCGAGGACATCGTATCTCTGCTCACATCCCTCCAGTAGAACTCACAAGGTCAACAATTTATAACTTTCTTGTTTACTGAGCAAGCTCTGATGTCACAAAGGTTTGCACAAGGCTGGAAACTCCCCAATGTGTGATCCTGATCCTTTTTTTTGTTTTTCTTCCACAGAAATTTCAGTTGTTGCTGCTTCTTTTAATGCCAAACAAAACTCAAGCGGGAAACTTCCTTTTGCTGAAAATGTTTCCTTGGAAAACAAAACAGAGGTAAAACAGGAAAAGTGAGAACAGTCTATTCAATGGTTAGAAATTGATGGGCTGGATGATGTTGACACAACAGAGATATCCGTAATATAAGTGGGGCTTTCCTGTTACTTTCTCCTGCAGGGCGGCACGCTGCTTGAACCACCAACCTACTGTCCGTGTTATCAGGTCTGAGCTTTCTCTGCAGGAAACTGCAGAGAAGAAACGGTCTGCAGCGCCGGCACGCACAGGTGAAAGGTGACCGCGCAGCACGACCTGAGCTGCTGTGGCGCTGCGCTCTTACTGCAGCTCCACTGACCGTCCAGGACACGCCTTTCTACCGCCGGGGGCCGCCTGGAAACAACCGAACCACTGTGACCCGACGGCAGCTTTTGGAGATTCACACAGCTGATACAACCGTTCAAATATTAACAAGCAGAAACACAAAGGTTATCCATGAATCAAGCGATAAACCTTCAAAGGAAACTCATAAATGGTACAAGCGCCACCATAGATTTCACAGATGTCTACTTTACAACAGGTGCCTGAAGGAAACATACTGTAGAAACACTTCTGTCTGGGATCAAACCTTTTCAGAAAGTCAATGTCTAGCCTAAAGGCTATGCACAGGAACCTAAGTACCTCTGACAGCTTCAGCGACAAGTGTCTTCAGCTTTAATGTTGTCCCTAAATGGATCAAAAATGACTGGAAAAGGCCAACGATTGATGATTAGCAACCGTAATATGGTGTGACTGTAAATGGGGTCAAATACAGAAACCAGAACAGAACCTTGGTTTAAACCTAAGCTCGAACAAACGGAGCTGACATAATGAGATACTAATCCTAACAGGCACAACAGGTCTACGCCTGATCTATGGGATGCCTCTGTTTCCTCTGGCCCCCGGTTGACCCTCTGACTCCGTTTCTGGTTCTGGTGTCGAGTTTCAAATGCCCAAAGTCTGCTTTTCCACGAGGAAAAGGGACATGAACTGGGGGGACACCATAACATCTGTCCACAACCTGAGGCTCTCGGCTTTTGTCTGCTTAGCTGCTGGACAGCACCAGCAAAAAAGGACAGATGATGCAGTTGATTGACAGATTACCAACATTTAACCCTACCACACCATGGAGCTTTACACACCTGACAGATAATCTCTGACGACAACCAAAGGATTCCAAATGGAGAGTGGACTGGACTTTTGGCTGTATTTACAAAGCTTTCTTCAGGGTCCACGGTGTACCCTGCCTTGCCCAACAGTACGTGGGATAGGCTCCAGCATCCCTGTGACCCCAAAAAAAGATTAAGCGGGTTTGTAAAACGGATGGATGGAACTCTTTACTCATGAAGTCCCTGCAGAAAGGCTTCTTTGTTTGCAGCTTGAGTGGTGCCGAACACCCTGCAGACGTTGGAGAACCACGTTGTGTTCATCAGGACGGTCACCAAAGTGTGCACAGCTCTTTCATGGCAGCAGCCCTGGACCAGACAGGTGTTCCCGCTGCTGCCTGTCATCTGTACTGTAAGGACACCGTAGGCTGAGCTGAGCCTGGGAGATGTTGGGTCCGGGCCATGTCCGCTCATGTCCGCTATGTCACACAATCATAAATCAGTTTAACCCGGCTCAGTAAAAGACAAAACCCACCCACAGAAAACAAGAAGTTTATCTTTCTGCATGTGTGACAAACCACCACATTCATGGCCTCTGACTCATGCAGATGGATTAGC
The DNA here is from genome assembly GCA_037389245.1 of Oryzias sinensis. Classification (NCBI taxonomy): domain Eukaryota; kingdom Metazoa; phylum Chordata; class Actinopteri; order Beloniformes; family Adrianichthyidae; genus Oryzias; species Oryzias sinensis. The sequence continues at coordinate 29,803,527 of CM074488.1, forward strand.
TCTGCACATTTTTGAACTTTACTGAACCAGTGAAATCCCTCAGGGATTAAACCTGAGAGAACAGCTCAGGTGACAACGTCAAAAAAAGTGCACCAACATGGGTTCAGAGCTGAAGGAATTGGCTACAGGTGTTTTCGGAAGGTTGTGCAGGAACGCCAGTGGATCTTGTGACATGTTTGCGCACCCTGCAGATTAATAACTAGGAGAGCAATCGTTGGAAATATGTCTGTTAATGAATAAACACGTTTTATGGAGAAGTTTTCCTGAAAGGAATACAACAATGTTTTCCCGTTCTCGTCGGCACTGAATCGGCACATAAAAGAGCCTGGTTGGTTAAACAGCTTCATTCATGTCGGTGAGGCATTTTTTTCCTTTGAACGGGGGCTTTTGAGCCTCTGGACGGGGCTTTCCGTAGGTTCTGCCTCCAAATCACACCCAGAGACTCTGCCAGATCTTTCATTGTGGAAATTGGATCGATTGGATGCGGGTGCAGAAATGAGAAGTATCAAAATGAATTCAGGGGGAAGAGCAGAAAAACCCCTTCAGCACTTGTTTTTCTTTTCTGTTCTTGGCAGACACGTGAAACTTTCGGTCGGTGCCAGTGTTAACCTATAAGGCACCAAGGTGCAACTGCACACTTGGCACAGGGACAGGAACTGTGTTCCACTTGTCACAACTAGAGTCGACCTGCCGTTTGAACGCCCTGAGACATGGGCAGAAGATACTTCACATACCGGCCCTTCATCGCCTAATAAGTGGCTCCTGATAAACTGAAACAGAGAAAAGCAGTTTCTCTCCGGTTAAGAATCCAGTGGTTTACGCTGGTTGCTACTGTAAAAGTGTTACATATCAGTGTAAGGCTGCTCTTCTCTGCTTCACAATCTGTTGAGATTACCTTCATGTGCAAACAGTTCAAGAAATGCAGGGCTCTGCACTGTTAAAGGGTTAACCACTGCAGGCCTCACAGAAGGCTCCCAATCCACAACCTCTAGATCAAGCTGCCCTGAATGGGACTCACGATCTGCTTCAAACGAATTGGATAGTACTGGTTTATAATCACAATCACAGACACACTCAAAAATACAAATCATGGATGAGACCCCAATTTTTGAGTCAAATAGCAGCATAATGGGAAAGTAAGGCAGGGAAAATCACCAAGCAGTAGTAGATGAGCAAAAAGTAAATACTGACTGCATAAATAGGAAAAAAAAACTAAAGGAAATAGTTACTTATCCTAATCACAAACGAGGCTTAAGGAAAACACAGACCAACTGAAGAAGGAAATAGGTAAAAAGACTGAAAGATTTGTAAAACAAGGTGAGGAAAAAAGCCTGCAGAATAGTCTGGTTTAATTCTAGTGTAAAATGAGAACGACTACGCTAGAACCCATCAGCCAAAGCTTTTTCAATGTAGTGCTAAATCTCTTCAAGGGGCTGATAGGCAAACAGAATGAACAGACAAAACCCCATCTGCACCACGAGTGTGGCACTTTTATGGCATCCTGGAAAAACAGTCATTGGCTTTCATAATAACGGCTACCCCCAGATTCTGAAGCCCCACCATGGAAGACAGTTCTGCGTCCTTTGCCGAATGAACACTGATGTGCACATGCATGTACGTGCAGTTATGTACAAAAGCGAATTCACTAATTTACACAGGCATTTCACACAACTCACACGAACATACATGCACACTTGTGTGTTCATATTCATGGTCATGTACATCTATCCAGATACATGGTAAATGTGTATACTTATATAGCGCTTTCCACCCTCTTTCGAAGGCCCAAAGTGCTTTACAGTCACAGTCCCATTCACCCATGCACACAAACATTCACACACTGATGGTGGGCCAACCTCCCACCATAGGCAAGGTGGGGTTCAGTGTCTTGCACATTTCGACACATGGGCGTGCAAGTCGGGAATCGAACCTGCACTCTTAAGATCATGGGTTGACCCAACGCTGCACCATGGCCCCCCTCCCTGCACCACGGCCGCCCACATGCACATCCATCCAGTTATGCACGTCCACATCCATGCAGATACATGCGAATCCATCTAGATACATGCACATCCATCCAGATACATGCACATCCATCCAGATATATACACGTGCACATCCATCCAGATACATGCACATCCAGCTAGACACATGCACATCCACTTGTGATATACGTGTGGCTATCCATTCAGATATGCAAATCTATCTAGATACATGCACGTGTAATATCCATTCCAGATATATACACGCAGGCCATCTATCTGTGACACATGTACATCTATCTAGATATATACACGTACATCTTATCCAGATACATGCAAATCTATCAGATACATGTATCGCGTAATATCCATCCAGATATACACGCACATTCATCCAGATATGTATATTCATCCAGATATATACACGTGTACATCCATCCAGATATATGCAAATTCATTTATAGATATGCACGTGCATATCTATCCAGATATATACATTGTGCACATCCATCTGTGATACATGTATATCTATCTACAGAAACATGTATGTTTTTCATTCAGATATGCATATCTATCGCAGTATATGTACATTCATTTGTGGTATATGCACATTCATCTAGATATGTACATCTATCTAGATATGTACATTCATCTAGATATATATATCGCACATCTATTCAGATATATGCAAATTATTTAGATACATGTATCGTGTATTATCTATCTAGATATATACACGTACATTCATTCAGATGCATGTATGTTCATCTAGAAATATGCATATTTATTCAGATATGCACATTCATCTAGATAAATGCACATCCATCTAGATACATGTACATCCATCTAGATACATGCTTCATTCATTCAGATATGCAACTATCTAGATACCTGCACGCACATTCATCCAGATACATGCAACCATTTAGATACATGCACATGCACCTCCATCCAGATATATACACGTGCACATCCATCTAGATACATGCATATCCATCCAGAGACATGCACATCTATCCAGATACATGCACACCCATCCAGATACCTGCACATTCATCCAGATATATACATGCACATCCATCCAGATATATACACGTGCACATCCATCTAGATACATGCACATCCATCCAGATACATGCACATCCATCCAGATATGCAAATCTATCTAGATACTCTGCACGTGTATTGTCCATCCAGATATGCAAATTCATTTGAGATACATGCACGTGTACTCTCATCCAGATATATATACAAAAAGTACATCCATCTAGATGCATGCATGTTCATCCAGAAACATGCACATCATCTGAGATACATGGCCATCTATCATGGCTCTCTCTCTACCACGTGCCGCCATGCACATCCATCCAGTTATGCACGCTCACATCCATGCAAATACATGCGAATCCATCTAGATACATGCACATCCATCCAGATACATGCACATCCATCCAGATATATACACGTGCACATCCATCCAGATACATGCACATCCAGCTAGACACATGCACATCCATCTAGATATATACACGTGCACATCCATCCAGATACATGCAAATCTATTTAGATATATGCACGTGTACATTCATCTAGATATATAATGTGCAGCATTCATCTAGATACATGTATATCTATCTAGAAATATGTATGTTTCATTCAGATACATGCATATTCATTTAGGTATATGTACATCCATTTAGATACATGCACATCTATTTCCAGATACATGTACATTCATCTAGATATATACACGTGCATATCCATTCAGATACATGCAAATCTATTTAGAAACATGCATGTGCACATTCATTCAGATATATACACGTGTACATTCATTCAGATATGTATGTCTATCTAAAATATGTATTATTTATTCAGAGTTGTTATGCATATCTATTTCCAGAGTATATGTACATTCATTTAGATACATGCACATCCATCTAGATACATGCACGGTAATATCCATCCAGATACATGCAAATCCATCTAGATACATGCACATGCACCTATATTCAGATATATATACGTGTACATCCATCTAGATACATGCATATTCATTCAGAGACATGCACATCTGCCCAGATACATGCACACCTATCTGTGATACCTGCACATCCATCCAGATATATACACATGCACATCCATCCAGATATATAGATGTTCACATCCATCTAGATACATGCACATCCATCAGATATGCACATTCATCCAGATATGCAAATCCATCTAGATACTCTGTAATGTACATCTATCCAGATACATGCAAATTCATCTAGGTACATGCACGTACCTCCATCCAGATATATACACGTGCACATCCATCCAGATATGTATATTCATTCAGAAATATGGCTACTCATTCAGATACATGTACATTCATCTAGGTACATGCACATTCATCTAGATACATGCACATCCATCTAGATACATGCACACTCATCCAGATATATGCAGTCTATCTAGAGGCTACATGTATGTGCACATCTATCCAGATATATACACGTGCACACTCTTATTCAGATATGCATATCTATCTAGAAATATGCATATCTATTCGATATTATAGATATCTATCTAGATATGCACATTCATCTAGATATATGTATTATCCATCTAGATACATGCATATCCATCTAAATACATGCACATCCATCTAGATACATGCATATCCATCTAAATACATGCACATCCATCCAGATACATGCAAATCCATCTAGATACCTGCACGTGCACATCCATCCAGATACATGCAAATCCATTCAGATACATGCACGCACCTCCATCCAGATATATACACGCAAGATCCATCCAGATACATGCATATCCATCCAGACACATGCATATCTATCTCAGATACATGCACAACCATCCATGTGATACATGCACATCCATCCAGATATATACATGCAGCACATCCATCCAGATATATAGATACAAGCTCACATCCATCTAGATACCTATTATCCATCTAGATACATGCACATCCATCTAGATACATGCACGCCGCATTATCCATCCAGATACATGCACATTCATCTATACATGCATTATCCATCTAGATACATGCACATCCATCTAGATACATGCATATCCATATCTAAATACATGCACATCCATCCAGAGTAAATGCAACCATCTAGATACCTGCATCGCACATCCATCCAGATACATGCAAATCCATCTAGATACATGCACGTGCACCTCCATCCAGATATATACACGTGCACATCCATCTAGATGCATGCATGTCCATCCAGAAACATGCACATCTATCCAGATACATGCACATCCATCATGGCCCCCCTCCCTGCACCACGGCCGCCCACATGCACATCCATCCAGTTATGCACGTCCACATCCATGCAAATACATGCGAATCCATCTTGATACATGCACATCCATCCAGATACATGCACATCCATCCAGATATATACACGCAGTATTATCCATCCAGATACATGCACATCCAGCTAGACACATGCACATCCATCTAGATATATACACGTGCACATCCATCCAGATACATGCAAATCCATCTAGATACATGCACGTGCACATCCATCCAGATATATACACGTGCACATCCATCCAGATACATGCATATCCATCCAGAAACATGCATATCTATCCAGATACATGCACATCCATCTAGGTACATGCACATCCATCGAGATACATGCACATCCATCCAGATACATGCACATCCATCCAGATATATACACGTGCACATCCATCCAGATACATGCAAATCCATCTAGATACATGCACGTGTACACTATCCAGATATATACACGTGTACATTCATCCAGATGCATGCATGTTCATCTAAAACATGCACATCTATTCAGATACATGCACATCTATCTAGATATGCACATTCATTTTAGATACATGCACATTCATTTATGATATGTACGTGCACATTCATTCAGATATATGCAAATTATCTAGATATATGCATATGTACTCCTCTATCTATGATATATACACGTGCACATCTATTTGATAAGATGTATATCTATCTAGAGACATGTACATCTATCTGTGATACATGCATACCATTCAGATACTTGTATTATCCATCCAGATATATACACATGCACATCCATCCAGATATATAGATGTTCACATCCATCTAGATACATGCACATCCATCTAGATACATGCACATCCATCCAGATACATGCAAATCCATCTAGATACCTGCACGTGCAATATCCATCCAGATACATGCAAACTATTCAGGTACAAAGTGCACGCACCTCCATCCAGAGAGTATAGCACGCAGCATTATCCATTCCAGATACATGCATATCCATCCAGAAACATGCATATCAATCCAGATACATGCACATCCATCTAGGTACATGCACATCCATCCAGATACATGCACATCCATCTAGATACATGCACATCCATCCAGATACATGCAAATCCATCTAGATACATGCATGTGCACATCCATCCAGATATATACACGTGCACATCCATCCAGATACATGCATATCTATCCAGAAATACACATCTATCCAGATACATGCACATCCATCTAGATACATGCACATCCATCCAGACATGCACATCCATCTAGATACATGCATATCCGTATCTAAATAAGGCACATCCATCTAGATACATGCATATCCATCTAAATACATGCACATCCATCCAGATACATGCAAATCCATCTAGATACCTGCACGTGCACATCCATCCAGATACATGCAAATCCATCTAGATACATGCACGTGCACCTCCATCCAGATATATACACGTGCACATCCATCCAGATACATGCATATCCATCCAGACACATGCACATCTATCCAGATACATGCACAACCATCCAGATACATGCACATCCATCCAGATATATACACACGTGCACATCCATCCAGATATATAGATGTTCACATCCATCTAGATATACGCACATCCATCCAGATACATGCACATCCATCCTGATACATGCACATCCATCCAGATACATGCACATCCATCCATATACATGCACATCCATCTAGATACATGCACATCCATCTAGATACATGCATATCCATCTAAATACATGCACATCCATCCAGATACATGCAAATCCATCTAGATACCTGCACGTGCACATCCATCCAGATACATGCAAATCCATCTAGATACATGCACGTGCACCTCCATCCAGATATATACACGTGCGCATCCATCCAGATACATGCATATCCATCCAGATACATGCACATCCATCCATATACATGCACATCCAAATCCAAGAACCAATTATGTAGCGGCCCCTAGGGACAGCTGCGCTTCTAGAGAAAAGCACCCCCAATTCAAGTCAGTAGTGTGACCTATAGAGTATAAACCCCACAGCCCTCACAGGTCCCTACAGGTGTGGGGTAACCAGATCCAGTGAAACCAGAGGCAAAAAGAACCACTGGACAGGGTGGCTTGCTCAGATACTACATCAAGCCCTAAAACTATCAACTTTAAACCAAGTCTAATCCGTTTCAAAATCTTGTAATAGAGGAGTTAGAGCAGGAGGTGAGACAGAAAGCTGCATGCCTGTGAGGCTCCAGGGGGAGCGTGCACTGATGCACGGAGACATGACTTTCTCTGTTTGGAAGGGTGTGGACTTGATGACACGGAGGAAGGAGCTGCTGTGGACTTAATCTGCACCTCAGCCCATGTTGCTCTTGCTCTGGCTCACCGGGTGATTGCGTTGAGGCAAGTGCCAGAGATTTCTTGTTGACGCTCTTTCTCTGCTCTGCTGCAGTTGTGCTGAAATTTTTGTATTACTGTTTGTTTCTTGGAACTGTTTCTACAAAGTCAGGCTGAATATCACTGAATGAGTGTTGCATTGACCTGGAAGCACTTTCTGAACTCATTACACTTGTGAAGATGACGATCAAGATCTGTCTGTCTTAAGCCGCTGACTGGTTCATTTAGAGTCCTGGACTTCAAACAGGAAAGTTTTTTAGGAAAAGCTCACTAACTGTTGTGTGACATCAGTCTGTTGGAGGTTAGAGCAGAGTGGGGTGTCTGCTCCACCTCCATTAAAAGTTAAGATTCCTGAGTGACTTAAACTCATGAGAACACTGTCTGCTCAATGCAAGGTAAAAAGAGCATACTGACTGTGCAGCCTGGAATTTGACCAGCAGGCTATCGAGCAGGCTCCTCAACCCCCAGCCCCTAGTTAGTTGTAAACTATGAGTTTCATTCATTTTTAATTCAAAAGTATTCCCATTACAGTTTAACCTGAAAAACCTGTGACCTGAAATAGACTGGCTCATTTAGGTGGGACAGTCGACGTGCACAACTTCCTGGACATCAGCAGCAAGATGAGTGGCATGTGGAATCAGTGTTCCTGTTTTCTGACTGGAATCATCACGTGAAACCTTTTCTCTAGGGACTTTGAGTGGACTTTAGTGTAAAGCGTCTGCTACTGGGGCAGTAGGTTCTGCTGCAGACCCCTCTAACACTCCAAAGTGCAGACAGCAAAGATGATTGACAAGAAGCACAGACTGATAATAGAGGGTGGGGTCATGTAGACATATTGGCTGAAAATACCATTAAATCTCTGAATTTGACAATGTTATCCAGTGGGTTGTGAGTTAACCCACACTCTCTGTACAAGGCTGACCTTGTTCCAAAAGACTGCGAGATTGGCTCAAGCACCACTAAAGTTCACCAAAGTGCAGCTCAACAGACACAAGACGTGTCATGCCAACTGTGAAGCACGGGGAGGAGGCCTGATGGTATGGGCCTTTTCATGACCCTGCTTACATGTAAAGCATGGAGTCACCGGGGTCAGAGTACATTAACGTAATGTGCTCAAACTTGGTTGAGAACTTTCAGCCTGATAAATGGAGTCCATGAACCTGGTCCTTGTCTCTGAACCCGCCCCCCTCCCAAAAGCCACATTTCATTGGAGTGTGATAAACAAGGAGCTGTCTTTTGGCCCAGTTTGTTCCCAGACCTACATACGAGGACTTGTGTTGTACGCTGCAGTCCCATCATTCATTGTTCTCTCTTATCAAGGGGTTAGTGCAGCCTTATCAGGCACTTAGGATTACAACCGAAATGTCTGAAGTTTTTGCCCCTGAGCTAACCTTGACAGACTGGACTAAGAGTGGGGTGGGGGTGAGGGGTACTATCAGGGTTGTTTACAGTAGATCTGTGACAGAGTAAGAGACTCATCTCAGTGGATCTGAGCTCTGCCTTAACCATTAAGCCAGAGCACCGGCACACAGACAACCAACAGGCTGAGAGCGGATCTGGGGGCTCGCCATCTGCTGATAGATCTATCTGCTGATGGATGGATCAGTCTGCTGAATAGATCAGTCTGCTGATAGATCAGTCTGCTGATAGATCAGTCTGCTCATCAAAGCCTGTGCAGGTGATAAATATCTGCAATGGAAACCAAAGAAAGAGCAGTAAAAAGAGAGACACTACGCGTCTTAGGACCGGTTCTGCTCAGATGGCAGAGCACAAACAGAAATTAACGGTTTCTTTCTGACTTCAAATATGATCTCACCGACTCCTGCTGTAACCATTTCACTAACGGAAATCCCTGCATGATGTGTTTTTTCCTCAAACCTATGACGTTTTATATAAACAGTGGTTTCTGTTCTTTTGTTCTCCTTAGATCTGAAGACAACATTGAAAGAAAAGTTTTTGATTATTAAAACAGCCAAAGCGTTACATTTTCATTAATTTTGTTAAACTTACATTGCAGTTTTTGCTGTTGACAATGTTGTGTTTGAAATAAAAAGGACCCTGTTTGAACTTGTATGGAAAACCTAGGTAATGTTCTAATTAATGTGTAACTACTGTTTGCAAAATATGATGAAACATTTCAGATTGATGTTTAAATGGCAAAACTAAAAAGTAGATGTTCATTTGTAGGAACTTTTTGCAGGTGACCCATCCAAGCTGAGCCTCGCCTACGCCCATTAGTGGCATGGATAGGCTCCAGCAACTACGTTTGCTTGTAGTTATGGACGGAGGATGGATTCTTCAGGTCCAAACGTGCTTCATGGTTGAATGAATGGCATGAATTTAGCTGTTGAACTTGGGGTTTTTGTATTAACTTGCTGCATTAAATATTTCTTGTGTCTGTATAAAATGCAGACAGCCTCTCTTCAAGCTCCTCCTCACATCCGATAAGTTGTGCAGACAGTCATCCTGTATATCAGCACGACCCAGATGCAGGACAGATGGGGCAAAACTCAGTGAAGAACTGGTAATTTAATGACAAAAATCGCCACTCATGGTGGTGTTTTCATGTCACCATGTCACCACTTTCGCCAATCCGGATTGAACCTGAAGGAAGTTCACTCACCTTCCACCTGAGCGTGGGCTCGGGAGAATCTGCCAATCAGACTTTTGAATTGTTCAACGTGGCAGAATCAAAGATGGGCAGGTCAACTGATGTCACCAGTGGCTAATGAATGAATGTTTCACTCAGGATAGTTTGCTAATACTTTATCCTTATCAGCTATGATGCTAGAGTCATCCATAACCGGTTTATGTTTTTATTTTACTTTTATTTGTCTGAATAAAATTATTATATATCTTTTACAGAAAGAGTTTTGTATGTTTAGTCTGTTTTAATGTTATAATGTTATTTTTACAATTTTTATGCTTTGTGGTTTTTTGTGGTAAAAACTGTCCTCACTTTAGTTTAGGTGCTGCAAAACATTTAATAAACTATTAACAAAGTTAATTAATACATTTGTTAGGCTTATAAGCAGTTTAGTAATATGGACTTTGAAGACAAGGGTCTGACTTTAGATGTTAATAAATCTTATTAACACTTTCAGGTATTTGCAAAACATCTATAATGCTAATAAATATCTTACTAGCATCTGACACATTAATAAAGCCTATTAATTTGTTAAGTTAGTTAATAAAACGTATTAATCTTATGACCACTTAGGCTTGTGTGAGACATCTATAATGCTAATAAATGTCTTACTAGCATCTGACACATTAATAAAGCCTATTAATTTGTTAAGTTAGTTAATAAAATGTATTAATCTTATGACCACTTAGGCTTGTGTGAGACATCTATAATGCTAATAAATGTCTTACTAGAACCCCAAACAATAATAATACTTCTTAATTTGTTAACAAAGGTTGTTAATAAATCTTATTAAGCTTATTAACACTGACACATTTGGTAGGCATCTATAATGCCAATAAATGTATCATTAGCATCTTAAAAACATCCTAATAATCATGCCTATAAATGTGTTAACTAAGTAATTTAACAAACCTTATTAGACTAATTGTACTACTACTACTACTAATACTTGTTAATGAGGCTGGGTAGCTAGGTTGGTAACATAAAGAGCTGCCACTCAGGAAACAATGGTACTGGGGGCAATTACCATGTCAATGGCGACCAATTAACGTCACCCAGTGGCAAGACCGAGTGCGGTCCCCCCGCTCACCACCGCCCCAGAGGATGGGTCAAATGCAGAGACTTTCCCATAGAGCGATACATAAAGTATAAAAAAATAACAACGCTTGTTGAGGAATCTTCATATAAAGTGTTACCAAAACGGTTCCAGACTCAGAGACATTCAACTGTCTCAAGTCTAAGCATTTTCTGTTCCTGATAACAAAAGCGTTTTTAAAAAGTATTGGTTCAACTCATGGTTTCCCAGTTTGAAGATTCAGAGTAGATTAGCAGCAATGAGGTTTTGGGTTCAAATCCAAACCACTGAACATGCTGCCAGTTGTTTTTTTGTTGAATTTCACCTTGGACTGAACTTTCTGGGACGTCCCCTGACAAGAAGATCAACAACAACGCTGGATGTTGTTCATGCATGAAAGCCTGAGCTCACTGTAGAGTGATGGACTCGGCTGCCTGCGAATGCACCGTTCAGTTTTTCCCAGACTGATGGACGGCTTCTGCAACTGTTTCTGCACCCCCCCACCCCCCATGGGATCTGCCACTCAGACACAGTCATGGAAATCCATCAGAGCGGGTCTAATTCTGGACTGATTTTGAGGATTCTCTCGGATTGGAGGATTCTTGTTTGTTTGTCTTAAACTAGAAACTGTTTTTTTCTTGATGAAACTGTTTCAAAAGAGCTTTAATCAATGATAGTAATGATAATACATTTTATTTAAAATGCCTTTCTTGCCACTCAAGGACACTGTACATTACAGAAAATACAATAAATAAATAAAATCAGCACTATAATCAGCCAAAGGGTGGGATTGATGTCTCCACAACTGGAGGACACACACTCAATATGAGAATGCCATTAACCAAGACAGGATTTGTCTGTGAAAACACTTTTCATCCAAGATGAAAGGAAGCAGAGCAGAATGGCTGTTTTTCCAGGATGAAAGGACACTTCTAAGGAATTCTGCTGCCCCAAATCCTCAGGTTTCGGTGCTCCACAGGAACAGCAGTTTCCTCACAGTGGCTGTGAGTGAGAGCCAACCATGATGGCTTTGGCCCAGCGCTGCTGTGAGGAAGGAAGTTCAGGTCCACGCAGTCAAACTATGAGTTATCCCTGACTGAGTCATCAGTTACACAAACATCTGTCAAATACATGCGACTTGATGTAGTGTACCCCTTGTTCTATCCTAGGCACTTTATCATTGGGAGTTGGGTCATCTAGACCCACTAGACAGTGCTTTGAACCTTTTTTCTTCAATGATTTGTGATCTTCACTGGTGTCCATGGATTACATGAAATCTTTCCACCTTTATCCACCTTTGTCATGGTAGGGAGAACACATCAATGTAAGGGGGGGGGGGTCATCTAAGATAGCACAAGGGTTAAGGCAGTCTGGACAGTAAATGCTGTGGATGAATCAATCTACTCCATGTCTAATGACACTTTGTGGAGAAACCTAGTGACCCACTGACCTGGAAAGTACTGAAGGAGGATCAGAGCTTTTGCTGAGCTGTGTACTCTTCTGCATCTCAGAGGAGAAGACTTCCCAAGCTCCTCCATTATTCAGTAGGCTTATGGGAGAAAGGTTCAGGGAAGCCTCCTGAATACTGTGACTGACAGTTTTTAAGGAACCAATTAAAAATCAATAAACCAGAATTACTTTGTCTTCTTGAACTCTAGGAACACGTCTTCAGTTTGTTTCTCTGGTCTGATTCCAACCTGATAGTTTAACCCTTTAAACTAGTGGAGCGGCCATGGTGCAGCGGTAGGGCGGTCCACCCCTGATTGGAAGATTGCAGGTTCAATTTCCACCTTGCCCAGCAATGCATCCTTGGGCAAGACTCTGAACCCCACTTTGCTTCTGGTCGAAGGTTGGCACCAGTGTTTGCAGCGAATGTGACTGTCCCACCCTGATGAGATGGTGATTTTAACATGTTCTTGTGGCATTTTTCTCATGATGGAGGACGTTTATAAAGAAAATTAAGCTTAACATGACATTTCTGAGTATTTTTTATTCAAATCATAGTGAATCAGGAGCAGAAGAAAAAATGCTGTTGGAAAAAGGTTGAGTGAGATCACAAACTCCCTGCTCTGCTCCATTCTGATCATCCACTTGTAGACAAACAGATCTGTGAACGTCTTTGCTTTGCTGGTCTGAGCTGGAATATGGAGCAGAACAATTCACATTTTCCACATTAAATCCTATATTATGTCTAGAGAAGGGTATTCTCTTCTATATTTCAACATCACGAGGATCAAACTTTTATTCCATCAGTCTGATCTGCATGGCTCAGCTAACCAGGTCCAGTTTTTTACTGTCAAGTTCTGGAGTAAACATTTGCAGATGAAGCCACGCCCACATTTGAACAGAACAGAGCCTTAGTCAGAGAACATCCCCGACACAGATGGTCTCCGGGCGCTACAGACGTGTGTCTGGACTGAGGCTGATGCTGCATGTGGAATCACACACGCATCACATGTTAAAACACACACGGAAGAGGGAAGGAGACGGAGCTGCTGCTGCTGTTTTTGTGGCCGTAAAACGTCCTGCTGCCCTCACAGCAGGAGTCAGTCCGGAGACCCCTGTGGCCCCCAGGGGGCCCTCTCACAGAAACACTTGCTTCAGGTTTTTGACACATTTATTCAGCACAACAGATACATAAATGAAAATAAAGCTGATAATAAAACAGAAAAATAGTCCAACAAAATGTGTTTGTGAGGGGGAGGGGGGGTTACAGTCATCAACATCAACAGAGGACAGCTCAGTCCCTCCTCCAATAAGGGTCCTCAGGGGGACAGATGTAGGGATAGTCTGTGGGGGGGTAGTATGTCGTGTACTCGGGGGCAGGCAGGCTCTCCTGCTGCCAGCAGGCAGCTTCACAGTCCTGAGGGGGCTCAAAGTGGGGGTAGTGGTAGATATCCGCGGGGCTGAAACAGGGGCCAATCCTAGGGGGCGAGTCGAAGCATGAGGAGGAGGAAGAGGAGAAGGAGTCCTGCGGAGAGAAGCTGAGGAGGTCCGAGGAGGCGCAGAGAGTCAGCGGGTCCAAGGCGGGGCAGGAGGCCTGCGGGGGAGAGGCGTTCAGGTTCACGTGGGGGCAGGAGAACAGAAACCCCAACCCGAATGAGTCAGCAGCCTCACCTGTCTCTCGCCCTCGCGCGTGATCCCGTGCCCGTAGAAGTCCACGTCCGAGGAGAGGCCGTGGCTCCACGGAGGCGGGGAGCAGGGCGGAAGCGGCCCACAGTAGCCTGCGGCGGCGCGGGGGCAGGGGTCGAAGCTGGACCCCAGCGCCTCTCCGAACGGCGCCTGCGCGCCGCTGAACGCGCACGGCGGCATCTGGATGCTGCCGCCCTCGGGCACCGGTGGGGCGGCGGAGCGCGGCTGCAGGGCGCAGCTGGGGGTGCCGGCAGTGGTAGCTGCGGGAGGGGCGTCAGCACGGACACCTGCAGATGACGGGAGGAGAAAATGAAGAGAGGAAGTGGAGCGAGAACGAACAGCTGTTTTAAAGAGGGGGGTGGGGGTGTCCACACTGACTCTCTTGGAGACAGTGAGCCAGCAGACACGCGCGCGTGGCGCACTCACCGGGGGCGCTGGAGGCGTACAGCTCCTTCATCTCCAGATAGGCCTGGAACGAGAGAGGAGAGCCCCGCCTTCATCATGGCTCCAAAACGCGCGCGCTCCATTGAGGAGCACATTAATTTATGATTTCTGAATTGGGGGCGGGGGGCTGTTACCGTTTTGAGCCTCGCGCCACTGGCTGCCTGTTCTCTGTAGAACTTCAGCATGTCTTTGACCGTCCACTTCACGCGCACGCCCTGGTACACTTTCTCTGGCTTTTCTGCATAAAAACAACATTTTAGTAAACACACAGACCCCCACCCAGCTTTGTAATCATACCAACAGAATAAAAAACAGATCCATCTCGTAGACGTTGATCCCACTCTGGGTGGGCTAAAGGTCGCTGTGGCTGCGGCTCCCTCCCAGAGTGAGACCCCCTCCCCCCGGCGCTCCCTTCCTCCGCAGACAGCGCGTCTGCAGCGGAGGAGGAAGCGCCGGGAGCGCGCCACAGTGAGTAAAAACGCAAGAAAAACGAAATAAAAATCAAAAACTAGCAGCGATGTGCTCGTTGGGACGCGGGTAGGGCGGGGAGTAAAGCTGGGCTCGGTGCTGCTCGGCGGGGGGCAAAAGAACCGAACCGTTTGTTGGAGAGCGGGTGCGCAGACGGGATCGTGTTTGTTTAGCGCCGCGGATCCCGGTGACCGCGCGTCATAAACGGTTCTCTGATCTTTTCGCTTAGTTTGTTTTTAATTTTTTTTATTTTAGTTTTAATCAGAGCCGCGCGCTGCTCCGGGCACAGGCATATGCCAAAATCTCCACCCACCCCCTCAAAGGGAGCGCCAAAGTTCTGCAGAAATTCTGCCCAAAGGCGAAAACTGCGTCGGATTTGATACCGCAGGCCCGCCACCGAAGCTCATCTAATAAATATTCATGCGCCCAAAAATGCATGTGTGTGATTTGTGCGAAATATGGGGAACGGTGGGGAAAGTGCGCGCAGACACATCCCACTCGAACGCCCCGTTACGCACAGGCAGTCCGGGCACGGCGCCGAAGCTGCTCCTCTACCCCCGGTGCTCATAAAGCGGGATCAAAAAATGTCTGTGGAGACACGAGCATGTCCTGAGGTGCCGCGTGGCGCCGACGGCATCAGATCAAACGCGCGTGGGGTCACAGAGTCGGCCACGCTGTCAGGAATGCGGAGAGGAGCGCGCCGGGCGCGCAGCGCCGCTCCCTAGCCACGAGCAGGTGGACCCAAACTTTCTTTACCTCTCTGAGAAGAATCTCATCTATTTACCCCACAAATGCCCCAAAAGGTGGAAAAAGAAATGAAGAAAATTCAGAAAGAGCCAAATCACCCACTCGTGGCCTTTCCAACTCTCTCTTGACTGCATGTGTGCACACATATAAAAACATAAGCCATACATTTTCATATTAATATTTCCTTTTCTTCAACAGGTAAAGTAAAAAAAAGCTTTCCCCCGTGGATCCGTGGGCTGAAACTCACCAGACATTATGGCAGAGATCAGCAGAGGAGTCCTGGAAAAGACCTGTGGAACTCCACAACGTCCCTTTGTGCCTCAGCAAAAATGGCCAAGAACGAAATTTGAGCAAAAGTCTCCAAAAATGTGCCCCAAAACGCCCGTCAGCGCCTTCACAGCATACAACAATATTGTAATATAGCTGGGGACATATTAGTTTGAGATTTTCTCGCTGCATGCCTACTATTTAAAACCCCTAGAACTCAATGATTTGACAATGATTTGATTGCGCGTTACTTACAATTTGAATATTCAGAGGCAGCACTCTCAAATCCATTTTTCTGTAAAACTCAGCCCGCCGGCCGGTTGCCGGAGCCCCACTTTAGTGCAGACTTCCACTATTTGGGGGTTTGAAGCAGAAAAACTCATTTTAATTCATTTTACCCTGCTTTTCATGCACCACAGCAGCTCAGCCTATGAAGAGCCTGCAGCCGGGACACGCGCCGTGCGTGGCTCCCCCCGCGCGCTTGCCCCAGCAGCTGTGACCGCACGTGCCCGGGTCCCCTCCTGTCACCCCAGAATATGTGCATGCGCATTTTTAATGTTTAATTTCGGAAAAAAACGCTTTAAAATTGGATCAGAGGGGGCGGGGCCACGGCCAGCAGCCATCTTTGGGACTTTAGGCCTGCACGTGGCACGCGCCTACCGAGCAGCGCACGCGCACCGGAGGTGCACGCCGTTTTAATACAAAGATAATCTTCATAACTAATATTTTGTGCTTTGGTTGCAGGATCCCCCCAACCCCCCCCTCGCGCGCCCCCTTCTCATAGACTGATGCTCTGCCATCAGAGCAGAGGCGGATCATGAGTCTGTGCGGAGAACACGCACGCGCACCTCATCCGCACATGAAAGCAGCCCCAATTCTCATTAGAGCGACACCCCAGAACCGTCCAGACCGGGTCCAGAACCTCCGTTCTGGTCGGGAGTTACAGAACTCATGTGCGCGGGGAGAGGGAGGGGAGGGGAAAGGGGGGGGGGGGGTACAGCATCTGCAGGTGCTTCTGCTCGTCTGCTGCTGATGCAGAAACATCTGGATTTGCAGCAGCATCCCTGACGGCGCACGCGCACAACAAGCCAAGAGCTGCAGTCTGATCAATGCAGCCCGATGATAAGTGTCAACCCCCCCTCCTCTTCTTCACCCCACCTGCACCCCTCGTTCTTATGCACCTCCCTCCACCCGACACACGCACAGACGCGGGCACGCGCATGGATATTTGTCTCAGTCGTCTGCCCAGCGGCTCCCTCTGCTGTCGAGGGAGGGGATAGGTCCTGCTGAATGACGTGTCCGTGCGCGTGTGTGCAAGCGTGCGTGTGTTTCTGGGGCGATTGATATAAGATTCAGTTTGAATAAATTCCATTAAGTTCCATTATGAAAACAAAACATAGGCCTTTATATCTTGAAGATACATTGAAACATTTAGTTTTACGCAAAAAGCAAAGAAAAGCTTCAGTTCAAAAAGTCAGCAAAGAATAAAATGAAAATATACTTGCAAAAATACAAAAATCTAAAGTCGGTTTGACTTCAAATAGTGAACAGTTGTTCAGATGCTGTGATGATTAGTCAGTTTAGACACCGTTTGTGTTTAGGCTGCAAATGTAGAAAATATAGACAGATGCTTTTGCAGATGTTACTCATCCAAACAATATTTAGTGTTTTTGACCAAAACTTCTTAAAGGTACAGCAGCCCCGTGACCCCGATAGGAACAAAACAGATTAGAAGATGAATGAAAGGGAAAAAAAATCATAAATGTGCGTTTAGCCAAGTAAAAATGTAATTATTTCCCCCTGTCATTCTCTGAAAATCTTTTTGTTGAAAAATAAAGACACAAAAAGAAAAGTGTATTTTGGCCAAACCTTTACAGGGTTTTTAGGTGTTTCTGCTGTTTTCTAGTATTTGAGCTCAGTTTATTTATTTCTTTTGGGGGGGTTGGGGCAGGAAACAGAGAAGGTCAAATCAGAACCATAAACTGAAATGAGAGAGGGTACACACACATCTGTGAGGATGCAGCCCCCCCCCTACCCCCACAGGCCAAGACAACCCAAAAAAAACCAGCAGCCCTCTGTGAGGCTGCATGGGACTCAGGCTTTACTCAACACCAGCTCCACGTGTAAAACCCTGATCCGAGCTGAAACAAGACGTCCCACTCAAAGCAGACTGTTCCAAAACCAGCTTTTATTGAAAAACATAAAGACAAAAGGCAGAAATCCCACTTCAAGAATGCTGATGGATTTTAAAAGGGGAAACCATGTGAAGAATCCTCAGCAGAACATTGTCAGCCTACAGTCTCTGAGAGCAAAGATAGCCTGTCTCTGGTGGATCTTAACAGAAGTAATGGGATGGGTCGGTTCAGGAAAACATGCAGCTCACATCAAAATCATTTGAGAGGTCAGAGGTGAAGTCCTTCCTTGACTGAAACCCCCTTTGAAAAAGAGAAGGTGCTGAAGTTCTGTTTTTGGCAGAAGAAAGTTCTGGAGCTGGTGTTGCGGGACATTCCTGCTGCTCCACACAGACTCAAGTGTTTCCTCTCTTTGTTGTTGGAAGACCTGAGGTTTTATCTTGCTATCCTTCTCTGCGTCTGACGTGGCAAAAGACCTGAGTACGGTCTTAAGTTCTGTCCTGGTGGTTTTGTGGAGATGAATGAAGGCCTACTGTCCCAGAGGAAGTGTACTTCACCCTCAAAGCTAAAAATCTTGTGCCCTCATACACCTGTGGTCCGCCTGACAAGCTTCTCAGGTGTGTTTCCTGTCAGCCGGAGGCGGGATGACGCTCAGTTTTCTGAGAGACTCTAAACATGTTTCCTTCCGTGTGTTGATGTCAAACCAATTCTTCTTGTCTTTTACCCCCCAATACCCTCTGGCCCCCTGTGCTGTATTTCTGTATCTTAAGTGCATTTTATGGAGTGACTGTCCACGCCCCCCCCCCCCCCCCCCCACACCCACACACTCTTCTGCTGGTTAAACTCTTTCCTGCTGTCCAACCACTCCTTTAGCTGCTTCTGGACTTTTGGATTTGGTCGCTTTCGTTGAGTTGACGATGAGAAATGTTTTCAGGTTCATGACTAACTGGAAAAACTGAAGGCTTCCATTATCCTCTTCTGGTCCATCCTTCAGGAACTCTCTCTGGCTTTCAGAAAAATGGCTTTAGACACAGACAGCAGACTGGACATCCAGATTCTAACTGGAAAAGGGATCAACTGAGGCCGTTCAAGGCTTTTTAGGCATTTTGAAATAATTTCCAGCTATTAGTGTTTGTCTCTGACCTTCGTTTAAACAATAATTGAACATTTTATGTCATAAAATAATTCAAATGAAGCATTCTCATATCAAATGTAGAAATAATCGGTATCAGAATTATTCCTTTCTTTCTCGTGTTAATTTAGATTTTTTTTAAATTATTGTTTTGTCTTTTAAAAAGCATGAAAATTTACAGTAAAAACTTTTTTATTGTAAAGACTTTCAGCATCCTGTTAGTTTTAATCCCAGCATCCATGGCTGTTAGGATTCAAACTTCTTTCTTCTTCTTTAGTTTCCTTCTCTTTTTTTCGGAGTCTGTTTTTTCTTGGAGTTTTTCCTCACCAAGAATGAGGGTCAAAGGTCAGGGATGCCCAGTTTAACCTGGTCTGTTTAGTTTAGTCATTACCTATTTATTGCTGATTTCATGTTCTTATATGAGACAACTATTGTTGTAGTGTTGGGCTATGGAAATAAAACAGAATGAAAACAGACAGTTACTTTTGGAATTGATTACAAACTACTTGTGACTGTGTTGAATCGCGTCCCTGACTCTCAGTGTGATTGTCTCAGAACAGTAATTGTCCAATGGTGCTCCTCAAAATGACCTCAGTGGGCGTGTTCCAGCAGGTGACTGGTGTGTTTTCCTGCACAGTTGTCCTCCTGTGAGAGGACAGGAGTTTGGTCATGTCAGTCCTGGTCTTTAGGGGAGCAGATCCACTGAGCTGAAAACCCAGTTCTGGATAAAAGCGCAGGGTCATGTGACCTCAGGGTGCAGCATCCTCTCCTGTTTGAGGTCCGTGCATCAGAGCAGCTCCTCAAGCTGCTGGTTCGTCTAGTCATGGAACATCTGTGGGGCATTTCAGGATGGATGTGTCCTCCCCCAGCTCAGCGTCCTGCCCCTTACAGTCCAGCTCAATGCCTTCTTCAGTCAGACTTCCACTGCTCTACCAACGCATTCTTAGTGCAAACTTCAGTTTAAAAAAGGAAAGAAAACAGAGAACCCTCGCTTCAACCTCTCCACAGAGACTTCATGAGTGCTGCTTCTTAGTGGGACTGTCTGAACCCCCCCCCCCCATCCCCTCCAGTCAGTAGGCTCGTCTGAGCTCATAGGGCGACCAGGAGCTCACCCCTTCCTCTTTGGCCCAGCTGGGGTGGGCGTCAGCGTTGGGTGGCAGGCTGCAGTGGCCTTCTTCATCTGCCACCATCTTGGACACCAGGTCACTGACGGGGCTACTCATGTAGGGGGGGCAGCCAAAGGAAGAGGAGG
The DNA here is from genome assembly GCA_037389245.1 of Oryzias sinensis. Taxonomy (NCBI): domain Eukaryota; kingdom Metazoa; phylum Chordata; class Actinopteri; order Beloniformes; family Adrianichthyidae; genus Oryzias; species Oryzias sinensis. The sequence continues at coordinate 29,824,517 of CM074488.1, forward strand.
AGGACGCAGGATAGGGGTTGTTGCTGGTCAGGGAGTGGTAGTGCACGTCCTCCAGGGGGTGCAGCGTGTACGGCTGGCCGCTGGGAGCCGGGCCCATGGACGAGCCCCGGCTGGGCGGGCTGCCGGGCGGCTCCGGGCTGGGCATGGAGGGCGGGACACCGACAGAAGTCAGACCGTCCGTGCACAACGGCTCCCCCTGGGACACGGCCTCCGGTGCCGCCTGCTCCCACGAGTCTCTCTGCAGGACGACATGGGAGGAAGATGAGGTCATACTCTTTATCATCAGGATTGCAAAACAACATCTGGAGAATTAAGTTTCCTCATGAAAGTCATAAGCTTGTACTTCATCACAGATGGGGACTTGGACTCGAGACTTTGAGATGCACTTCAGTCTAACGAGTAAGGACTTGGAACTTAGCTAAAGACTCAACCGCAAGGAACTCAAACCAAAAACTTTAGCTCTGCCCTAAAATTGTGTCCCTACCGGTTATTTTAATGTTTTATAAAGACAATTGTGACAAAAAAACCGACATTATTTAAATATAAAGACTTGACTTGAAATCTATGCCAAAGACTTGGGACTTGATGTTCACCTTTAACTTAGTGGCTTTTGAGACACTTTTGTTTAAATGAAATGCACATCTGCTGTTCATTCATCCAATGTGACGCCTGGCATAAAGCAGCAAAGCTCCTTTTCTCCCTGTCAGAATCAGCTGCTTCACCTTAGTGGCATCAACACTTTGTTTCGGCAAAGCTAAACACGTCTGTCAAGTGTTGCAGATCAGGACAAAGCTGCTGTTCTCTGCGTCAGATTTCCTCAGTTTCCATTCATTACATGAACTTTTTACCACCACAGATGCTGGAGATCAACACAAAGTTGCTTTTCCTCCAAATGACCTCAGTTCCACCCATGAAGCACATTTTTGGCCTGTTAGAGATCAGTGATGTGTGGTGAGGTTGATGGCTGGAGAGGCACTGAATCCTCTGGAGTCAGATTTACAATGAGAGAACTAAATATTTCAGGATCCATCCAACAGCAGATAACAGCATAGAAGAAACACACGAGAAGACATTTGTCATACAGAGAATATTACTTTTATAGAAATCGGATAAAACACTCTATTTGTGTATAAATTATTCATACTGTAACGAAATTAAACTATACAGATGTTTTCAGCAAACAGCATGAGTAACTATTTCTGGTATTTTTCCAATTTCAAATTGTGGTGTTTTAATCAGTGTTATGAAATGTTTGTGAAAATAATCATAAAAATAAAATGTTATTTTTAAAAAACAAACATTATACACATGTTTGGCCTTACTTTTTGAGTCCATGTGTCGATCCTTCTCCACAAAAAGCTCTATGATCTGTGGGAAAGTCTCCCTGATTTTCCTTAAGTTTAATAAGTTTCTCCCTCTCAATTCGTCTGCTTCTACGGCACCAGTGTAGCTACGAAGCAGCTGTCGGCTCACGTCTGCCCCCTGCTGGTGAGGCCAGCCTCACCTAAAGCCTTTTCTGTTGGCCTACAGCAGGGCCTATACCGCACGTCTCTGTTAACATTAGCCGCGCTTACATAAGCAAAAGTAATCGGAATGAATGCCTGATCGGAAAGAAAAGGCGTCATGTAAACGCGCCGTTCGGAATACTCTGCCCCGATCGGACTCATTCGGATCAGAATTTCTTTCCAATCGAGATAGGTGGGTTATACCGATCGTTTATCCGATCGTGGAGCATGTAAACGGTCATTCCGATCGTGTGTCACTGCTGCTCTGGGTTACGTCACGCATAGACGGTGAGAGAAAACTTTGGAGCGCATACGGGACCGACCAGCTCTGCGGACGCCCCGTGAAAAGCGCCGCTCCGCTCGCGCCCCGCTCCGCTCTCGCCCCGCTGGTTCTCCCCTCTCTTTCCCTCCCTCTCGCTTCGTGCCCCCCGACGCTCACTCGGTCCACTGGCACCCGAGTGAGCAGAGCAGCTGGATTAATAACTTTGTGTCGGGGGGGCTTTTTTACGTGTGCGTTTTGTTGTGGGAGAATCCAGACTGCGAGCCGTTCCGCCGCTCTGGGTTAGCGGCTGCAGGACTCAGGAGGAACCGTGTTCGAACAGAGCTCGGGGCGCTAGCTCACAGAGTGGCTTTGGGGCGGTCTGTGTGAACTTTTCAGAGCAGAAATAAATGTCGCTCAGTCCTTAGAAAGCTGCAGATTGCCACAAAAAAGCACTGACCACACAGATAAAATATATAACGATGAGCGAACAGGCACTTCATAATTTTCATGACATTAATAAAAGCACGTTTGGAAGATCATCTTGTATATTACAGAGCTGCTGCATAAATGTCTGGGGGAGCGGTTTGTTTACAACGGGACCTATTTCCGCATACGGGTGATTTTACACTACTGCGCATGCCCAAATGATTCATTCCGAACGAGAGTGTGAGTCATGGGAACGTTTGTTCTAATCGGAAAAAGGTTTTCTGTGCCCATGTGCACGGGTGAATTTTAACCCGACCATTGATCCGATCAAAATATTCTGCCCATGTAACCGCGGCTATTGAGGCCTGCCATCAGACATGAGGCACAGCGCTTCAGAACCTCACCCGGAGTTTCTGCTCCATCTGTGATCGCACAACACTCAAATTCAGCGATTTTAACCTCAGAAACTGTGCAAATGTGTTGAGTTGACTGAAAATGTCATATTAACACATATTTAACACAGATCAGTGGAAAATAATATTTACTTAATTTACCTTTTTCTAGTTTACCTTTATCTAGTGACCGCACGTCACTGTCAGAAATCCAAAGAAAGAAAACCTAGAAACTGTTTGCATTCTGTTTCAGCACATCAGAAACACTGAACGGTCTTAACGATGAGTGAATCCTGCTGATCCCTAAAGAAGAACACGTGAGAGGTGCTTCCACATGTAGCACCTCACAGCTCTGAGGCTGACAGCAGACCAATAGGATAATGGAAACGAGGCAAACAGGTTTCATTGTTCCATGAATAAATGCATTCAAACATCCCTGAAACCCACAGAGACCCGACCAAATCCAGGAGAACTGTTTCCTGAAACCAGGTCACCTGTGGTTTCAGTCTCTAAGAGTGAAAATGAAAAGACGCTTTGCAGATAAAGACTCTTTATGCGTTTGGGGACTGTTTTACTTTTTATCAGGACCTGACTGTTAAATAACAAACTGCCATTAATCTCTTACAGGATATGCTAAATAGGGGGCGCTATAGAGGGTAAAATCTGTGAGGAAGACGTGTCCCAGAATCTCTGTCTTTCAGTATTCTGAGTGTTTGATGTGCAGCTGCTGCAGAGCTGAAAACTTTCACCACACCATCCTGAAAAAGTCCAGTCTGCCAAGGCTGTGTCCCTGTGGGCAGGCTCCAGGTAAAACCCACCTGTGGGCTCGCCTCCTCATGTTTACTCTTGTAACTGTGTCCATGAGTTACCACGATGTCACCATGGAAGATGAAAAGGATTTCATTTTACTTGCAGTGAACTTAATATTTGGTTTGGCAGAATTCTGCTCTTCCATGGGTGGCAGTGGTGCTGAGGGAGAGTGGCTGATCTCTGATTGGAAGATTGCAAGTTTGGTTCTCACCCTGTCTGCCCATGTGTCGAAGTGTCCTTGAGCAAGGCACTATCCTCACACTCCTGGTCCATCATGATTTGACTAAAGAAATACTAAACTATCAGGAGAAATATGCTACAATAATATTCTAAAAACACCCAAAACACAATTTTCATTGGTGTGAGCCATTAGAGCCAAATCCTCACCCCTACATTTGGAGTTATAGGCTTGGTTGCTGTTTAAGTGATAAGTGTGCCCTCATTGCGCACTGGCTGACTATTTAGGAAATCAGACAGAGTGTAGTTTGTGTGGACATCCTACTGGGGTCCTACAGAAGCTCTCCCTATCCCCCCGAATGTAGGGGCACGTGGAGGGACAGGGGTTTCTGAAATGGTTTCTTGAATGGGAATCCCCGCGGTAGTTGGATACAGAGCCGTCCGCCATGAGGGTGTTCCGCGTCGCGCTGTTCTGATTATCACCTGTGTGCCACCTGATGGTCACCTGTTTGCCACCTGTGGGTCACCTGTTTGCCACCTGCGGGTCACCTGTGGGCCATCTATGGGCCACTTGTGGGCCCCCTGTTTGCCACCTGCGGGCCACCTGTTTGGCACCTGCGGGTCCCCTGTGGGCCACCTGTAGGTCACCTGTGGGCCACCTGCAGGTCACCTGTGGGTCACCTATAGTTCACCTGTGGGCTACCTGCAGGTCATCTGTGGGTCACCTGCAGGTCACCTGTGAGCTACCTGTGGGACACCTGCGTGCCACCTGCGGGCCCCATGCAGATTTCGAAATTCCTTGCCCACAGACAGCCCATATCCAACCATTATGGCAGTTGTAATTAAGGCTTTACCTGTACAATAATCTAAGGTCAGTCAAGACCCCCTTACCTCATCAACACAATTGTACCAAGTGGTAGAGTTAATATTCATTTGTATACTTGATAGAGGAAAAGCCTAAACAATAACAACCATGGACACCAACAGGAATTCACTTTTTACAAAATCTCCTTCAGAGAACACTTTTCAAATGTGGCCTGATTGGAACTGGAACTCTTACCAGAAATAGGTGCGATGACTCCCCCCCGAAGGGGGGCAGCAGGGAGGATATGGCTGACGAAGGCAGGAAGGACCCCCCAGCACTCCGGTAGTCCCCAAAGGTTTCTGGGTAGTAGCTGTCGATGAGGGAGGAGTAGCTAGTCATGGTGGACGGTTCGCAGCCAAGTGGTTTACCCCCGAGGGTGCTGGAGTAGACGTCTGGGGAGAACTGCTTGGTGGAAGGGCAGAAGTCGGAGTCAGACATGAAGGGACGTCTCATCCCGTAGTAGCTTGGCAGCATGTGGGATCCTATAAAAAAGGAGGGGCAAAAGTAACTTTGAGACAAAGAGGATTGGTTTAAATGTGCAGAAAACGGCCAAGCATGGGTTTTCAAAGTATCTGATTACCTTACTTTGTCTAATGATTAAATGGAATCCATGTGTTTTCTCAGCTGAGCTAAAGCTTCTGTCTCGGGTTGATTTGGATAAATAAGGACACCTTCATAACTAGCTAAATATACCCTGCTTTAGAGGATGTCAGGTCGTGAATCAGCTGCTCACAGATCCAATGGGACCTGTAGGACAGTTCTGCTTGTCTACCCTAATAAGTCTAAACAGCATCAAAGGGTGGGACTCCCTCTTGGGGTCTTGGATTGTTTAGATTTTCAGCAAAGCATTCTTGTTTAAGCTTTGGTTACTGGGGAGGGCAAAGATGACAGTTTTCAGCCCATTTGTATACAAATAGTTTGGCTGTTTGCTGAAGGAATCAATCTGTGAAGCATCAGCTTTTCATTGTGGAGTGAACGTGAGCACCTCTGAGTCTCACCTGGCACCTGGACAAATGAAGACGGAGAGGAGGTGGTCCCCTGTGAGACAACAGAAATACCTCAGATTAGAACACTTTCAAAGTATTGTTACTAGAAGTGAATGCGAGGATGTCTGTAACGGCCAGTGCTTCCATAAAACGTCTTAGAACTTAGAATGAAGGGATCGGCTTTGGATGGATCCAGTCATTGTTGTGCTCTGGTCTCTCATTTGGGAGAGGACTGAGCTCAACAAAATGAAGAAAACACAAGTGAAAAGAATAACAATACTTAATACAGTTTCAAATTTAAGAATTTAGAGTTTACACAGAATCAGTTTACCATCAGCGCACTTGACTAAACCGATTGTCCCTTTTAAGGAACAGACACAGAGTGGCCCCCAGATGATGCAAATTTCTCCTCTTTGTTCTCTCAAGTGGCTAACTCCACCACATGGTGCCAGAACTGTCCCAGCTGGACGTCGGGAAGTTGGAGTTTCTCATATGATACAGCCCGGAATGAGCCCTGACCTGAACCCTGTAGAGCAGGTCTGGGACCAGTTAAAGCAGAGACTGGATGGTACTACACCCTCTAGTCACCCGGCAGAACTGCATGTAGCTATTAGTGGTCTGTTTGATAAATCTAAAGCCTCACAAATGTTTCCTTTACCTTTGTTTGAATGATTTAATCATTGAAAGTCTACTTGCCAAACAGCAGACGTCCTGTCAACAATCAGCAGAAAGAATCAACACAAAAACCATATTCATAGACCTCTAAGATAATCCAATGTAGTCCAGATCATTAGCTGAATAAACACATCCGCTTTATGATGACCTAAAGAATTGATCAACCCTGTTATAAGATAGATAAGATAAATATACTTTATTGATCCCAGCTTGGGAAATTCAGTTGTTGCAGTGTCGGCGTTAGGCTCAAGATACAAACATACACACAATAGACGACAACAAAGAACCAGAACAATCAGTCAGAAAGAAACATCAGTCAAAAAGAACAGTTGTATCACGTGCCACATCAGGAGAGAAAAACAGACCATAAATTACTTTATCTATTGCACATGGATGACAAGTTGTAGAGTCCAATGGAGCGAGGTATGAAAGATCCCCTTGAAGCGGTGAAGCATTTGAGGTGTGGTTGAGAAGGACATTCCCACTCCAATCATCTCATGATCTATTTTCAAAGCGTTCCAGGTGGTCTTTTAATTACGATGATACTGTTTTTAGCCAGGGTGCCTCACAGCAAGAAGGCCCCAGTTCAAGTCCTGACTGGCTGACCTGAAACAGAATCACCCGTGTGGAGTTAGCGTGTTCTCCTGTGCATGCGTGGGTTTTCTCTGGCTTCCTCCCACCGTCCAAAAATATGCTTCATAGGTTCATTGGTTCCTCTGAATGGTCCCTAGTTGTGTGAGCGTCGATGGGTGTGAGACAGACTGGAGACCTGTCCAGGATGTCCCCTGCCTTCACCCATGAGTGGCTTGGATAGGCTCCAGCAGCCCCGTGACCCCAAACAGGACAAAACGGATTAGAAGATGAATGACAGCCAATAACCCGTTCTTTTTCTAAGACATAGTTCATTTGAATTCATTCACTTATGCATATGTATGCATAAGTATATATCTGAGAGCTCTAGTTGTATTCTGTACATGTTGACTTTTTTTCTATGTGAAGATTTTTGGAGCCAACAGGTATGTTCGTTACATTTGAGTGTGTGGATAGGCCCCGCCCCTTTCAGATCAATATTTACACCTGACAGTTGTGATTACAAACTTCCAAAAATTGTGTTATCTATGATTATGTCCCCCACACACAGACACTTCTGTAATCATTCTTCAGTTTCCTTACCCCCTTTCTCCCCTTCCTTTTGTGCCCCCCATCTCTAACATCCCACTCTCCTCTTGTCCGCCCGGAAAGAATGATGGGATTCCTCTTCCGTTTCGCATGACTCACATTTTACAGAGTAGCTCAGGTGAAACTCTGCAGTTGCGGGAAGGGTGACTATTTCTGGCTGTTAACAGGAAAAATGGCTGCCTGGACTTCAGGCTCTGGTCTGCCGGTGAGCGTGGGCCGCTCTCACGGCTCTGCCGGCAGGTTTGCATACTGCTAACATGAAAGAGTTGATATGAAGCCTGAGCCGGCTGGGGCACAGGCAAATTCTGAGGTTGGAATTTGAATGAGATTTGCCCGTCCCAAGACTTCCTCATGTGGCACAGGTACGGCTGAGTGCTCCACTGAAGGCTGGATATGGAAAGCAGCTGGCTCCAGAGCACACAGCCAGATAGTGTGCACTCGTGCTGGAGGATGCAGCTTATTGATGGTGATTATTTAACCTGGTTTCACAGAAAAGAACTCTTCCTTCCTATGCAAAGCCCCTGTCCTATCAGCTTTCACCATCCTGCTTTAATGGAATCAATAAAAAGCTCTCATTTGGGCTGTTGGAGGATGTCTAGACTCAACTCCTGTATCTGATCCGGCAAGCTCTGCTGTTTGGCCGTTGGTGGACTGGAAGATGACCAAGGCGGATCTTCCTGAGGGTCCAAGGAGCAGGGCGTCCCAGGATACAGTCTCTCCTTCCCACCCGTGAGCCCTGGAGGCCACATTCACGTTCTGACTTGAGGGGGTTGCTTTGTGGTCACCCCCCCCCCTCTTTATGGCCACAGATAGAAGCTAACATGGACGTTCATCTTTCCAGGCATGAGCCTGCAGAGCTGCATGCAGAGAATCAATGATGGATGCTGGATGGATGATGGATTCTCTGCATGCAGAGAATCAATGATGGATGAAAAAGGATGGATGCTAACTGACAGGAAAGATGGAGGACTTTGTTGTCAGTGTTTGGAGGAGAAGATTGTGGCTTTAGGACAGTTAAACACCCACTCCAATGAAAATGTGTTTTTGCGGCATTTTTCTGATGATGGAGGACATTTATAAAATACTTTCAGCCTAAAACTGCACTTGTGGAGAATCAGGAGAAGGAGCGTATGGGATAGTGAATGGGAGTGGGATTGTGGCCCTGAGACAGACTGCAGACCTGTCCAGACGTCCCCTGCCTTCACCCACGAGTGGCCGGGATAGGCTCCAGCAGCCCCGTGATCCCAAAAGGGAAGAAAAAGGATTAAAAGATGAATAAATGAATGAATGAGTTTGATTTTTATGATTCCAAGTCTTTGATGTATCGAATAGAGCTGTAAAAGAGTGAGATTCACCAGATTTACACCACTACGACATTTGACACAAGCCTCTTCCAGCTGCGGGTGGTGGACATGCGCTACTGGACAGACAATCCCTGCTTGTCCAGATTAAACACAATATGCTAAACACGTGTTGTTCTTGAACGCATGTCACATGTGTGGGGTGAACATAACGTTACATATGTCCATCATGTGATAATAATCTAATCCTGAAAGTGGGTGTTTCACTCCAAAACAGTAGGAGGCAGTACAGCCTTTATCCTTGGGTAACCATCCATCCAACGATGTAAGAAGGAGAGCTGAGGGGTAAATCTCGTAGAGCTCATGGCTGAATGCAGTTAGCTCCACATTTTTCACAGCGGTTGATGCCAAATAGAAGGTGTTCTTACAGCGATATCACCTCTTTACAGGATCACAGCAGCACCAGAAAACATGGAACCAGGGATCAATATTGCAAACTGACCCCCCAGTTTGCTTAATCATTTCAGATTATGCAAAAATTATTTTTTTTTTACATGAGGAGGTCAATAATGGTCGGCATTACCTTCTGGAACATGACTGACAGGTTTTCAGACAAACATCTGGTTTTCCTGCTGTGTTGCTGCATTTATGAAAGCACAGATGAGGTACCTGCACATGGTTGCCCCCCCTCACAGTTTCTTCTTTTTTATTCCATAACCAGTGAACTATGGATCAGGACTACTCTAGAAAACTGCTTGGAGCCACTTCTGGTGCAATCAGAGGCTTTGGTGGCACATTGCTGCTTCTTGAAAAGCAGCATGAACTGACCCCCTCCCACAGATCATTCAGTGTCCTTTGCTATTTCACACCTGCGGCCTAAAAACACCAATAAGGTGCTGACCCCATCAAGCGCACTTTTGAAAGGTTAATGGTTCCTCAACTGACAGGAGAGTTTGCATCGGCAGTTCAGGGGCTGTAAGTGTCCGTGCATCACAGGTTTTGCTGTTTAACGTTGTCGTTCTTGGTTCATGCTACTTTAATGTGGAACTAGAAATGTAAGGTTTACATGATCTTGTTTTATGTCGTTTTATTGATCTCCAATCTCCATCCATCTATTATCTTTCAGGGTCACGGGCTGCTGGAGCCAATCCAGCGACTGTTGGGCCAAGGTGGGGTAGACCCTGAACAGGTGACCAGTCTGTTGCAGAGACACACTCCCTCACCTAGGGGTAATTTAGGGGCAGAAATGATGTAGCATGTTTTTGGACGGTGGGAAGAAGCCGGTGTGTCTGGAGAAAACCCACGCATTAATGGGGAGAACAAACCAACTGCACACAGAAAGGTTCTAGCCGAGATTTGAACCGTTTTAGGTGAGCGGCAAAGCTTCTACAGAAGAAATGTTGGGAAACGATCCCTGTGGCACACGTGATCGGACGACCAACAAGCCATTGCAATTCATTCTGATTGGGTGGGGAAGACGCGCCGTGGCTGATATTGAACCAGGCTCTGACATTCTGAAAGAATGAAAGAGAAAATGTCTCAAACGCTGTCGGTTTCACAGGACAACAGCTGCATACACTCTGAACACAATTCATTCCAGTTTCAAAGTTTGGTCAACATGATCAGAGGTCCTGTTGTGTGATTGAAACATCAGAAGCAGCATGGCAGTCTGGATGCAGTGCGTTTCCGGCGCCGTGTCCAGAGTTCAACTATCCTAACTTTGGCAAAGATTTTGCGTCGCACGACCAGTGAGGGACTCAGCTTGACTTGTAGATGACGGTCAGAGGGTGGAGTCCAAAACTAACATGGAGGAGAAGCTGATCGTTCTCCTCCTGAACTTATTTATTTTGCCTATTTGCATCGAGACAATCATAAAAAGGTACTCTAGTGTTGTTACATGTTTTCCTCCTCAGACTAATGCGGGACAGCAGGTCGTCAAACTGGGTCACAGAGACACAGAAGTATGGCTCAGCATACCTGCTTGTGGAGAGCTGTACCAAACAGTCTCTGGTCCAGGTACGCTGTACCAGAGACTGTCCCTGAGTCTCTGAATGATTCATGAACCCAGACATAGAGACGGGATCACCGATGCTTTGTAGAGCTCTTCTCAATAAATAAACCTGATCTCTACATATCCTCCATGACTTCCATGTATCATAAGTAAAATAAAGTCAATGCTTCTATGCAGCAATGGGGCTGAGAACTTTGTAGCTCCTCCCACATGCCTGTGCAGCGGGACGTTTGTCAACACGTCTTTGGACAGCCGTCCAGCAGCGAATCCAACTGGCCCGTTCAAGAGAAGCGTTGGATGCAATTTTGAGACGCCAATCGCAGTGTGAATGTAGAAGAAATCACTCTGCCATCTAGTGTTTGCAGCCGTAACTGCATCTGATGGCGAACATGGGCTGAAGCTGGATAATCACACATTCCAGCAGTTTGTCAGACTAGCAAAACCACTGTGGAGAAATGAAACAGCAGCTAAGACTGAGAGCGGAATCTTGCATAAAATCTGACGTGAATATGTTTAAGCCCTTTTACAATGTTGTAATCATTGTTTTTGCTTTTCTAAGATATAAAACCTAGATTCTTCTTTTTTATATACATTACATTTCAGTCTGTCCATTTTTAATTTCTTTGTTCTAGAGTTTAAGGAGAAGCCAAACTTCAGTTCTCTGAATGCCTGCAGACTTTGACTAATGGTGGATTTATGGAGCCCAACATGTTTTACCTCAAAGCCTTTTCGGCTTTCTGTCTATTTACATTGTGTTTTAATGTGGGCATTAAATGCAACATCTGCTCCATCCTTTTGGGAGGCTCCAAATCAGCTGAGCAGGTAAACAGAGAAGAGACGAGCATTGAAACGGCCCTGATTCTGAAAGTACCTGTTCAGGTATTTTCCAAAACAAACATGAGCACTGAAAGCCTTTAGAGAGGATGTTGGTAGGAGGTGAAAAGCCAGTCCTGCTCCTGCATGCAGACAGCTAAAGCCAGATTTCTCTGTCCATGTGTGTGCGTGTGTGAGTGTGTATGTGTGTGTCAGAGAACAACAATAGCAGGTTTGTATAGAGCCATGTTTAGGCACAGGACAATGTCAGTGGCAGGTGTGTGGATGAAAACTTTGCATAAGCAGCCTCCTGCACGGCCTGTATGCTACCTATCCACCCCCCCCCACCACCCCCACTGCAGTTCCAAGGGGATTCTGGGAGATCACGGCTATTGCCACCATTGTGTTCTTTTGTGAGGTCAGGATGGGACTTTGCGGTTCATCTCTCTCTCACACTCTGTTCAGCGATTTACAGACGGGGGTGGGAGGGGGGGGGTGTACAGGTGAGGCCGCTCTTTAGAAAAACACAAGAGTGAACAGGTAGATCCTTCAGTGAGTGCTTACGCTGTATCTGGGTCCGTTGGTCTGCCGGGACCTCTTCTCTGCCAGCAGGTCCTTGACGGTGTGCTTGACCCGGACGCCCTGGTACACCCGCTTGGAGTATTCTGCAGAGCAGGCGGCCAGAGAGTCAGCAAGTCCGCACGCCACCTCAAAGTTCATACAGATTTTGCCGCATCCCCACAAATGTGCGTTCATTTGAATGCTGCACAGTTTCCCGTTTCTCGCCGGACGACTCTTTGGGTTCGCTGTGTAAATGTCATGGAAATGGCCTTTGGTCTGCTCCATGCAAATGCACTACTAAAAACGGCCAATTAACCAGGAACATTGGAGTGACCGCTGCCGGAGCCCTGAAGGAAAATAAAACCAACCCGCCAAAGCTGTGGTAAAGACACCAAGACCTGAACGGCCTACACAAATCTCACCTGGGCGCCGGTGTGATTTGGGGGCATTCCTGGGAGGCAGAGGTTTAAACTCAATGAAAATGCAAACTTTATTATGCTGACGGAAATTGCATGCAAAAAGCTGTATGTAAAAGACCCCAGCTCTTTGAATGCAGCTTTGCCGTGAGCTTCTTCAAGGTCTTGCCACGAACAGTACAGTCTGCACTTGTTTTTTAAGAGGAGGAAAAAATATGTATCTGACAGTCACGGGTCATAACGAAAGCAACAATCTCTGTGCAGCAGGAAGTTGAGCCCAACACAGTCGGAGTTAGACAGAATCAGGCGAAGTTTAAGGTTTAAGGTGAAGTTTGTGGTCAAAAGCAGGTGAGGGGATTCTTACCTGTTTCCATAATGCTGCTGAAGGCTGACGCACTCCCGTTCACTTGCACGGCTCTCTGCTGTCCCTCTGCTGCTCAGGTTTGCCTACAGTGTCTCCGTATGCAGCCGCATGCTGCCACACAAGGGGCTTTAACCGCTGTCAGGAGGGCAGGGACTGAGGAAGAGGCCACCTCACTCTGCAGCCGTGAGGAGGCAGCCTTTCAAAATGACCTTTCTCAATTTGTTTAAATGCAAATAATTGGCTGGGACGTTTTTTAGATTATTTGCATCTGCAGTCGAGATTAGGCTTGAAAGCATCAGGGAGCGAAGAGCCAGCAGCCTGCCACCCCTCCCTGAGCTCCCATTTGTCATCCAGAGTCAAAAGGATGCATTGTTTGGTCACGTTGGACTCAGAACTCTTCCTGCACCGCTGGTTTGGGGGGATGCTTTCACATCAATTCTAGCAGAGAGCAACTTTCACTGTGACCGGCCTGATGGCTTTCTGACAGATGCTCTGCTCTGTCACCACGGCAACGCGGAGGCAGGCAAGAGAAACATGCAGAACATTAAGGTGGAGCTACTTAGGGCTGCAGGAATTTGCATGCTGTCTGCTGCTGAATGAAAAGAGACAACAGGATTGTGGAGAAGATGCCACTGGCTTCATCCTGGACTGTC
>CM074488.1:29852793-29990345 GCA_037389245.1 Oryzias sinensis
CACCCCTCCCCACTAGGGCTACGTTCACACTGCAGGTCTTAATGCTCAATTCCGATTCTTTTTGAAAAAATCAGATTTTTTTGCAAGGCCGTTCACATTTCCAATTAAATGTGAACTTTTGTGATCTCCTGTGTGACCGTGAAATGACCAAGAAGTGACCCGCATGTGCAGAAGAGTACTCAACGGTTACCGACGTCACTCGTTGTTTGCGGAAGTAGCTAACGTTAACAATGGATGTCAACAACAGTGTTGTCAACAGCGGAGCTCTTTTTGCATTATTAAATTCATTTTCACAAAGGAGCCAGCACAATAACAATCTTCCCATTTTAAGGAGGCTTTGGAGCTAGGATCGTCTGTACCCACTGTTGTGGAATGGGGATGTGTGTGTGTTGAGGCTGCGCGTTTGTCTAAGAGAGAGGAGAGAGAGCGTAGCGCGCCGAAGGGAGTGTGTGAGGGGGTGGGGATCGGGGCAGCGGAAGTCGGTTGTGGCATTCGTGTTGTGTTTTACGAAGGAAGGAGAACGTTAATAAAAGAAGGCTTCCCCCAGAATAAATATTATTGACTCTTTATTAACCCTCTCTGGAGAATCTGAGGGTCAGAACGGGGAAGTGAACCCCAAAGGAGAATCTGCCTTCGGCCCTGGAGAAGTTCTCCCCCTGCGCTTCTGACCATGGTCGGAAAGAAAAAAAAATGAATCGCTGGAAAGGTTCAACACCACGCTCGGCCATTTCGTCCATTTCGCTGGAAATTTTTTCAAAAACCGCCCGGTTGCGATAAGAGCCCTCGAGTTTTGGCCTGAATAGAGCTGTCACCCCAAATATTAATCCAATCTGTGACCTCGCTTCCCTTTCACTGACTGGTCTCAGCAGCAGCGTCCGCCTTGGTTGATGTTTATGTTCTCGTTCTACTTCCATGGAGAATGATGACGTTTGTAGTGTCTCAATGACGTACGGGTCGGATTCATGTGGCCTGGCTGTTCAGACGGAGGTCACATTTGAAAAGATCGGATACGTATCGAATTCAGGACCACATACCCAAGTGGCCTGGGTCGTATTTGAAAAGATCGGATCTGTGTCGTTCAGACTGTCAAAAAACGGTGACAGTGCTAATTACAGGGGCCAAAGGGACTGAAGTTCTTCTGTATTGTTTTTCTTCACTGCGGATGTTAACTCTAAGCTGACATGATCCAAAAGTAAGTTCTGGTATTGATTATAACTTATGCGGTTTCTACTCATCCAATTAACTGAGATTGTTTTTTTAGCTATGCAAAGGGCAGTAAAGATGACGGATTCCGATCTTTCCTCTAAACCAAGGGTGGGCAATTATTTGAACTCGTGGGCCACTCTGGGTTTTTAGACTATTTGTTTTCAGTAAATATGGTTGGAAAAATAAAAAGGCAAACTGATTCCTGAATTTTCTCAGTCGGGATTTTAGCTGTTGATTTGATGCCTTTCAAAATAAGATGGCACTGAAGCTAATATTAGACAATTGGCTCATTTCTGTGTTTGGCAGTAGCCTCAGATCAGTCTGCAAACCCTCTTTTCTTCTTAAAAAAAAAAATGGTTAGACCTCATACATAGTACATAAATACGGTCCAGAATGGTGGCATTTTGCAATTTTGTGCCACAGAACCCTAATCAGAGGGTGTAGCTCGGATAGACACAGTCTTGTCCTCTTAGATTTGAGTCTCGGAAATGGCATCAGTACTAAACTACCATTAAACAACCTGAAAGGGAATCATTATTAGAATCTTCAGGTAAAATTTAATTTAATACAGTTGTATTGCTGTATTTTTAATTACAAAAATGGGGCTTTTCCATTATCATACACAAAAAGGAAACAGTTATCACATTTTAGCTTGGTCAGACTCTTATTTTGAAGGATACGAATAAACAGAGGAAGGCCCACTTCTATGGAAATTGAACAATCAATTCAAACTCGACTTTTCTGACCACATTTAGTCAAATCTAGTTACCTCAATGTTATTCTCCTGTATCACATAAAAAGGATGTAAATAGTTTTATTTTTGTTAAGAGTTTAAGAAAAAATGTAAACGAAGAATTAAAGACAAATAACCGTCTCCCTTAGCTGGTTCTTGAGAAAAAAGAGAATCAGATTAAGCTAGTTATTAGCACCAATAATGACAAAAGCAGAGCTCTGGAGCGGCTCCATCGCATGCATTAAGCAGGTTTGCAGCTGCTTCTTTACGCATGCAATCGTCCGCACCCTGAGTGTTAATATTCCACTGATGAAATGACATGTTCAGTCGTTCTTCTTCCAGGAAGTCAGAAGGCAAAAACACTGAGCAAAACACCTGCAGTCCTGTGCACTTATTACAAATATTTCAACATTATTTTCCTACTGTATGAGGAAACTCCAATTCCCAGCGAGGGCCGGCCTGTTTTTGGGCCGGTATCTGAGTTACCATGGAGGTGACTCAGCAGAATAGTGCCGTGATGTTCTGAAAGAAGGAGGTCCAGTCTGTTCTCTTCCTGGAAATTTTCCATCAGACTTGTGTTCCTTGTGTTCACCACACGAGAATCCTCACTGGACTACAGAATGTGTCCCTGACCAGCAAGTCCAAACTTGCTCTGAAAGATTGCTAGCTTAGCTAGATGTGTGGCACACAATAGGGAGACATTGGAAATGGCAAAATAATGCTTCATGTCCCTCTGAAAGTGAGTTTTACATAATCTAAGAAACTGCTCCTTACTTCACTCTCAAACGGCACAGGGAGTGAGCGCATCATGGCCTCAGATGTGCAGCATCAGCTTTGGGATCAATAAGGAGAAAAAAAGGCAATTTCTTTCTCTGAATTTCACTGATGTCACACATATTGCTCTGCTGTTGGGTTTTGTGCACTAAAGCCCATGAATGCTTTTGCTGCAGAGACCTGCAGAGCACAGCGTGGGCTGGCAGAACTGTGTCGGTTTGTGTGCAGCCTCAATAAATGGCAGCCAGAACAGGGTCACCGGGCTGGTTTCTGAACGTGCACCTCAGGCTAAGTGGACCCACTATTTTCTACACCCTAAAAGCCTTAAATTAAATCAAATCAAGTTTCACCTAAGCCTAAGCTATTACAAAGTGGTAAGGATAGGACCCAGAATGTTTACTAAGAAAGAAAGAAAATGACATTAAACTGTGAAACGACAACACAAAGAAAGTAAGTGCCCTTGGGGTGAGATTGCAGAAAAACATCCAAATGAGTAAATGTTACACAATTGTCAAGACAAACTTAATATTTTGGAAATGTAGGAATTGGAAATGAGAAGCCTAATTTATGTACACACCAGACATTAAGCCCAAGGTGTTCACACTGGACAAGCAGGGAAGGGCTCCTCTTTTTCTACTGTTTACTACCCTGGCATATGTCCACCACATAAAGTTGAAAGAGGTCTGGTGCGAGTCGTTATGGATTTTGATCAAAGTGCCCCAAAATGGTGGTAAAACTTGCATGGCCATGCATGACTGCAAGAGTTTGGAACACGGTAGCCCAAATTGGACATCTTTGTTGGGTTTTCATTGAAAGAGGACATTTGAAAGCAGCGCAGTTTCAACATGTGAGGGCGGTGCAAACATGTGAGGGCGGTGCGAGCACGTGAGGGCGGTGCGAACACGTGAGGGCGGTGCGAACACGTGAGCGCGGTGCGAACACGTGAGGGCGGTGCGAACACGTGAGGGCGGTGCGAACACGTGAGCGCGGTGCGAACACGTGAGGGCGGTGCGAACACAATGGGATGGTGTGAACACAATGGGGCGGTGTGATCACGTGAGCGCAATGTGAACACGTGAGGGCGGTGTCTACACGTGAGGGCGGTGCGAACACGTGAGGGCGGTGGGAACACAATAGGGCGGTGCGAACACAATGGGGCGGTGTGAACACAATGGGGCGGTGTGATCACGTGAGTGCAATGTTAACACGTGAGGGCCGTGTGAACACGTGCGGGCGGTGTGAACACGTGATGGCGGTGGGAACACGTGAGGGCGGTGCGAACACGTGAGCGCGGTGTGAACACGTGAGGGCGGTGCGAACACGTGAGGGCTGTGCGAACACGTGAGGGCGGTGCGAACACGTGAGGGTGGTGTGAACACAATAGGGCGGTGCGAACACGTGATGGGCGGTGTTAACATAATGGGGCGGTGTGATCACGTGAGCGCAATGTGAACACGTGAGGGCGGTGTGAACACGTGATGGCGGTGTGAACACGTGAGGGCGGTGCGAACACGTGAGGGCGGTGCGAACATGGGAGGGCGGTGTGAACATGGGAGGGCGGTGTGAACACAATAGGGCGGTGTGAACAATGATTAGTTAATGCGCAAAAATCAATGCATAAAAGACCAGGATTGGAGGTGGGAATCAAAAACATTTTTCTTCTACCCATTATTTATTCAAGCACTTTATCACTTATCATGTAGATTAAACTGTTTTATAGTCTGTGTTTGAAAATAAAAAGAAGATCACATCAAGTCCAGGAGACGATTCTTGGTGGCAGGGACTCTGAGCTTGAATAAGTAGACTTTAACTTGAACAAACTCAGAAACAAGTGGAGAAACAGAAGCAGATGGTCTGACAAAAATACACAGAGGGTCATAAACGTCAGTTAGAACAGCTGTGGAAAGGAGAAACAGAACATGACTTTCTCTCACTCCAGAGGAGAAAAAGCCGTTTGGTTATGCAGACAAAACTCAAGTTTTCAGTGGAGAATGTGCACTCTGCCCTAAGTAACAAGAGGATGGACGTGTTTCCTGCTCTGCTTGGTTCTGTCGCGGGGCTCATCTTTCCATTGGCAGAGAAACTTTCCTGAGGATCCAAGAGAGACGTGACATGCGGGTTTAGGGCAGATGTTCTGTTGACCTCGGTGATGCTGTGTTGTCCTCAAATCCAGAGATTCGGATGTTGGATCTGTTTGTGGAAAGCACTTTTAAGGTACAGTGGAGGAAACTGGTCCCAGACTCCTTCTGGGTGGCAGCCTCAAAGGAACACTCATGTTTAGCAGGAAGGGCTCCTCCTTTCATTCACACCAATGCAAGCTGGGATTTTCCACTGTGTCCACAGCTGATACCAAAAATAAGAAGAGAATCTGACTGGAGGCTCGAATGGGACTCTCTCCCAGTCCAGCCAACGACAACCAGGCCAAGTGTCTCACTAGGACAGGGGTGTCCAACCTGAGGCTCTGAAACCAACTCTTTGGGTATAAATAAATATTAACAATTTGAATAAATAATGAGTTAGTATCCATCCATCCATCTCCTGCTCATCTGGGACTGGACTGTGGAGACTGTAGAGACGTAGTCTCTCCAGCGTGTCCTGGGTCTTTTCCCCGGGGCCTCCGCCCAGTGGGACATGCCTGGTACACCTCCCCAGGAGGGCGTCCAGGAGGCATCTGGACTAGATGCCCAAGCCACCTAACTGACTCCTTTCAATGTGGAGGAGAAGCGGTTCTACCCCTAGCTCTCCGCGGGTGACTGAGCTCCTCCCCCTATCTCTAAGGGAGTGCCTAGCCACCCTATGGAGGATGTTAATTTCAGCCACTTGTTTTCGGGACCTGATTCTTTGGGTCATGACCCAGAGCTCATGACCATAGGTGAGGATTGGAACGAAGATGGAGCTTTGCTTTCTGGCTCAGCTCTCTCTTCCCCACAACGGATGGATACAGCGACCAGTAACTACGGACGCCGCTCTGTTCCGCCTGTCAGTCTGATCTTCCCTCACTTGTGAACAAGACCCCAAGATATTTGAACTCCTCCACCTGGGGTAAGGACACTCCACCCACCAAGAAAGGGAAAACTACCTTTCTCTGGTCGAGAAAGTGTGAAATGCAAACACAACAATTTTGATTCCAAACTTCATAGACCAAATCTTTAATGTTATTGTTTCCTCCTTCCTATGAAATGCTTCTCTATTTTTGTGGCATCAGAAAAACATGGTAAACCAAAGCACAAAGAACATGTAAATCTATGCGGAACATGAACCGTGTGATTATTGCATTAACTGTATGTGGACTAAAGAAGAAGAGAACATGAGATTTGGACCTTTTCGTGGTACATTAGGTCAAAGGTGATCCTTCTTTCAAATCTGAGGATCATGAAGTACTACGGAGTGGGCTCTTCCACAGAAGCCCAAGCGAAGCGTGGCTGCTGTTAGGGGCTTTTGTCTCCCGACTACAGAGCGGCTTCTGTGAGCCGGCCTTCCACAGAACTGCCACTTCCTGCTTCGTATTCTGTGGGATTTATCAGTTATGACTCACAGATAACAGGGATGCTGCTCGCCTCTTCAACGGACGCCAGAAGAGGAAGGGACTGTGCGTGCACGAGAGTGCTGCCCACGTTCTTCTGGTGCACAGGCATCAACAGCCAGCATCTCCAGGGACAGGAGCCACGGCGCTCTCGCTTTATTCTGGAGAACCGACACTTCCTGTTTGCAGGCGTTTCAGAAACAATGAGTCACCTGTGTGAGGGGGTCATAGCTGCTCCTCAGAGGGCCCACAGGGGGGCGTTGTCCTGCTCTGATCTGAGCTGAGCAAGCTGAACCTCTCTGAACAGTGAGTTCCAAAGGATTATGCTAATTGAATTGAAGTTTCAAAAAGATAAAATTGTGTCCTTATTGGACATTATGGGAAAGACAAAGGATCTCTGCTGCTGAAAAGTGTCAAATGGTTAAATGCCTTGGACAAGGTATGAAAACCTTGGATATTTTTCAAAAACGTAAGCGTGATCATTGTACTATGAGGAGATTTGTGGCAGATTCAGAGAGTTGGTGCAGATAAAGGCAGAATGAGGAAGGTTCCTACCAGACAAATCCATCAAATCAAGAGAGCAGCTGCTGAAACACCATCACAAAGCAGCACAGATTTGAAGCTGCTGCTGTCTCCGGAGTCCCACCAACTTTAGGGTGTAGGATCCTCCAGACCAGTGGTCCCAAGCCCACGGGCCGCGGACCGGTACTGGTCCGTTGGCACAGAAAAAAGAAAATAACTTACATGACTTCCGTTTCCTTTATTTCGGAATCTGAAAGATGTTTCATTTTGAAAAATTGCCCGATTATCTGTTATTCCCCCCCAAACAACCCTCACAAGCTGAAGACACACATGAAGACTCATTTTCTAACAGTCAGCTTCACTGATTAGTGCCATGTAACCCTGGATGGTCCAGATGGATGGATGGTGGATGGCCACCATGTCCCAACAAGGCTGTAATGTCAGCAAGGAGGTGGTGGAGTCATGGTTTGGGCCAGAATCATGGGGACAGAGCTGGTCGGCCCCTTTAGGATCCCTGAATGTGTGAAAATGACCTCTGAAAAGTGGGCGGGGTTTCTGACTGACCACTTTCTTCCATGGTACAAAAGAAGAGCCGTGCTTTCTGTAACTGTGAAGGAACTTGTTTTATTATTATCATTGCCTAAATGAATTTGGTTAAATGTATGCTAACTCAGATTGACCTTTTTACCTCTTCTGAAAACAGTTCTGTGTGTTTGTTCATCTGCTTCTCATCCCCCACCCAGGATGAGGGGTTTACGACACACTGTCCTGAGCTGATAAGGGATACTGTTTGAACTTAGAATCCAACCAAAAGGGTCATTATACGACAACCCCAATGAACTTTTCTCTTTGTCTTGAAATTGTGACCTCCCACTTGTGTTCTTAATAAAAGCAGCATGAGGAGAGGCAGACCTTTGAGAAGAGAAGCGTGGTAGACGTGTTCTGTCACTCTTGCTCCTCTCCCTCGTGCATGAGAAACTTGATTCTTGTTGTGGTTTGTTGTTTATAATTGTGTTTATCTTTAATGTCTAGGCATTTATATGACAGTAACAAAACCATCTTCATGGATGATGATGCACCATCTCATACTGCAGGAATACCTCTGCATCATTGGCTGCTATGGGCAGGAGAGGAGAGAAACTGATGGTGGCCCCATCATCCTCTGACCTCCGCCCTATTGAGAACCTTTGGAGCATCCTCAAGTTGAATATCTCTGAGGGTGGGGGGCAGTTCCCATCCAAGCAGCAGCTCTGGGAGGCTATCCTGACATCCTCCAGAGAAATTCAAGCAGAAGCTTTCTAAAAATTCACAAGTTCTATGGATGAGAGAGTTGTGAAGCTGCTCCAAAATAAGAGCTCCTATGTTTAAATGGAACCTGACCTATGAAGATGTTTTTGATTAGAATAGCTTTAATCTCCTAATGCAGCAAATTCAACAAATGAGCATGTTCAGTTGTGTAGCATCCATCAAAGGTTGTGGAACTCTGTTGTGTGGAATAATGTGGAACAGAAACTTAAAGGTTTCTATTTTTGAAAACAATACGGTTAATCCTTGTGCTATCCTAGGCACTTTAACATTGGGAGTTGGGTCATCTAGACCCACTAGACAGTGCTCTGAACCTTTTTTCTTCAATGATTTGTGATCTTCACTGGTGTCCATGGATTACATGAAATCTTTCCACCTTTATCCACCTTTGTCATGGTGGGGAGAACACGTCAATGGTCATCTTGACCCCAAGGGTTATGTGTAGGAAGTTTGTTCCATAACATTTAATACATACTCTAATAGATAGCAACTTAAAAATGATCAACTTAGCCAGGGTTGGAAAGTAATCGAGTAAATGTACTCATGGGTGTTCTTCTCTTGATGAAGCTGCTGTCTTCACTTTAACTGTAGCTTCTTGTCTGAAGTTTGAGTGTAGTTCTATTCACTTCCTGCTGAGGCTGGCTCTCATCAAACCTGAATGTTCAGACAGATGTGGAGATCATCATGATCATCCAAGTTCCTGGATCACTGGAAGATCCACTGCTCAACCTGTTCTGCTGTGAATGCAGAGAAACTCCAGAACCTGCTCAGTTTCTCTGACCCACGTTCTTCCAGAGAACAGAGGCTGGTTGCAGATGAAGCTACAGCCTGAGAGGAGAAAAGAAAAACATTGGAAAAAGGCTTTTAGACTCCATTCTCCCATGTCTGGGTTAGAAACCACAGTTTGGGCCAAACAGAGGATTGGCTGGACTCTGAAACGGCCGACCCAGCACGATGTCCTCCAGCAGACTTTTGTAAGACTTTGCTTACTTGATCTAGCTTGAAAAAGCTGCTGGGGTTTGTGTTTGGGTCTGAGCCACATCTGGACATCCAGATGTTTGCTTGCCACCCTTTAGAACTCCAGAACTCTTTTGAAGAATGTCTTATCTCTGCAGCAGGGATATTTATGATCTGACAGAATCTAAGCTGTTCCCCTCTGCCAGTTCTTCTGTACTTTACTGCTGACATCTAGTGAAAGCTTCTGTGCATTACAGCTGAGGTCCCGTTTGCAGTTCGTCCTGCAGAGGGCAGTAAGAGGCAGTGGGGACTGCAGGTGGAGAATATGGAGATGATGACGAGGAAGCTGGGAGGAGGAAGGATGAGCTGTCAGAAAAGATGCAGCGTGCTGATCAGACTTTTCCAGCTGCTCTGCTCTTCAAACCAAGTCATAACCTGAAGACACTCAGATGAAGACAATACAAATCAGAGAAGCTGGAACTTTGCACAAAAGATTTAGAAGTTGATTCCAGAAGTTTCTGCTTCCATGGAAAATGTTGTCCTGTTCTGTTTCCAGCAGCTAAAGGTCCGGATAGCAGCAGGTCCTTCTGAACGCTGGGAGATGTTCTGATGTTCCTCCCTTCTGTTCCACATGGTTATCTGTAGGATTCACATTTATCTCATAGAGAGGCTTTCATCTCGACCGCCCTGGAAGCAAACGTACAAAAGTACACAGGTATGTTTTTTTATCAGCATATATCAACGTGTGAGCTGGGAGTTCAAGAGGAAGAAAGTTTTCCACGTACACGGTTTTCTTGTAGCAATTCCCTCCTTAACATCTTTCACTTGATTTTACTGTAAGGACATGTACACGTGATTGGACGCCTGCCACTGTCTGAGGACATCAACTCTTTCAAATGTTTGAATCTGCCGACCGCTACAGTCTGGGTGAAAGAAGCTAAAGGGTTTAGACCCCTACTGATGATGTGTTGCTGCAATGGTAGTAATAATAATAATGGACTGGATTTATCTGCTTTTCTGGACGCTTCAAGTTCTTCCAATGTGTGATGGTGATGGTAACTACTGTTGTAGCCACAGCTGCCCTAGTACAGCCCCTCTGACCATCACCAGGATCATTCATGCACATTCACACACCAGTGGAGACACGCTGGAGGCAAGGAGGGTAAAGTGTCTTGCCCAAGGACACAATGACAGTTGGCTTGGGGGAGAGGGAATTGAACCGCTGACCCTTTGATCATTGGACAACCTGCTCAACCGGCTGAGCCACTGCCGCCATCCTGCAATTCTGCTCTGGTAATCCTGTTCAGTACGAGAGGAACCGCAGGTTCAGACATTTGGTGCGTGTGCTTGGCTGAGGAGCCAATGGTGCGAAGCTACCATCTGTGGGATTATGACTGAACGCCTCTAAGTCAGAATCCCGCCTAGACGTGACGATACCCTAGCGCTGCGGAACTTCGGTTGGCCCGGGATAGCCGGCTTCGGCCGGTGCGGAGAGCCGTTCGTGACGGGGCTGGGGTGCGGCCCAAAAGCGGTCGCCCCTCTCCCATTGCGCACTGCATGTTTGTGGAGAACCTGGTGCTAAATCACCTGTAGACGACCTGATTCTGGGGGAGAACTTGCAAAATCACAGGGGGTTCAAATACTTATTTGCTCACTCTATACTTATAAGTGTACTATTTGCCTTATTGGATGCATCAAACACCAAAGCAAAGTAGAAATAAAATGAGTTCTTGACTTGTGCACAGTATTAAAACTTGAAGATGTAGTGGTTCAGCACAGTTTTAATACATTTATTCACATGTAATTATTAATACATTTGATTCCATTAAGCATCCTGTGTTCCCATCTGCTCAATTATTTTCGGCACAAACTTTAGTTTTACCTTAAAACTGCGTCATTGTCAGTCAATCCAAAGGAAGCGTCAAACTTTGGGTTTGTAAAATGGATCCGTGTGAGCGTCTGGTTGGAGCCAGAATCACAGGAAACGTCTCGGCCTGGTCGTCTTCCAAACGCTGCAGGTTTCCAGGCATTTCTGCGAACAATGACAAAGCAGCACGCTCCCCAAGAAGGAGCGAGCGGCGGGGTGTCAGAGGCATACCAGAGCTTTACGAGCTGAATCTTTTTGGGAGAATTCTCCCTATATGTGCATGACCCTCAATCCGACAAAGCTGTCAGCCAACGCTGCTTCCTCCCCGAGCCCAGACTTTCTCTGGAAAATTCCAGCTGTCTGTCCAAGACTGCCACAGATAAGAGGAGGCTTTTCCTCGGACGCTGCAAGGGAAAATAACCGCCTGGATTTTTCAGATTGTACAGATGCAGGATGAGTCAGAGTTTACAAGACTCTTCTGCTCTCTTGTTAACTTAAAAACAGATCCTTTTTTGAGCTTCAGGCCTTTGACCCCCAGGCCTTTGACCTTAAGGACTTTGACATTCAGGCCTTTGACCCCCAGGCCTTTGACCTTTAGGACTTTGACATTCAGGCCTCTCTAATGCCCTCAGGACTATCAGGAGCAGAATCATCCATCATTCTGGTAACGGGAGAGCTCCTGTTCATGTTTTGATTGATTATCAGACTGTATTCATTACAATCAGGTGTTATTTATTTATTGAACTTTAAGTATTAAACATTCATTAAACTGAGTTTATCAATACTTCATCATTTCTCCTTGACTTTGGTTCATTTTTTTACAGTGGTGGACAAAATTGTTGGTACCCCTCAGTTAAAGTTTGAAAACAGCTGTGATGTCAATTAAAGAACATACCTGGGTTCATCATGACCCCCTGGACAATTGGTTCTCAGTCTTTTATGGAGGTACCATCATTTTTGTCCAGCCCTATTTCATTATTTTGTTTTTTTAAATAATTCTGTTAATCACAACTCAAAGTAATGGTTGATTTTGATTATTTAATTTTCAATAAATTTTAATTTATTGTTACTTTTGAACGTTTCAAGTCATTTCAGTGATCATTGTGGACTTTCTTTCTCTAACTGAGGGTGACCAACAATTCGTCCACCACTGTAAATGAACAGAAACTGTACATTAGTTCAGTAAGTTCATAGGGTCTCTACATGTTAACTGACTTCTTCTATTATCAGACAACCGTGTCAGAAACTGTACATTTCTTATTTTTCCTTCATTATTTTCTGTGTCAAAACAAGAAGTGTGTGAGCGTTAGCTTCTGTCCGCCTCCCTTTGGAGCAGCCGCTCTAAACATTTAGAAAGTGTGTTTTCTTGTATAGTTTTGCTTGATTTGCAACAAAACCTGCCTTTGATAAGCTTCATATGCAGACTGGTGTCTCTGAGTGTGTGGGTGCATCAGACCGCTCACCTGACCGTCACCCTGCAGTAGCCAGGTGGGGCTCTGGCAGCTCCGCCCCCCAAAAGTAGGTTGAGTTTGGATGGATGGATGGATGCAACAAAACATCCTGATTTACTTCTTTACTGTGTGCAAAGTGACCAACCTTCCTCTTTCACTGATGCCTGATGATGCAAGCAGCTCCTCATCCTTCAAACACACTGAAGAGAGTCGGATTTTCCAGTCTTCTTTTTCTAGCTGTAGCCGTGCTCAGACAGCAGCGCTTCATAAATCAGGTTATGTAAGAGCAGAGGCGCCATAAAACACGTCTTTTTATGAGGGAACAGCGGTCCAGAGACCTGCCTCCGTCACAGGGACTTCAGCAGGCCCGTCTTTAGTTTTCACTGTTTCTAAAACAGTCTGGAAAGCAGTTCCACATCAGGTCCAAGTGCAAGTCTGGTGTTTGAGACTTGTAACCCACCTATGGTAGGACCAGGGGTCCCCATGGTAACCATATTGATGCTACTTTAAAAGCCTTCAGCTGTCAGTCCTAAGAAACTTTCTGTTGAATTCCTAACCTGTTTCAAACAGCCAAAGACAAAGATTTCTGCTTTTTTCTCTCCAGACTATCCTTGTGAAACTCTGTTTGAGCAGCTGCTCCTGGTTGGAGCTGCTCTGCTTTCACGGTGGACACAGAAGCTTTTCGGGGGTCTCCGGAGGGTCTGCTCACGGGGGGGGGGCTTTCAGATTTCAGGTCTTCTGCCAGTCTGCGTCTCCTCGTTCCAGTTCAGATTCAAACGTCCGAACGTCTTCTGGCAGTTTTCTGATGACATTTATAGAGAGAATTCAGATGAAAACTGCATTTCTGAGGATTTCTTCATTCACTTTGTGTCTTGAATTAGGAGCAGACGACAAAATGCAGCTGGAATAAGATCTTATCTGTGACGTAGAGAGGAGGAGGGGGGTCACAAGCCCCTGCTTCGAGCTCTCCGCAGCAGGGAGGCAAGGGGGGGGTCTCCCTGCCGCTCTGCAGAAAATATGTCTTTGAAAAAAACAGTTTTTTTTTTATTTTGGCTAAAAACTGCATCATTATTATTACGATTATTATCATAATGATCCAAAACTACCGGGAACACTTTGAGAATAGATCAGAAGCGGATCGGAGAGGACCCTCAGCAGACTCGTTTACACAGGAATGACACTGATCTGCCATTATTCTAGTTTTAATTCCAAATTTCACATGAACGTTTCAAACAGAATTATGAAACCCTTTGAAATAATATTCTTGGAAGATTTTAAAGAGTGGAGTGGAGTGTTGTCTATTTCTCAAGATAAGATAAGATAAAACTTTATTCATCTCACAATGGGGAAATTCTTTAATCTCCAGCAGCAAAAAAAGACATTCAGAATTACAAACAGCAAACAGAGAATAACTAAGTAAAAATACATAGCAGAAGCAACCGTAGAAGAACTGAAAAACAGCAACAACAGTTTACAAAATAAGTCAAATGAGAGAATGAAAAAACAAAACAAAGCACCAAAAACCCTCGTGGGACTGTAGTGTGTCACCGTAACACGGTGTTGTACAGTCTGATGGCTGAGGGGGGGGGCTGCAGTAGCTCCTTCTTGCACTGTGGGGCAACAGTCTCGTGCTGAAGGACTCATGACTTTGTCTTTGCTTTTTATTTATTCTTACATCTATGTTTTGCCTTTACACTTTTGATCTTTGTTAAAATGATAAAGATCGTTGGAATTTCTGCGACTTTTACAGACTAAAGGAAAGACGACATCACTTCTCTGAAGTTAGTTTTTTGGAGTTTCAGGTTTGTTGTGGAATTATTGTGTAAGATGATGAACAAATATGTGATTAGGCAGGGCTTCACACACCGGCCCCCTCCCAAAAGCCCCTCTTGGTCCGTGATCTAATCTATCCTTCTGTTGGGAGCTGGGTCACGGGGATGCTGGAGCCTTTCCCAGCTACTTTATGGGGACAGTTACAAACAGGCTTCATCACAGGGCCACACTCAGACAGAGTCATACTTACATTTGAGGAACAGTTTAGAGTTACCCACCAGCCCCCCCTGTGAAATCATTCCTCCTAAAACAAAAAAAAGAACAGCAAGGAAGCATTCCTGAATCCTCTCCCATGAAGTCCATGAGCTCCAGAACCATTCCCCCTAACTGAGAAATGGATCCTGGAGCGGTTGGACTGGGTTTGGGTCTGCAGACATGTCCACACAAACTACACCTACACATCTGCACAACACAGATTTCTTCTACCTTAGTCATACGACTACAGGTCACGACACATCTTAAAGGGAGTCTAGCAGTCTTCTTGAGGCCTGAACATCCGCCATGAGGGACGTTACCAAAACAGAACAACACTATTTGTAAGGATGCTGTCAGTGACACACACTTCTGATGTACGGGGGCTGCTGTCCTACAGTGTGTTTATGCCCCCCCCCCAGGCAGTAGTACGGTGCTGGTTTTGGCTCCTTACTGACTGCCTGCAAATGTTGCACCGGGGGTCTGTGGGTGACATGTAAACGCCTGTAGGACACCCTCAAAAGGACGCTCTGGTCAGGCTGCACGCTGAGAGACTTTTCACTTGAACAGCACTAATGGGCCCCTGGCTCAGTGTGCAGGATTTAGGGGATCCAACCGATTTAAACATGTCTGAAGTCTGAATCCCACCAACCTTTGGTGCAGTGACGTGTTCACTGTCGCCTGCAGCAGCAGCGTCTACAGGCTCTCAGAGTGATCTATGATCCCAACATTTTTCTGCTACATGGCCCCACACAGGTTTGCCCTTTTCACCCACAGGCAGCCCGTGCCCCCCCCCCTCTATCCTTTTAAACAGACTTCGCGACATGGTTGGAATTCCGGTACAGGTTTTCATTGGTTTAAATCTTACCCCACAAACAGAGATTTTATTGTTATTTAAATGATTTTTCATCTGAAAGGCACAAACTGACTTGTGGGATGCCCCAAGGCTCCATCCTGGGTCCCACACTTATTAATCTTTACGTGCTTCCACTTGGTGACGTCATCAGGAGACATGGCATTAACTTTCATAGCTATGCTGATGACACTCAACTATATGTAGCTGTGTCTCCTGTTGACACTGGACCCCTGGATAGCCTTTTAAACTGTATTTTAGATATTAAAATGTGGACGGGAGAGAACTTTTTGCAGCTCAACCAAGACAAGACTGAAGTCTTGGTTATCGGTTCTGAAGCTCAGCGGGATGAGGTCCAATTTTATCTGTCAACCAATTCTATGACTACATGTGATAGAGTAAGGAACCTCTGTGTGATTCTAGAATCAGATCTTAGCTTTGACCAACATGTGAACCAAGTACCTAAAACTGCATTTTACCATCTAAGGAATATTGCCTGAGGGAGACCCTGTCTCTCTAGAGCCAGTGCTGAAATCTTTTATTACATCAAGAATAGATCACTGCAATGCCCTCTTTTCTGGGGTAAAAAAAACACTTACTCACGTGCAGCTAGTCCAGAACTCTGCTGCACGCCTTTTAACGAGAACCAGGAAGAAGGAGCACATTACACCAATCTTAAAATCTCTGCACTGGCTCCCTGTCAGCTTCAAGGTTGATTTTAAAATTATTTTAATAGTGTATAAGAGTGTCGATGGTCTTGGTCCTTTTATATCAGACTTGCTTTTAGCTTTTGAACCCCCCAGAGCCCTTAGATCCTCAGTCTGTGGAACTGTCTACCTGAGGATGTGAGGGCCTCATCTACTGTTGAGGTTTTTAAAAAGAAACTAAAGACTCATCTATTTAACTCAGCTTTTAATGAGATCTCATATGTGGGAGTTTTACTCTTATATTTTATATGCTATTTTATCACATATTTATTTGTTTAATGCCTTTTAGTCCTTTTATGTCTAAACTTATTCAAATTTATATTCCAGACTTTTTATGCACTAACTTATCTTATTTTGATTAATATATTCATATTTTACCTGTTTTTATATTTTAATTTTTCTTATTTTATTACTTCTTCATTTTAGACTGTTTACGAGTGTTTTCTCACCCTTGGCTGGGGTGTTAGTGTTCGGGCTCCATGAGATTTTGCCCATGCTTGTCCTCTGGCATCTCTTGTTCCGGCTCCTCCGGGCCTGGTGTGCGAATGTTGGGCACCCTGGGCCTGAGGGTTGGGGGTTTCTGGGGCGGGGGATGCTGGGGATGAGTTGCGCTTGTGCTTGCATAGATGCTGACACCCCGGCCAACAGGAGGACAGGGCGAACCGGGCCTTCTGGGTTCTCTTTTCTTTAGCTCTGTCATTTCTCTTTTATTTGTGCTTGTTTTTTTTGTATTTTATTATGAGGGGCTTATTTAATTATTTTATTACATGTGTGGGTGTGGCAGGATTAATTGGCTCAGGTGCAGTGGGGAGGATAAATACAAGCAGTGGCCTCATGGGGCGCTATAAAAGGCCAAGAAGCCTTCACTTGGTCATGTGCAGCATTTGCCTCAGCAGACTGAGTCTTGTGTTGTGTATGTCTTTTAAACGGGTCTATTTTTAATTGGTTTTAACGTTTTTTAATAAAACAATTTTAATCTTGATACCTCTGTCTCCTGCCTGTTTGTGTGCATCTGCCAAAAGAGAAATGAATTCCCTCGGGACCACATGGGGATTGGTTTTATCGTATTCTTTGCCTTTTATGGAAAGCACCTAGAGCTGTCTGTTTGACACGAAAGGTGCTTTTATAAATAAAATTTGAATTTAATGCGATTAGCATCGCTAACGTTTTGGAAAGATCTAACATGCAGACATTCTTTAAAATGGCAAAAACTGAACACTGTCATCTGAATATAATTTATCACATGACTAACAGACATATGTACTTCAGCGTTGTGGCGAGAAAATATGTAATAGATGAAGAACAACACAAATGACCTACAGATACGTTGGTGCTGCAAGACTCTATGGCAAGCCGTAATGGACAAAAATGCTGCGCAGCAATTACTCTGCCAGCTTTTCTAAAAAGCTTACACTCTAAAAAGAGTGCACGGACAGAATTATATAACACCACGTCAGTCATTTATCGGAGAGACAAAAGTCTAGAGCAAGATTCAGGAGATCTGCACCGCTTTGACATTTCACACCAAGCCTCCATTGAGTGTGAGTACATGTGCAGGTATCAGGCAGCGGCACCCCAGTGTGAACGTCTGCTAAAAGCCTGTTGAAGAATGCGCCAAGTGGCTGTTCTCGAACGCGCCAAGCGGACGTTCTCGAATGCGCCAAGCGGACGTTCTCGAATGCGCAAAGCGGACTTTCTCGAACGCGCCGAGCGGACTTTCTCGAACGCGCCAAGCGGACGTTCTCGAACGCGCCAAGCGGACGTTCTCGAACGCGCCAAGCGGCTGTTCTCGAATGCGTTAAGCAGTTGTTCCTGCAGGCTTTTAGCACATGTACAAGAACACCGCCCTGCAGGAACAGCTGCTTAGCGCATTTTTGAACGCGCATCACACGCCCGGTGTTTTTGTAGCATCAGGGTTTGTGGAACGACCACACGCCCTCAGGAACTGTCATTGCACAGAGTGGAAACATAAACTTTTGATGTTTTCATGAAGACATCGTAAGAGAAGCACACTTGTTTAGATGTGCAGATCCTTTTGAGTTGTACTCTGTCAGACAAACCTTAAGGCTTTAAAAGTTCCATTGATTTAAAAAGCTGTCTATTTGATGGGGTTGCACAGGATGGTTAGCAACCCTGCCACACAGCAAGAAGGCCCTGGTTTGATCTGGTTCTGGAAGCTAACAGTCATTTTTACAGTTTTGTTTTTTTTAAGCAACTTTCTGTCACACAGCTAGGTGTGCGAAATTTGTTCCCTACATTTGACGAGCTGAGCCCCTCCTTGGTCTTGCCTGAGCCCCTCCGGGAATTGAACCCCGGATTCCTGCATGGTAGCCTCCCACCTTACCAACCGAGCTACCCAGCCACTAGAAAAATGTTATTGCCTAAACTCAGGATTGAACCAAAGACCTCTAGATCTTCGGTCTAGCGCTCTCCCAGCTGAGCTATTTCCAGTTAGTGCTGCATTTGGTGTTGACTTCACCATATCAGACATTACTGTGTGTTTTAATGTCATCACTGAAATCCAGCAGGAAGCCTCGGTGAGAACTGTGAGGAAACATTATTTAACTCCTGAAGTGGCTGAAAGTTTTACTGCTATTTTTAAACAAAATTCTGCTGAATCCATGGTTGATCATTGTAATGACAGACTTCAGTCTTCCAGAGATGCAGTGGCTCCCTTCAAGACAAGAACATTAAGAACCACTCCTGAAGCACCATGAAAGACTGACGTTATGAAGCGTCTGAAACAGATGACAGGAAGAAGAAACTAACAATTCATGGGGACATTTTGAAAGAACTCAACATTTCAAAAAGTCAATTCAACAGGCCAGAACTTCCCATTTTCCAAAATCATCATTGATCTTAACAGACCTCCAGCATTGTTTTTACCAGAAGAAACACTGGGGAGTTTTGTCATGGTTGATGCGGAGATGCTTGGTCGAGCTGTATCCCAAGTAAACGCTACAACCTGCCTTTTAGACCCTATTCTCACTTCACTTTTTAAAACATTTGATGGATTCTTTGAGTCAGAGCTTTTAAACATGGTCAACTGCTCTCTTCAGACGGGGGTCTTCCCCTCTGCCTGTAAGACGGCGGTGGTGACACCCCTTCTGAAGAAGAGTCACTTAGATCCAAATACTCTACCGTATCCAACTTACTGTTTATAAGTTAAATGATAGAAATAAGTGTTGCTAATCAACTCAAGAGTTTTTAGAAACATTAGTCTGGTTTTAGGACCAACCACAGAACAGAGACGGTTCTTTTAAAGATCATTAATGATCTTAGATTAAACTACGACTCACAGAAACTTTCTGTTCTGGTGCTGCTGGATCTTAGTGCCGTATTTGATACAGTGGATCACCAGATTCTATTAGACATTCTGAGGAGTCTAGTGGATCTCTCTGGAAATGCTCTGAAGTGGTTTTACTCTCACCTTACAGACCAACACTTTTACATGCTCTTCAAGAATCCATGAAATAAGTTGTGGGGTTCCCCAAGGAACAATTTTAGGTCCACTACTCTTTAACTTGTATACATTTCCTCTTGGTGATGTTGTCATCAGGAGACACAGCGTTGACCTTCACATCTATGCTGATGATACACAGCTTTACATCGCCCTGTCTCCTGATGAAGCTATAAATACTCTTTACACTCTTGACGGCATTTCCGTCACGGTGGGAAGAGATGGAAGACGGCTGCAGCCTACCTGAAGCCATGGAAGCTGGGAACCGGCGTGGAAGAGGAACAAACACGCGTTCACAGATTCAAGGTTATTTTATTTACACTTTAGAGTTCTATAAAACAGAAGAAAAACAATCCCCTCTTTGAGAGTAACAGGAGTCGAACTGCAGAACAACAGCAACGTTTCAGAAGCACAAACTCTTTTTCTGTGGAACAGGATTCAGGGCAAACAGTCAACACCATGGATCACCTGACCGCCCCGCCTTGCCCCGCCCACGGCTTAAATACTGTATCAAAGACACGAACACAACATCAGTCTGAGAGCAGGACAGCCATGTACTGTACATCTATACAAGTTTGTATGTATGTACACCCCACATCCCCTGACCCCCCCCCCAACCTGCTTCATTCACATTTCACAAGAATAGCCATTAAAGCGCAACAAGAGTACAAAAGTCACCAAAATATCTAGAATGAAGAGCTACCAGCTGCTTTCCGCTCCTTCCTTTAGCCAGGAGAACGTGCACATCACGTGCACAGCTGAAGGCCTGTCCTGTGGTCTGAGAACATTGCACATGAGGGGGGGATGGGGGCGGACAGGAGGGCATGCTGTCGCAGGAAGATGAGTTCAAAACTCCGCCTTCCCTTCACACAACAACAACAACAACACAACATGCAACAACACCAAGGAGCAGGAGCCCCTACAGTCCCGTTTCCCCTCCA
Source organism: Oryzias sinensis (assembly GCA_037389245.1). Classification (NCBI taxonomy): domain Eukaryota; kingdom Metazoa; phylum Chordata; class Actinopteri; order Beloniformes; family Adrianichthyidae; genus Oryzias; species Oryzias sinensis. Next base: position 29,873,118 of record CM074488.1, read on the forward strand.
CCGTGCCATACATTCCTCGTTTCAGGGTACACTCATATACGCACAGAGGTACATGTATATAGATTTCTCTAACTCCATTTATTGCACACTATCGGCTCACAAAAAAAACAAACATTTGGGCACTTTTTGCGTTTCAACAAACAGCAGCATTTAGTTATAAAAGTTGGTTCAGATGAGAGCACAGCAGATGAACAGCTTGACGCACACACACAAGGACACACCGTCGTCTCTTCTGTATGTTTGGGACGTTGTGCAGCCAGAGATTAGGTCCATTTACTAAGGCGGGGCTCTGGGACGCACAACGCCGTACAGTGTTTTCAGGGGTAGTGTGGGCCAACAATGATTATCTTCCTCTGATCATGTGCAATTTCTGATTGCCACTGCAAGTCCCCAATGAAATCACAAACATTTGGTCCTGGAGGACAAAGCTGGATTTGTACCTGAATCACGAAACGAGGGTAAATGGCACGACGTTTTCTAAAACAAAACAAAAACGGAACAATGGCACCCACTCCAAGGCTAAGGTGCAGCATCTACCGTCACCTACGACCCTGTACGCCGGCGGGAAACGTCATGGACCCCTTCCATGCGCACCTTCATCATCATCATCATCTCCTCGCTGTACAAACATCTACCTGCACAGCTGATTGGCACAACACGGGTAACAGGAGCTGGATGGTTCAAACACGGCGGTCTCACGCTTCACCCTTCCTTTCACTCAAGCATCAGCCGACTTCAGCTTCATGACCTTTGAGACCAGACCGCATCGGACACCGATTAGACCTGGACCTAAGCCGTTTCTGCGGCACCTCCAGCTAAATTGGGCTTTTTTGTGTGGGAGCCCCATTGTCCAGACCTTGTGAGGTCATCCTGTGACCTCATGAACTTTATTTGAAGTTTTAAAACTTCAAATAAAACATGTTAACAGTTCATGGAGAAATGATGGCTTGTTTCTAGAAAATACACTAGAAATATGACTTTTTCTTTTGAAACATACAAAAATGTCTCATAAGAAAAAGCAAATAGTCATCAGGGCAGTTCTTTTTCCAATAAAACGTCAATCCTTCTCAGCATTTTTCGTGGGGAATCATTGGTGGTGAATACTCAGCTGGTGCATGAAGAAAGGACCACAGTCCTTCCAGCGTTCTGACTGCTGCTGCAGCTCTTTGAATCAAACTCCAGGTTCAAAAAGATCCAAAATTGCTGAGAGAGATGAGGCTAAACTAGCTGCTGGTAGACGAACAACAGACACGGCTGTGTTGGAGAATGGTGCCTTGCTTTTGGTTGGTCTCAGCTCTGCCCATCAGGAAGAACCTGAGAGACGGCAGCTCTACAAGTGAGGTGAAGCCCAGCATGATTCTGTTTGGAGAAAATTCTCAACTTCCTGTCTGCCCGCCGCTTTTGATCCGCCCTTAGCGCAGCGAAGAACATCGTCACCCTGGAAACTAGAGGCGACACGTCAGAGAAAGCCTCGATTATAAGGTGCTATTAATCACTTGATTGAAGAAATAGTCGTCTTTACTCGTCTGGGGTTTTGAAACGGTTATTTTGGAACGACTCGTCATTGCTGCCGGTTTTGGTAGACGGGACAAAACCGCAGAGACGTTTTTCATGCCGACGCCCAACCGCTCCACCAACTATTCTGGACATCTTGATTTGCTTCCAGCTCAAACACAAAAGCTGGTATACAAACCGAATGAAGGTGGAACTTTCAATAAAAACATCATGTCTTTCAGTTATAAACTAACTAGAAGGAGTTTTTAAAATTGAAATAAAAAATACTGAAGTTTTAAAGGAAAATGTGATTTTTTTTTTAAACCTAGCTCTGCTGACTCTGAATGTTAGCTTATTTTAGTATCTGGTGACACGTCTGTGTTCAGGTCTACATGGTCCATCCTCTGCCCCAGCCACACTCTACACTGGCTGCACACGTTCACGCACACACCACCACTTCAGTCTGGCCGAGCAGCTTCACGCTACTGCGCTGAAACCTTTCAGACTGAACCCCAGAACACAGGAACACAAACGTATGGGGTTCACCCCAGTGACTGAGGGACACTTGGAAGATCCTCCAACCAGGGATCTGAAACTCCACAAACACTGCTGTTTGGAACTCATTCAGCTGCTGATGGGACAGAGAATCTAACACTGAAACTGTCACAGTCACATTGTATTGTTGCAGAGAGCATTTAGGAATCCACACACATGTTCACTCAAAGTTAAAAAGCGGTTAAAAACAGGAGTCGCGGCACCAGCGTCTTCAGGAAACACTCTGTGGATAAATCTTCAAGTTTTCCATGTCTAAAAATGAAATGTGTTGATCATAGAAATGCACGCACATCTGGCACTTCATGTTTCACGACACCCAACAGCAGATCTACAGTACAAGCTTTTGCAGAACTGATACCGGACACAACAGGGCTGGCCGTCAGCCACGGCACCAAAGTAAGAACACAGTTTCTGTCCATAGACGGGGCTCGCCGCTCAGTCTGCAGACTCCGTCTGTCCCTCTTAGCAAACCCTTCCATGTCTGCTGTAAGGGTGAACACTCAGGCACTTTCCAAAGAAGAGCAAGGCTTGGAATTACCAGACCGCATTTGTTCAGCCACAGTCAGTGCTGCCTTCAGGTCTTATGGGAAAAAGATCAGCTGTCCTGCTGTCCAGAGTCTCAGTGAAATAAGTGCTTCAGATTCCAGAAGACCTCCGTCAGTGGAGGCATGTCCACGTCCAGAGGGTCTCCCCGTTCAACAGATAATCCCACATGACGGGACTGTGCTAACAGCAAGCAGAAGACTAGAATCACTCGATGGTGATGGAAGCCACCTCCTTGCTGTGAGAGTGCTGATCCTCCTCAGACTCCTCTGGGGAGCTGCCTGCTGCGCCCTCATCCAGCTTGGTCTCCACCGCCATGCCCGCCGTCTCGGCTGCGTGCGCCTTGAGGACAGCCGAGGCCTCCAGAGGATCCAGGGCTTCGGGTGAGAGGAAACCGGAGGAGGTCTCGCTGATCTGCGTGGAGGACGAGACCTGGGAGATGACGGGCAGCTGGACAGAGGAGGATGAGGTGGCAGTGGAGGTAGCGGCGGAGGAGCTGCCCGGGAAGGCGTGGTGATGCTGAGACTCCTCCAGTTCATACTGGACTCCCAGCGCCTCCTCCTCCTCCTGTACCTGGCTCAGGTAGTCGGGCACGAGGAAATCACTGCAAAGAACCAGAGAGCCGGTTGAGATCAGCGTCCTTTCAGCTGCATGCAGACAAACTCTACAACACCAACATTCAGTCACAGGTGACCAACACGACGTCTGTGTGGGTCTGACACAACACAAGCAACAACGGTTAAATCGGAAGAAACAGTTTTAAGGAGGAACCAAACGGTTCCAACAATCAGACCATTTTTGTGTCATTTCAAAAATCTCCACCAAAATGTCTTCAGTTTTACAAATATACATCGATAATTCCCTGAAACCTTTGAGTCAAAAACACTCCACTACCATCACACTGTACTAATATTAGACGGATGAACGATAACATCCACACGTCTTCAGAATCCACTGAAAAACAGGTTTGTTATCGGCCAAGCAGAAACCATGTCCCAGAATGTAATCCACTTCCTCTGAGAGTAAAGATCTGCTGCTGTTGTAATGATCCGCTCATCTGTTCTGAAAGTTGGTATTTTAGCTGTTTGGGGTGTTTGCTTCAGACACGTGCTAAAGGTCATGATGTAGGTCAGGGCTGGCCCAGTCCTCCATGGCTTGGCCTTGTTGTCTCTCATTGGTGGAACCGATCTGGTTTAAGACCCTGAAGGACTGGGTTTGGACTCCAAGCTCTGGTTTGTTCAGTCGTGTGTGTGAAAGGGGCCGCTATCTTTCAATGATCAATGTGTAAGAGGATTGAAATGAAAAACTTTCCCTAAAGACCAAAACAATGGAGGAGTTTCAGACAACAACCTCTAGGTTCACGAAGCTTAACCCTTTAAGACCAGGGGGTCACCGGTGGCGCCTGAACAGCACACGCTTTTTGACCTACCGTGACTCTTCAACCGTTTACACAATCAGCATCTTATAACTGATTATGATAATAAAAGAGGCTTTGCACTGATATGCAACACATTACCATGTAAAGTCCTGCATAAAGACACAAAGCCACTTTTACCTGGGACAGAATCTACTGGAAATATGCTAACGCCATCAGTGGTTGAAGAGTTGCAGTAGACAAAAGAATGTAAACACTGACTGGAACTAAAGCTCTGGTGTTAAAGGGTTAAAGCTTAAAGCTCTGACAAACTGAATAGAAACCTTTTTGGAGCGTGGTATCTGTACGCCTGACAGACCTGCTGAGGGTGTTTGAAGCAGTCACAATTTCTAGCAAACCTTTCCACCACTCTACAAATAAATAAAGCTTAGCGTTTTCTCGTAGGGGTGAATCTGAATCAACGATTACGGAAACCAGCGATTTGAAGTAGAAGCTGAGAGCAGTTAAGTGGTTTTACGAGCGGACCGGTTCTGACTGGGGCAGCACAGGATTTTCCCCTCTGTGATGACCTCAGACAGAGATCTTCTGCTGTAAAGAGCACGAGGAGTCAAAGAGCCACGATCCAGACCTGTGAAGCCTTTACTTGACCAAGCAGTGGAAAAATCCGGGCCATAAAAGCCTCCACTGACTTTATGAAGACAAGGCGTTCTGCTGACAAACGCCAAGAGCTTCTGATGATTGGGTCAGCACACAATGTTCCCAATGAAACGGGGAGAACGGCACGTGGACTACCGGTAAGTCAACTGTCCGCTGAGGAACTACATCCTGTAGCCTTAAGTGAGGTGTCTCCTGCTCTCAGGTGGATTACCACTGAAAGAACAGTCTGACCTCATCAAAGGCACAGAGAGGATCTCTGCTACTGACACTTTAAGATACAGGGGTCCCTCCAAATATCACAGGTCTCCTTTCGTAGACTTGCTGACGTGCAAAGCACAACTTTGCAGTTTTTTTATTTTAGTTTTTTAATGGGCGCACTGTGCTCTGCGTGCTGTTGATCTTGTCGATCAGTCTTTTGGTGCACAGAGACCCAGTACTTATATAAACCTTCAGATGCTGTCTGTATTCCTGGACTTTTTCTGTACAAAGGTTTGAACTCAGAGTTTAAACAAGAGGAGTGTGTGACAGTGTTCATCATTGTCTGAGAAAAGTGTTGAAAGTGTGTCGTGAGGGCTTTGACAGCCTGAAAACATCTTGAATCTCACTTTGCAGATTTCATCCATTGCGGGTTATTTATGGAACGTACCACCCGGGGATAAAAGAGGGGAACATTGCATTCTTTTTTTTTCACAAAGGACTTCATGAGTAGTCTAAATGTGAAAAAATATTGTATTACCTGCAAAAGGCACAAACACTAGTGTTGTTGAAGCATCATCACAGGGCCTCTCTACAGCTAACAGCTTTGTGTTGAGGTTAGAACTGTACCGGTTACACATGAACCCCTAAGAGGTGGCAGCCATAGACAGTTCCACCCAATTTATGAACTCTGAGACAAATCAATGACGTCTACAAAGGGACCCTGGTTGTTGAAAAAGATCGGGGACCACAGATAAAATAGTCGCTTGTGAACAGGTGCATTTTTGATGGGGAAAGACCCACAGCATAAAACACTCATTCATCATCTAAGCCTGGAGCTGACAGGACAGAGGAGACCGCCAAACAAGCCGTCTCATCGTCCTCCATGTGTCATTTACCTGAACCGGACCAGGATGGTTTCATTTCATGAAATGACAGTGCAGTTTCCCAGCAGATACATTCAACAGAGTTCATGAACACCACAACTGAGCAGTGAAAACAATGGTCATCAATACAACAACACAAAGTCAGGACGCAGTCAAGTATAGGCAGAAGAATCTGCACTAACGGTTCGGATGCAGGTGAGATCTAAGGAAATAATGGGCTCAGCGCCCCCAGACTCCTCACCTGCTCTGGAAGTAGTTTGCTAGCTCGGATGCCTCATGGTTCAGACTCCTCAGGTGTACAATTAAATTGCCAGAGTTGGTGAACATGGCGCCGCATGTTTTGCACTCATAAATCCGCGGCTTGCGGATTATGTGTCGGGAGACCCTCATGTGGTGCTTATATTCACCGAAGGACGTGAATGTGGCGCTACATATCTGGCACCGGAAACAGCGTTTACCTTCGTGCTTCAGCCGATGCATCTTTAGGGAGTAGGCCCGAGTGAACTTTTTCCCACAGCGGTCGCATTGGAAGGGCTTAATGCCTGCAGGGGGGAGGGACAAGAACACAACGGCACACAGGGACAAAATGTCATCCTCCACATTTTTACTACGGCCTTCATCACCAACACCGTCTCATTTGGATAACACACACACACACACAAAAACAATGGACCATTTCTGCTCATTTCTGGCACATCTATTGCCATCTCGTGACTCAATCGGTTGTCTTGCAGCAAATTCAAAAAACATTTGGAACCCCTGATAATATTAAAATCATTTTCTTTTGGATTTTTAAAATAGTTTTATGTTTGATACTTTTTATTTTTGTAAATAAAAATATTAAAATGGTGGTGCTGTGGAGCAGAGGCAGAGCGGTCAACTTGTCATTGAAATGTTTTGCAAGGTTTGAATCCCTGTCTGCATTTCCATGTATCGAAGTGTCCTTGGGCAAGACACTGAACACACATTGCTCCTGGTGGGGGTTTGGCAGCGCAGCCGCCATCAGTGTGTGAATGGGACTGTGACTGTACAGCACTTAGAGAGGGTGGTAAAGAGCTACACAAGAACACGCCGTTTGCCATTAAAGTGTTCTGATTACTATAACTATCAATCAATGAATTATTATTTATTTTTAATGCAACAAGGACAAGTGCACTGAAATTGAAAGTATTCTTCATTTTAATTACTTGTGTGCTATTCAAATAAAGCTTTTTTTTCATTTTGTAACAGTTCTAGGTTTATATCTTTTCTTTATTCAAGTTTTCATCAAATTTAAAGATCTGTATTCTTTTTAAAATGTACTTTTTTGTTTTCTCTTAAATTTACAACGTGTACCATATTTTTCAGAGCATATGCCGCATTTTTTTTTGCATAGTTGGGGGGGGGGGGTGACGTATGTGTGACTTTAAGGATAAATAGCAAAAACCTCTAGAGGGCACTGAAGACTAGACTAGACAGCCATTATACATACAGGACCATAAATATTTGGACACATACACATTCTTTCTGATTTTGTTTCTGTACATTACCACAATGAATTTTAAATATAGCAACTCAGATGCCATAGAAGTGCAGACTTTCAGCTGTTATTCAATGGGTTGAACAAAAAGATTGCATAAAAATGTGAAAAACTAAAGCATTTTTTAAACACAATCCCTTCATCTCATGGGCTAGTTAGTAATTGGACAATTGACTTCCATGCTATTGCATGGGCAGGTGTAGGCAATTCCCTTGTTATGTCATTATGAATGAAGCTGATAAAAGGCCTGGAGTTGATTAGAGGAGTCATGCTGCATTTGGAAGATTTTGCTGTGAACAGACAACATGCGGTCAAAGGAGCTCTCCATGCAGGTGAAAGGAGCCATCATTAAGCTGAGAAAACAGAAGTTTTCCACGCTGTGGTACATCCTGAGAAAGAAAGAAAGCACTGGTGAAGTCAGCATCGAAAAAGACCTGGACGTCCACGGAAGACAACAGTTGTGGATGATGGCAGAATCATTTCCATGGTGAAGATGAACCCGTTCACAACAGCCAACCAAGTGAACAACACTCTCCAGGAGGTAGGCGTATCAATATCCAAGTCTACCATAAAAAGAAGACTGCATGAAAGTAGATCCAGAGGGAACACTGCAAGATGCAAGCCACTCATAAGCCTCAAGAATAGGAAGGCTAGATTGGACTTTGCTAAAAAAAGCATCTAAAAAAGTTCTGGAAAAACATTCTTTGGACAGATGAAACCAAAATCAACCACTACCAGTATGATGGCAAGAGAAAAGTATGGAGAAGGCGTGGAGAAGCTCCTGATCCAAAGCACACTACATCATCAGTAAAACACGGTGGAGGCAGTGTGATGGTCTGGGCGTGCATGGCTGCTAGTGGCACACTAGTGTTTATTGATGACGTGACACAGGACAGAAGCAGCCCAATGAATTCTGAGGTGTTCAGAGACAGACTGTCTGCACAGATCCAGGTGAATGCAGCCAAACTGATTGGACGGCGTTTCATAATACAGATGGACAACGACTCAAAACATACAGCCAAAGCAACTCAGGAGTTTATTAAAGCAAAGAAGTGGAATATTCTTGAATGGCCAAGTCAGTCACCTGATCTTAACCCAACTGAGCAGCATTTCACTTGTTGAAGACTAAACTTCAGACAGAAAGGCCCACAGACAAATAGCAACTGAAAGCTGCTGCAGTAAAGGCCTGGCAGAGCATTCAGAAGGAGAAACCCAGCATCTGCTGATGACCATGAGTTCAAGACTTCAGCCTGGCATTGCCAACAAAGGCTTTTCACCCAAATATTAGTAATGACCATTTTGTTTTCAGCTATTTCATCTGTCCAATTACTCATGAGCCAATGAAATGAAGGGATTGTGTTTAAAAAATGCTTTAGTTTTTCACATTTTTATGCAATCTTTTTGTTTAACCCATGGAATAAAAGCTGAAAGTCTGCACTTCTATGGCATCTGAGTTGTTTTATTAAAAATTCACTGTGGCGATGTACAGAAACTAAATTAGAAATTGAGGGAAATTCCACAGTGGGATTCTCCAATGTGGTGGTAAATGCAGACTAATAGAAAAACACAGCAGACTTTCAGTGTTTGGTAGTGACACATAAGAAGAAACTGATTTAGTTAATTGAATCTAATGTTTAGTCGACGTGTTAACATGTTCTTTATGGTTGGCTGAATAATTGTTCTGGTACTTTTGAGCATTTAACAGTTTTCAAATATTCACTTTTTCTTCCATTTATAATCTGTCTTTTCGTTCACCTTATTAAAGTGTTTTATCGTCGCTGCAAGTACCAGTAAAACAACATTTAAGGTGTATTGTACTTGTTGCAAGGACAACAGTGTGACAGTGTGTGTATGTAAGTGCGCATGTATGCAAGCACAAGTTCTGTTCCGAAGTTCCCTAAAGTCATCGGAAAGTGTGCTTAACATTGTTCGCCACATTGACCGCTGCACCGACCTCCTTAAACACCAGAGCCAATCCGGATCCTTTTCACACACCCTCTAAATGATTCTTCCAGGTCCTGCAGTAACCACAGACAGCGTGGACGTCTCACCTACCCGAGTGTATGAGCATGTGCTGCTTTAGGTTCTGAATGCGTGTGAATCGGACCCCGCAGGTTGGGCACTGAAAAGGCCGGTCAGGGCCGTTGGTGCCGGGCCGAGCCGATGGGCTTATGTACAGGTGATATGGATACTGAATCCCTTCCAACCTGAAACACAAGCACATGGGAGACGTTTGAGAGGCCGTCCCCTCCTGAACGGAGACACAGCAGTCTGAATGATGAGGGGGCGTGAGGGACTGGCTCGGTTTCCGCTAAATGGAGAAATACATCTGAGCATAACTGAGCTCAGCAAAGGGTTGAGGCTGATGTGGAAAAGTCTGATCAGTTTTATAGCTTTTCAGCTGGAGGCAGTGACAGCTCAAATCCAGCGTCACCTCGCTATGACGCGTCATCGGAGCAGCCGTGGCTCGCGGCGCCCGTCACCAACTTCCTGTCTGCATGCTCTGATGAGTCCTCTGTACCTCTCATCATCCTCTGCGTGTCCTCCAGCGTTAGAGGTGCCCTGCATCGACGGTAAGCCCTCCGACACACCCTCATCCATCGAACCTGCAGGGGGAAACAGATGAGTCACCATGGCGACGTGGGGAAGATACCCTCCAACAGGTTATTTTAGAACAGGATCAGAGGAACACCATCGCTTTTGAAAGCTGTCAACAAGAGTTTTCCACAAAAAGATATACTTTTAAACCTGTATAGATGTGTGTTCTAGGCAAAAAGGGGGATCTCCCACTGAAGCCACCAGAGGAAAATATTACACCTCCTGCCTGGAACTCTATAAATAAAAGATGTGTCTTTGTCAGTCAATAACATTTCCTGCCAAAACGGCAGGTTTACGATGAGCTCAGCCTTTGTGGCACATGGCTGGTCGTCATGGTAACAAATATTGTTCCATTTAGAGGGGCAGTTTTTCTTTTTTCAAGATGTGAATAAGAGGAGTTCGGGAAGTCTTGTGGCGCTGCTTCAGGAATCTGACAGCAGGGAGAAAACAGTCAGGAAGAGAATGCTCCGTCATTTCGATGCTGCGTAGAGCTCTGTAAATTAAATCACCCTGATCTCTGCACATCGTCTGTGACTTTCATGCACTGATTGTATATAAAATATTCAGATATACAGTCACTGCTTGCAGGAGGCTAAAAACCTTTGGCAGTAGCTCCTCCCACACGAGGGAGGATTGTTAGGATTATAAACACCTTTTTGGACAAATGTCCAGCAGAGAATTAGACGCACATCAAAAGAGAAGCGGCGAACACAATTTGACGTCTGAATTGCGTTCGGTGAGACGGCAGCATTAGAGTAAGCTAGGGGTACATGAAGGAGCGAACATGAAGCATCTTTCTCATGGGGAGCCAAATCCACGTTTGGTCCAAAGCAGAATCTGGTGAGCTTTGACACCCGTCAGACCAAGAGGACCAGACCAGCCACATGGGGACTAATGTACCCACAGATCAAAGAGGTGAAATAAGCAAACATGTGGTTTTATAAAGCCATAAAAGGGATTACACATTCCTCAGGTCATTTTTAAAACATAAAGAGAGACCACATAGCAGGAACTCTCATAATATTCACAATAAAAAAGAAATAGGAAATTATTATTCCAAAATAATGCATTAATCTAGATGGAATTGTTCAGAAGCTCAACATATATGAGAGAAAGGACCAACATGAACAGCCAAGTTTAGGTTTTGGAGCTTTTGGTTGAATGTCAATGTTTGAGCAAATGGACATTGTGTGGAACAGAGTGAGGACACATGAGGAAGAGGCCCACCTATAGAGGAAGACTGTGGACTGATGAGGAGCTCTTCTTGGACCTGCTCACTCCCGGGAACCGTCTGCTGGTCGCTCAGCGAGCTCTGGGAGGCGCTGACGGGCTGCGACGATGCCTCCTGGACCTCCTCATCACTCAGACGCTCCACCTTCACGCGTACGTCCTCCTCCTCCGCTGCTGTGGGTGAGGACACCGCTTTGGCGCTCTCGCAAGACAGGAAGTCAGTCAGCCGGCGGCTGACCACCACCTCTGAGCCCGCAGAGGTGCCCTGCTCCAGACAGCGGGGGCTTTCCGAGTGCTTGGACTTGTCAGAGTGGAACCTGCGGTCCATGCCAAAGGGGAAAGTCCAGGGAAAGGCGAGGGAAGACTCCACGGGCTGTGCTGTGCCGTCCGAAAAAGACGGCGACGGGTTGGGGATCTGCGGGGATGTGGTCACCATCTGTGCGGTGCACTTGAGCGGACTCTCGGGTGACGCCATGGTCACAAAGCTTTTGCGTTTCCGCCGCGACTCGCGGCAAACGGGAACGTTTCTCTCCATCACGCTGCAATCCGAGGAAACGGGCGACACGCTACCGTCCAGAGGCGTGAAGGCGCAGTTCGACGAGGCGCTCTCTGGCGCGGACTCGTGCGGCTTCTCTGCGGTGATGTTGTTGTTGTTGTTGCTGTTGTTGGATGAGCTCCACAGGATGCTGGACTTCATGAACTCGGAGCACGTGCTGGCCACCGCGAACATCTGCATGTAGCTGGCAGCTGCCAGGACGTCGATGATGTTCTCCGTGCTGATGGACAGGGTGGAGGTGTACGCGTACTCCAGCAGCGGCGCAAACCCGCTGACGGTCACGTGATGAAGGTCCAACACAAACTTGTCCTCCTCGTCGGGCCGGCCCACCAGCTTGGAGCGGAAAAACTCACTGCAGCAGGCCAGGACCACCTTGTGAGCCAGGAAGAGCTTGTCCTGGACCCTGATGGTGACGTCACACAGGTGCCCCTCGTTCCGCAGGGCGTTGAGCTTCTCCAGCATCTCCTGGCTGTGGGAGGCAGAACTGTGGGTGAAGGTTTTGGCCCCCATGCTGGAGTCTGGGCACGAATGACGACTTCTGCAGAGAGGACAAAAGAAGAACCCCGTCAGGTCCTAGGAGGCCATGCAGAAAGGGTTTGGTAGATATGAGGCGCTGCCAAAATATAAATCCTCAACTACGTCTACCATCCAACCCGCCAGTGTTTTGGGATTGTTTTAGGAAAACTCTGTCTTAGTCACTTGCACCAGTACAGGTGGAGGGTGGTAGATGGGTGTGGACGCATCTGAAGGGGTGTGTCTGGCAGTTTGCATGTGGCTCATATGGCCACCTTAAGGGTTTATGAAAATAGAACATACCATTGTCATGCATGTGTTAAGCGTATGGCACTGTAGTCATTAGGGAGGTGCTTGTACTGACTCCTGACTGCCCGCAAATGCTGCCCACATGGGGCCTCTGTAGGATACCCACACACACTACACTCTGTCAAATGTCCTCTTTTTCAACGGTCTACTTGAACAACTTGAACAAAACTGACGAGCCCCCTGCAGGGTTCAGGTGGGGGGTGAAAAACAACACGCCAGCGTTTCATCTGCATCACCCTTACGAGCTGTTTAAGTGTTTGCAATGACCTGTAGTCTGCAGCATGCCCGTAGAAATATGTGCTTGAGCGAGTGGTGGAGGATCTACAGGCCACTGCCCGTTTCCTGCCCACAGACGGCACGTCTCCACCCATAAGGGCAGTTGAGGCATTAGCTGGGTGTGCACGGACGTTCCTGCACAGCACTATTCAAACACCAGAGCACCTGCTTGTTAGTTCGTCTTCTTCTCCTTAGATTCTCCATCTTGGCTGCATTTCTGTGTTTTCTAGCAACTACCAGTGAAATTCTTCCCGTTTGCCTGGAAAATGCCAGCTGATAAAACTGATTGCTTTTAAAAAATGGAATAACAATTGGAGAGGAAAAAATGTTTGCTTTTGGCTTCTCATTTTACAGCGAGTCACCCCACAAAAAAGGTCAAAAATGAGGAAAATATGAAGAAGAAAACTTTCTAAAAATTCATGAAGCTATAGTGGAAATCCCTGCTGAACTGTTGAGACTTTGAAGGATCTTTCAAGCAGAAAGTAGAGGGACAAAAGCCAAAAAGTGACAGGATTTCCTAGAAGTTGCTCTTAAAGCTGCTCTGTGTGCTGAAAAATCCTCAAAAGTGAACTGTTTGTTGGGAAGAATACTGTACTTTGGTCTTTATGATGCCAACAGCTTTGGAACGTCCTGTAAAACCCAACAACTCAGAAAGGGTTTACATTCATAGATAACTGGTCAAATAAAAAGCTTTTCTCAGTAAAAGAAAAAGACTCTCTACAAAGTTTCAACAATTTCCTAATTTAGCTGACATCACACAGAAATTGCTAAAATCTTGACAAAGTTGAAATGTACTGAAAACAAGTTTTGATCTTCATACTTTGTCTTTCACACAAACTCAAAGCTCAGCCGTCACGGAATCTGAAGTGAAATCGAAGGTAACTTTTCACTGAAAACACCCAAACAGTCCAGCCCGTCTTGGAGGGTGAAACTCTGAGTGAAAGACGGGAAAATTCCAGCTTACGTAACCCCAATCAAAGCAGATGTGCAGCCACGTGGGGGCCAGCGCGCTGCAGGACACTCAGCAGCTGTCAGAGACCTGCTTTCTCCAGCAGATCCAGGGGGGAGCCGAGGGGCGCTCGCAGGGAAACGGTCCACAGCCACCCAGGACCAGAAAAGACCCACTGAACTGAAACGATAAGTCGGAGGGTTGGGGATCTGAGCCGGCCCGGCCCGGCCAGCCCGATCGATTGGCTCTCTGTGATCACAGAGAGCCTTGATATTAAAATGAAAGCAAACAGACCCAACAAAAAAAATACGCAAAAACAAACTGATTACAAATACTAAGAGGAAAATCCACTAACATTTCTCTGGTGATCATGTGACCTGCCAACGGATTCTGTTTTAGTTTAGAAAATATGAATTCATGATCAGTCACTTCATAGTTAAACAACTAACACTTGATTTATTCAAATCAAAAATGTCAAACTGCTTCATGAAATCTACTGCTGGAGTTTTCTCTAAAGTTTTTAAGGCTCATCGTTCCCAGCCGTCTCTTCATCGCGATTATGCCAGTTTGAGCCAAAATCTGGGTTGTTTTCTAGGACATATTGGCTGCAGGAGTTCATTAGGGATTCATCTCTGGATTCTGGGCAGGGCTGTTGTCATGGAGAGCATGACTGTAAGCCATGAGCTAGGAGAAAACAGCCCATGAGACCAACTTTGTTACCAGACCAGAGCTGCACTGTGGGAATGTTTCCTCCAATTTACTGTTTTATTACTTTAAATACTAATTTTATTAAAGATATTGAGAGTTGGGTTTTCTCTGAACCTATATGAAAGCTGAATGAAAGTTAATTGCTCATCCTAGAATCAGGTCAAGGGCAAATAATATTCAAACGAAGAACTTTTTAAAACAGAAGAGCTGCAGCATCATCTGTGCACCCGTCTGAGAATACGGATCAGAGACAGGAACAAAAGGGCTTTTCACAAACAGAGGCCACCAAAGCAGATGCATTTGAAGAAGAGCGCTGGGATTGACATCAGGGAAAGCGATGGCTGGAAATGAGCCATTTGTAACGGATTCTAATGCAGTTTGAGCTGAAAAATCTCAATGTGACCCTGAAACACATATCATTCTGCAATAGATGTCTGTCGGTCCGCTCTCCCTCTCAGCAAAAGCCTTTTCAGAACAAGTGTCCCAGTAAATCTGAACTGCTACATGCAATGCAGTGGAAAACCTGGGTGAACCTAAAGTTCTGTTCACTACTCACCATCTTCAGAATTTCCCCTTTGATGTAATATTTGTCTTTCCAGCAGATCTAGTATAATTGTTACAGCTTAAATAATAACTTATTCAAATCAGTACTTGTATCCTCCACCTTCTCCATCTCTCTTCCTTTTACTCTCTCCCCCCCCCCACATTCTTCCCCTCTCCCTCCCCACACACACTAAATGTAACAAATAAATAAAAAATAATAAAGTAACAAAAAGGGGTTCATACAAATCTACACTCTGGTTTTTAGAATTTCTATAACCTCTTTTTGTGTCCAACACAAAAGGCCTTCAGCTCTAATCTGTTTGCTCAGCTGTTGAACAGAACAAGTTAAAAAAATTTAAAAAAGCAGGGTGGACTTCAGTTGGTAGTGATGAACGGATGATGTGCGTTTTAATTCACAAAGATGCCAAGTAGGCCTGCACAATATGACGCAGATTTATCGGTATCGCGACATCAAGCTGCGCAATATGCAGATCGCAAAAGACGGTGAAAATTGCAATAAATGATAACCTTAAATGTGCCAAAAAATCTTCTAGCAGCTCGAAGTCTTTAATGAATGAAATAAATCCATTTAAGCATTAGACCAATCAGATGGACGCCTTCATGTGTTGACCAACCGAATGGAGCCCTTTTATCTTAGATGTTCATTTCCTATGTGGATGAAGGTCATTTGGAGTACAATTTTCAAACTGTTGGAATGAAATGGGAATTATGTTTTTGGTTGTTTTGATATTTGTTCATAAGTGCGCACACAAGTGTGTTGGGGGTGCGTGTTGATTCTTCTGCTCTCCAGCTGCACGTGAGTTGCACCTGTGCTCTCTGGTACAGACATCTTCTCAGAATATCATATATTGCCCAGTAATAAACAGACTGCAGACACTTTGTCACCTTTCCGGTAGCCATGAAGCCTGACACCCATGAAGAATGCGGGGCAGGAGGCTCCGCCTCTATTTATACAGACACATAACTCTGCGCTGCACAAAATAGTTCCCAAACAAAACATGTAGTGATTTTCATGGAAATCTAACAGTGCGCATTCATGTTTGGGGTTACAGAAGAACAGATATTCTTTAACACAAAATTCTCCGGCTGGCGGCCGTGTCGCTCACTTAAGAACGCATGCAGCTTATAATGGAAATGAATGATTAAACATGATAAATGTGTGCATGTTTCCTCATAGAAATGAAGCTTCTGTTGTAGAATCAATGAGAGGTGTGTGTGCTGCTGGAAAAACCGTGCTGCACGTGTGTGTGTGTAAGTAGAGGCGTGTGCAGCGAAGAGAAGTGAAGGAGAGAACAGTAATAAAAGGTGTTCCCAAACCTTGGAAGTCTGAACACAGGACAGCAGAAAAACTAAATCAATAAAGATGAATGTATTTTAATGTGTTATTATAGTTCAATCATATATATGCAGAACTTTAAAAAAAGAAAATTGTGTGGTGATGCGGTTATCGTCCCACTATGTTTGTCGTTGTTTATCCTCTAAAAGCTTGCAGATAAATTATAACGTACCACGAAAACAACCACAACTGGAGTGTTTTCATAAATAAACAAGACTAAAGTTCAGTTTACTGAAACAATGATTTTGTTTTAAATACAGTTGACTATTTAAACAAAACAATATAATAAATACAAAAGTAAAAATGCTGTATTATAAAAATCTGCATTGTTTTCAAAACTGTGATGTCATGGCGGAGCTTCTACCCAAATTATCATGTAAAAATGTCATCGGGAGAGTTTTCTATGTTTTACTATAATTGAAGACTATGGCTCACGCCTGTGAAACACGGGATTAGTTTTATGTTTCCAGTGTTCATTCATTCATCTTCTGCGTTTATCCCTTTTCGAGTCACGGGGTCTGGGAAGACCTATCCGGTGTGGCGAAAGCAGGAACTTACTGTGCAGGTAGCCAGTCTGTCGCGAGGCACCACTCACGCCTATGGACAATTAATCAATGACTTATTAACCAAGGATGTTTTTGGACAGTGGACAGCCAGAAAAGGTCCCCATTGGCGTTCTGTTTCCAGTCCCCAGCCTGGACTTGAACCGAGAGCCATGCTGCACTGGATCAAGAGTGCTGTTTCACTGCCACACAATTGCAGTGTTTAAGTGTTCCATTTTTATTTGGGGGCTGCTGTGTGTGTTTACCACCTTTTGGTTATCTTTCTACTGAGACTAGTCAGCAAACATTGGGGCTGAAACCCCCTTAGAGAACATTCAAAGCCACAATGACCTGTATGTTTGCTTGCAGCGGAAAGCACCTGAGTGTGATATTGTTTAAAATGATAAATATCTCTTTCTTTCAAAATCTGTTTTCTCTGTCTCACCCCCAGACCCATAGCCAAAGCGGATGACACCCAGAGGCGACGGGGCCCCAAGAGGTTGTCGTCCGCCCCAGAAGCCAGGAAGGACGATCCAACCCAGGTGTAGAGTGAGGAAGCCCCATCCAGCGCAGCTGGGCGAGCAGCTTCGCCAGCCCCAGCACTTTGAGCAAGGGTTCCCCCAAGCCCAGGCAGACCACCACCCCCGCCCCCACCACGCACCCCACCCAAGCCCAGAGGACCGCGCAGCGCTGACCCTTACCCAGGCGCTGGACCGACCCCGACCAACGGGCCCCACCACCCCCGCCAGGCACCGGAGGCGACCCCACAGCCCGCGGCAGGGCAGGGCGGCGCGACCAGGCCCCCACCCTAAGTCATGGGCAGCTATGGGAGACCAGAGAGACTGAGTTCTTTCAAGCGTTACTTGAACTTTGGAGAAGCAGTTTATTGCGATTTTTGCCGTCTTTTGCGGTATGCATATTGCACAGCTTAATGTCGTGATAACAATAAATTTGTGCAGTATATTGTGCAGGCCTAATATATATATATATATATATATATATATATATATATATATATATATATATATATATATATATATATATATATTTTTTTTTTTTTTTTTTTAGTGACAAATAAATGCCTATAATACCTAATACAAAACCCATATGCAGGAAATCAATAACCAGCAGATTGGCCAATTATGAAAAAATATAGGATCAAAAAATGACCTAAAAGCTAGAGATAGCAAATATTTGTAAGAGTGAATTAAAATAAAGTAATTTAAGTTAAACTTCAAGCCTTTTGTTTAGTTGTATTACATTTTCTGTCCCACATTGTTGCTCTAGTGTTCCTAAAGTCATTGGAGGCTACATGGTTCTGATGTGTCATTACAGACCAGCTGCTTCTTCTCTGTGTCGGCTTTTTATGTTCTCCTTTTGCCCATGAGGGTTCCACCAAGCACCCTGCTGTCTTTCCACAGTCCAAATCATTGACTGTACATGAGAACTGGACTGAGTGACCCCTCCCCCTGGCTGTCCAAACAGGAAGTACCCCCTGTCTCCCACAGATTTCTATAGACATAAACAGCTGTCACTTATTCTATTGGTCAGAATAATCATTTCTGCTCTGTTACCTTTTTTTTAAACATGTTCTTGCTAATCCTAATTTTGTCATGATCTTTTTTTCCCTTTATTCCAAGATGTTCAAGTTATAAATTGGCCAATCAGATGCTTCAATAAAAAGTAGGTGGTCTCATGTTGAACCTTCAAAGTGTTTGACAGATTCTGCCGAGCCAGTTCCGTGTGTGAGGGGTGTGGCCTTCAGACACACTCATTCCTGATTGGTGAGAGTAGTTACCATAGAAATGATGATGGCTCAGGCTGACGCGCAGAAATCACTGTTTATTGATGACGTCTGGTTTCTTTTTTTTGCTGTCCAAATCACAGAAAACGGCGATTGAATTGACTTTGTCTCGTTGGAACTGAAAGAAAGTCATTTTCTGGGGGTGACGTCACACTAGCTCAGTTCTCATGTACAGTCAATGATTGAAACACGTTTCATACGTTTTTTTGGTGACTCCAACTTGCCCCTATAGGGAATGTGTGTACATATCTCTATAAGTGGTCCTGTGATGGACTGATCATCTGCTGGGTGTCATGGTGGCTGGAGGCGGCTCCTTCTCCCGTCTGACTTTACATGGTGGAGCGAGTGTAGATGGTGGAGCGAGTGTAGATAGTGCAGCAATGTAGATTGTGGATGGACAGCCTCAATTACACTTATAAACCAATATACAATTATGTGAATTTCTTACAGGAACTTCCAGGCCACCCTATAGCTACTCTCTCTCAGGAGTTGGTCACAGTGGAAACAACAGCAACAACAACAACACTACCTCACACAGGAAGTCAGGCAACAGTCAAACCCCAGGCTGTCAAAATAAAAGACCAACTCTCGTGTTAAAACTCAGATGAATCGTTCCACTGCACCAAAGCCTTCAAATTGAAAAGATAAAATAAGTGTCACCGACCTAAACTTGTTAGATTATTCCAAAGTATTAAACAAAGCTAAATGTTGTCGTTATTCACCTCTGTTTGTTTGTTTAGTACCTTTGTTTATGTCGGATGTCCTAGATTTACCTTATATTTCTATGACGAGGAAAACACTAAAAAATGCCCCTCATCACGGAGTCCTGGTTAGCTATTGTGTGATAATTAGGTAACTGTATTATCGCCGGGATGTGGCTGAACAGTTTTAGCCGGGAATGAGGCGAGCACAGACAGGCTAGCTGCTGCTAGCTATTAAGCTAACGCTGGCTGACGCAGCAGGGCACCACGGCTCCGCGCATCCCGCCTGTTCACCGCACCGACCTCACAAACCCCCGATGACGGTCCAAACAGCAGGCTAAGGCTGATAACGAGCACCGCACGGGGAGGGCTTACGTTCAAGCGCGAGGTTTGGAGCAGCGGCCGGGCCTCGGGTGTCCAGTGGCTCCGCGGACAATGATCATCTGCGGGAGAAGCAGCGGCGTGACTCCGCTGCGCTAGCTCACATTCCCCGCTCCCTTCCTGCGGATGCCAGCCGTCCGGCGGCCTCGAGACGGCGTTAGTCACCGTTCACGACCACCTGCATCACAAGGCAGTCGACCCCCAACCTGGAAAGATTCTGGTCCCGGTCCTTTGTGTGCTCCGACAGTCTGTTTTTACTCCCACAATGCAACGCGGAGCCCCTACAGTGCTGGCTGGAGGAAACCGGAAGTGCAACATTTGACAGCCTGCACAGCTAAAATGGACACAAACTTTTAGCACATTTACTGAGCTTTAATGACAACATATAGAAATGCTCATTCACGGTAATTTGAGCCAATGTTGTCCCATTTTAGCTCACAATACACTTGAGATTTACAACTGAGATTTATCAGAACTTCTCTTCAACTCAAGTGCAAAAAGTAAAAAAGTTTCTGACATAGAAGGAGGAATCCTCCAGAATACGTGTAGTTGGCTGGTGGTATGTTTACCACAACTGAATACATCACAGGGGTTGCATTTTTAATGAGCTTAACTTTTCCTCAGGTAATCACACCTTACACTATGACACTCATCTGAAAGTCGCCTGTAACTCTTTGGTAACATGTTTCAGTAAGTCTGAGGATACTATAGGAATTGACATGAGATAATGGAACACAATGGAAATTGGCACAATTAACTTGGCTTAGTACTTTATTTTCTGTGCTGTTGAAAAAAAGTCTGCATAGCAGCGCCTCTTTTCCAGAGTAAAGGAAAACAAAACCAAGCATCAAAGTTTAGCAGAAAAGCCTGAGGTTGAGCTATTACAGATATTTGTTGTAGCTGCTGCTGTGGTAGCCTCCAGATGATATTTGTGAAACAGGCCGATGCTCCAGCAGAGACCATGGGCTTAAAGGACTGACCAAGTTTTTGTTAATTAATTTATGTCTTTATGCAGAAAAAGAAAGAGAAGTGATAGAAAATGTTTTTTTTCTGTAGTTCTAAATTGGTACTTCCTTTTTATCTCTAATTGTTATTCCTCTTTTCTAGAAGAAAAATATCTTTAAATGGTCATATATCATTTTATTTAGTCTGAAAAGTTCAATATTGTAAGGGGATTTATTCAAAATGAAGTGTCACATTTAGAGTGTAATACTGTCTATGTGACATAAGTGCTTATAAATGTGGCTTTATGATCTTACTCACAGAACTCTTGTATTTATAGAACTGGTGAGCAAACAATTACCATGAAACTAAGA
Source organism: Oryzias sinensis (assembly GCA_037389245.1). Taxonomy (NCBI): domain Eukaryota; kingdom Metazoa; phylum Chordata; class Actinopteri; order Beloniformes; family Adrianichthyidae; genus Oryzias; species Oryzias sinensis. The sequence goes on from CM074488.1 coordinate 29,894,126, forward strand.
TTTAAAAAAAAAATCAGACTGTGTAGTTTTGAAACCATTTTATATGTGCATTTGTGCCGCAGTTTCACTTACACTCAAAAAAGAGTCATTTACAGACACAAATGTGTTTAACTGCATTTTTACAAATACAACAGCACCTGCAATGTTAATTACAAGACAAAATTACAAACTTTACAAAAATAAATAGCTTTTTTAAGCTGTCACTAAAATAGTACTTTCCTTCACTGAAGGAATATTAGTGGATCATTTTATATTACATTTTACTGCAACTTTATCAAAAGAATAAACATGTCTAATATACACACACACAAATCATACAATAGCTGTGAGTGCCTATAAACAAAATACAAATGATAGGTCTGAAATAAAAAAAATGGTATACTCTATCACACTTATATTACACAAATATATTAAAGGCTGCTCTAAAGACCATTTGCACAACTGATCTGTCTGATAGTTCAGGAGTCAACACTTCATGTGTGATTTTCTGTTACTAATCTCAAAGGGCCAGAGTTTCTCCACTGTGAGCAAATGAGGCCAACCACACTGATGGTGAACATCAGAAGTGAGAACTCTAAGGTACGTCTGCATCATGTTGGCATCACAGAAGCTCAGTTTCATTTAGCTCATTTCAGTGCTTTGTTGGAGCCGGAGCCTGACTAGGCACTATTTTTTTGAACTATTCAACACCTAACATCCCCAGCTCTCCAGATTGGTTCCAACTGGCATCGACTCTTGCTGGATCAAAGTGGAGAACCATTTCATGCTCTGCACTTCAGTTCTCTGTGGGGAAGGTTACCTGCAAGAAACACACCCAAATCCAATATGCAAACTAGTGAATAAAACTGGTCTAAACAGGAAACCCAGTGTTCTCTGGAATCGTGGTTGTCCTCTGAAACACAGACACAAACAGATGGTCTTCCATCTGTGGGCGAAATGACAAGTTTGGAAGGATAGGAGTTAAGCTTGTAAGGACACTCTAGAGTCCTCAATGTTTACAACATCTTCTTCCTTTTCTAGATAGATGTAATACATTCCATGAAGATGAGTACAATCGTGTAATAACACATCACTGACAGGATCAAATGTGTGAAGGCTGACAAGCTCTCAGCCTCATTTGGGTTTACCTACATGTACCACAGGTGAACAAAAGCTTTATAAAGTCTTTGGAGGTCCATTCAGACCATGATGGCCTTTGACAGCAGGTTTCATACCAAAGTTATGGACCCTGCAGACCCAAAGGTCAAGCTATAAATCAGTATTTTAGCTTCTTTCTGAGCAAGCCTAAAAATATGCCTTATTCTGGAGAAAGCCCCGCCAGACCGTTACCAAGCATCTCTACAAAATATCACACGTAAACCCTGAGGTAGATTCCAATGCTTTCTAACATCAATAGTGGTTAAATAACTGCAAGTGACCATATTTATTCTGTTGTCATAGCAGAAATCTGCTATCTTGGAAAGGCTTTTGGACTTAAACAATTTAATGTTTGAAAACCAGCCTGATTGCTGCCATGTTAACTACTACTAACATCTACACCACTTCTCTTTTAAGGGACCCCGGTGTCTTTCATGGCCACCAAACCCCTCACAAGCAGATCTGTTTTCAATATATTAGTCTTTGTTTCACATCTGAAGTTATAGTTTTGGTTTTGGGGGTCAAACTGGAGACTCTTACAAATGTCATGCACTTTTACTGATTTTTCCATTATTTACACAATATGAGTAGTATGTGAATATCAACTTATAGTTTAACTAAGTTTTTTGGCCTTTATATTTGCTGTTGTGCAGTTAAAACATTGGTAACACAATTGCTACTCACATGAGCATCTGGCTAGCAGTTATCAGTACATCCCTGTAATTAACAGAACTGGGTCTAAAAATGAGCCAAAATGTATTTTTTGCTTCTTTGGCAGTTTGGAACAAATGTGTCAGTTTTTGTGTGTTGTAGCCCTTTGAGGCTATTGAAGTAACAACGATGATGTACTGAACCTTTGAACACTGACGATGTCGTAAATGACAGGCTTTTTGACATACTGTAACTCCTTGATCGTTCCCGTGATCAACATGAATCAGCTGATTCTGACCCTGATTGTACCGATATGCAACAAATTGCTTTAAAAGTGTTACATAACGGCCCAAAGCCATTTTTCTCTGCATCAAAATCAGGGGATTCATGTTGACTTTGTGAGCATATGACTAATGTGAAGTGTTGTGTATCAACGCAAGGCTGCTTTTCTCCACTTCAGAATCTGCTGGAATGACATAAATTATAAAAACAGTTGAAAAGTTACAGTAGTCAAAAGAATGTCAACACTGGAGCTAAAGCTCCTATGTTAAGCGGTTAAAGGGAAGACTATTTTGTCCAGTAACTTTGACCTTTAAACAGCAAAACCAGGATATCTTGCATTAAGAAACACCTGAAGGCGCACCTGGGTCTCTTTCCGTTTATAAAAGAAGCCATTGTTGGCCCAGTCGCGGTAGGTGCTGCAAGTGATGTAGTGTGGATGTAGATCTGTTCTGAAATGCATCAAGCTAGTGCAGACGTATTTGTGCTCCCCCACCTGTTCCTGGATTGCCAACTCAATAATCTGTCCATGGCTGACGTGCACTCAGACAAAAGACTTGTTTAACCTTCTTCAAAAGCACTCATGGGTACTACATTCTCCAGAGATGGGCTCTGGGATTTTGTTTGGGTCACATAGCTCTGGGTCAACAGTTTTTCCGGTGTAGTCTATGCACAGGACGCTGCGCCGACGCTCGCCTCGGCCGCAAGTTTGTGAGCAGGCAGACCAAGGCCCCATCTGCCATAATGGGCATGGCAGATCCCCACAGGGCCTGATGTCTGTGGGCCGGTGGTCTTTGTCACACTGAAAGGAGAGTCCTTCCCCGTCTCTGCATTCAACACTCCTCCTGGACCATCCAGACCCACAGCTCTTGGAGCACTCAGACCACTCTCCTGGCACCCAGGTGGGCACATCAAAGACACTCTCTATGAGCAGAGATGAGTATAAGTCCTTTTTCTCTTTGGATTTGTTGAACACTGTCTCCTTTGGGATGAAAAAGGTGTATTTAATCTTGGGTGGGTTGGCATCTCCAGCGGTAGCCAGCACTTGGATCGTGATGGGCTCTTTCAGCTGTCTGAAGCTCTGGATCCTCTCCAGGCTGGTGGAGGAGCCACTGTACTTTAGCACTGCACCCAGCACAGGAATATCCTGCTCCACCGTCGTCACTGAGAAGTTCCCGTTGAGAATGAATTCCCCATTCTCCCTCTTCACTGCCAGGTAGTTCCCATCATGTTTTATCCCCCTGTGGCTGCGCTGTTTAATGTCAATGTTGGTGGCGCCATAAGGAATGGTGACGATGTCGCTGTACCCGTAGCTGTCAGAAGGGACAGAGGCCAAATTAGTTACGGATTAATACAGGTGTTGCAAAGTGTCTGACAGTTTTACATATACGTACAGTAATCCCTCGTTTATCGTGGGGTTGCACTCTAAAGATAACCTGCGATAGGTGAAATCCGCCAAGTAGGTTTACAGATGTTTCAAGGGCGTACAAATCCCCCCTACACACTTTATACACTTTTCTCAGACAGACATGAACATTTTCACTCTTTTCTGTCTTGCTGAAGTCCTATTCCAGAATTATAGAATGAAAACAAAGATCTGTTTGCAATCTAAGATTTATGTCAATTTTGTAAAACTGAACATATCTTGTAAAGGAAATAAAATCTGCAACCAATCAGGATGCAGAACACAGTGTGCTTTTAAAAAAGAACACATGCAAAGTTAGATTAAAAAAAAACTAAGCAAAACAGCAAGACAGCAAAAGGTGAACCGCAATTTAGTGCCAAAAAACAATTTAAAAAGGTCCCGTTAAAGCTCCATTAGCCCTTTTTTATAATTGCAGCTGTTTTTATGGTGATCAAGCTGTCCTAGGATCCCAATTAAAACGCATAAAAACTGCCAAGGCACATAATTAGGATTTACGGTTGTTTTTCTAAGACTAAACACGCAACGATAACCGGCACAAACAGCAGTATGTAAATGAGAATATGCACAAGAAATCAGAAATAGGTTTCTTGAACAAATGACATCGGCTGCAGCTCTATCATATGGTATGACTACTATTATGCACAAAGTGGGCATTCTTCTCTGTAACACAAGTACAGATACTCCACTCTGTGTCTCAGGGCTGCCCAACTCTGTCCTCAACATCTACCGACCTGTTTTCCAATTCTTCCTGCACTTTGTGCTGCTGATTACCTGGATCAGGTGTGTTTGCTCAATCAGAATGAAGAGACACCTGAGTCAGCAGGAAGCAGTGGAGAAAGAACTAGAAAGCTGGAAGGGTGGTGAACCTGTCAATTATCTGCACTGACAGTCAATAATACCCTCAAAAGAGGCATCAATGTCCAGGTGCAGGAGGTGGTTAGCAGCAGAAGCCATCGCTTGAGGATGAAAAAGGGCATAGGAGAGATGGAGAAGAGGAGCACACCCAGAAGGAAAGAAAAATCCTAGGTACAAACTTATCTTTCAAGAAAATAGGAAAATAGAAAGACAAAATTAATGCCATATTTATTCTCTCTCTGCCTTTAACAAATCCAAAAGCACAACCATGTTGTGGTTTGGGTTCTGTTTTCCTTGAATTCAACTTTCGGTCTTATTTTGAAGGTTCCACCAGTCTGTTTTAGTTGGAGTTTGGCTTCCCTTGTCCCATTCTCCCCTGATCATTTGCCCCTGTGTCTCGTCAGTCCTGTCAGTATATTTGTCGTGTCACTTCCTTCCTCTTGTGCTGGTCCATAATGTCTGCTGCCCTGTTTCTCTGTGAACCCCGTCAGTGGTTTTCTGGTTTTCCTGTTCGGCAGCGCCTTTTGTATCTTATTTAACCCCTTGTTTTTGGAACCGCCTGCCTCCCGTCTCTGCATTTGGGTCCTTTACCAACCCCCCAACATGACAAACCATCACAAAGCTAGTTATGCCAAACAAGTCTTTGGCCGAATTTCAGCGATTGACAGTCACTTCAAATGACCTTTTTTTTGTTTGTTAGTTAGTTACCGTAGTTTGTTTGTTTACTGACATGTAACACACAGTGACCAAAGACAAGAGGAAAACTGGCTGTCACAGGATTTCTTGTGATTTTCAGAAGCTACTTTGGTTCATTTTCGACACCTGTTCTGTGCCTGTTCTGCATTAGTTAAATTATTCCCAAGAAGTGTTGTTACAGGATTAAATGAACCCTTTAAAACTGTAGATGACGCCTGCGACATCTTCTTTTTACATGCTGTTTGACTGATCACTGTGAATACGCTGATTCAGACATGGACAAAAGTGGCTTTGCACCAAACTTTACAAGCGTAAAGTGTTAGTGGCTTTTCTCAAAATCAGCTGGAATTACATTAATTGCGTCAACAGTTGAAGGGTTTAGGAGGTCGAAAGAACAGCAACATTGAAGCTAAAACTCCGGTGTTATAGGTCTAAAGATAAAATGTTTGAAAACTTTCATGATCATCTGGGGCAGCAGTATATGCACAGCACTTCCTCTGTGCCACCAGGGTAAACCTATCCACCATAGCTTAAGCAGATGACCAATTGACATGGTTCACCAAAGCAGAAACCAAAGACTTCATGTTTCACAGTTACACTAATAACACCAAGTTCCTCTGAGCTCTTCCATCAGAGTCTGCTCCAGAACAGATCTTACATGGCTTTGTTGTAGGAGCCTGTGATCTTCCTGCAGCTGAGACCACTTCCTCCACAAACTCCACACTTGTCCATCCTCTTCTGAGACCCGATCACCTGGTCGCAGCCAGCTTTCACACACTGGCCTTGAACACACACCGAAGTGGTGTCGGGGCCACAGGTTGTCCCGTCAATCACCTACAGTGGAAGAATTTACCCATTAGTCCCATGTCTGGAACACACAAGTGAAACTTTGCTGCATGTCTTTGTGGCTGTGATGTGGAGGATCTGTACCCTGGACTGAAAGACTTGAAATTCACTGCTGCCTCGCGCCCTGCAGAACAGCTTACAGCGGTCTCTGGGGGAAACTCCGGCATATTTTGGTATCCACTGTTTCACAAATCCGTTGTGGTCCAGGTAGTTGGGGCTGTTGTACTTCTCACACTGCTCCTCCCTAAAACTTTTACCTATCGATTGATGACAGAAATTTCTTTTAAAAATAATGCTTATTGGAGACATAGTGACTCAACATCACATTGTGGTCAGACTACTTTGTTGTAGAAGAATTCTGTGCATCTTTAGAATGAACTGTCAATCAAGAACTGAAGACAAATATTCCGGAAATTTGGTTAGCTCCAATTTGTTGTTGTTTTTAATTTGAGTTCTGTTGTGGTTTTATATTGAAGACATTTTTTTCAGGCTGACAATTGAAGACATAATCTTTGGAGTACTGGGGTCAGCAGTTAACAAATGAGGCTAAACTCATGATGTTCTCAATACCTGGTTCCATTTTGTGGTAGAAAAGTCCTAATATGAGCTTGACTTGCTACAGCAGCCAGACGCAACTTTGAGTTACTCGTAGGGTATTATTCTATGACTGTCTGTGGTTTCTCACCTTTATCGTTGGCACACGGCAGCGTGTTGCAGGACTGGTACCGAACCCTCTGTCCTTCACAGTACTTTCCCCCATTCTGAGGCTCTGGATCAGTGCACTCCCTGTGGGAGAACTCCACCCCACCTCCACATGTCCTGGAGCACTGCTGCCACGGTCCCCACGCTCCCCAGCTGCCGTCCACAAGGATCTGTGGTCAGAGCCAGAAAAAGCCAGAGGCATCCGGGGCAGTTGGTTAGGGCTCAGAGCCAAAGACAGCCTCAGCGGTGCGGCCGAAACCGCTGGCTGGGCCTCTGGATTTAAAACTACACAGTATGTCACCACCGCAAGTTCCAGGACTAAATTTGTGTTGAAGGGTGGCACGCGTCTGCTGTCCGCCCCCACCCACATTCCTGCCCGGTGCGTCACTTGCCAGAACTGGAACCTGCGAAGCTGCAGCTATGTTTGGTCCAGACGAGAAGCCAGTGTGTTTGTTAGTGTCCTCGCCAGTAGTTTTACGATTCTGGACCCGCAAACATGCCTGCTGCCAACGTGGATTCAAAACCAGATGTGTCCAGCACCAGGGAAAACACTAAGATGTTTAAGAGCTCTCTAAATAAATCAGAAAAAAACACAGCTGCTGTTAAACGCACTAAATTCCAAAATGGCTGTAATCTGCCCATAAAGCTTTTCCTTTCCACTCATGGATTTCCACTCAGGGCTGCACAGAGCCATAATACTCCAAAACAACAGAGAAAAGTGTGTTTGGACGACAACAATGCAACGATAACACATGCAGACAGTCAGGTAACTTTTAATTCCAAGGTTTTTACCAAAGACACTTGTAAAGTGTTCTTTGGATTCTGGTCTGTACAGATCGCACCTTTGTGTCCATGACAACAAAAACAGAACGATGCCTAAAATCAAACAGAGGAAATCCTAATTACTCTGCTCAACGGGATCAAGATTCCCCAACTGTCCCCACCCATGCACTCTCGCACGCACACACACAGACAATCTTCTGGTTGCCCCCCACCCCCCGTTGCCACTCTGTAACCCCCTCCGTCCAATCGACCCCAGCGCCGCACGCCTGACCACCACTACAGCCGACAGGATACCCACAAGCCTGGCTGCCCTCAGAGGACCAGGCGGGTGAAGACCGGCCGCCTCTCCCTGACCCCACCCATGTATGGGGGTGTGGGTGTGCTGTGTGTGCTGCAGGTAAAATAGGAGGTCTCCAGTGTGGGGGGCCCCACCACTGTCAAGCAGTAGAGCCCCCCACCCCGGGATCCCTCTGTGTGTGGTGTGCATTTGAGTGATTTGTTGATGTGATTGACACTTCAGGACCGCCATACTCTATGGACTCTATAGCTGTCTAAAAAGGTTTAAAATGTTTAAAAATTTTGTACATATTTCTCTATATCAAAATCAGTTTGGGTAAACGGCTGCTTTAACCTGTCCCTCGCTTTCCTAAGTATCTGTTTCCACAATGTTTTGAATCAAGACTTTACGTTTTGAGCTTTGAAATGCAGAGAGAGCATTGGGTTACAGTACTTTCATATAAAGAGTTTATATTTCATTTGATTCTTTAACCACGGCTCTTTTTGAAATATGTTTTTTTTCTCATAACTTTGTTTTGAAAGTCAAATTTAGCAGCCCTACAGTTTCATTCCAAGAGTTTTTACGAAACAGAGAAAAAAATCTGTTTTTTTCTCACACACAACTTTTTTTCTGGGTTTTTATAAAACCAATTCTTAAAGATGAAGTGTAGTTCTTTTATCCAGACTTCCATCTGTCTTGAAAAGCAGTTTTCAGTATTGCAACAATCAAATTATTTCCTCAGGAAAAGTTGCAGTCTCTCTTTCTAAGATGAATGACACGTTCGTATCACGTTAGCATTTTTAAACTGTGTTTCTCATCAGACTATGGTGACACAAAGCCCACACCCCCACACAGCATTACCAGCGGCTGCATCACTTCCTGCGTGGACATGCAGACTCCGTGAAGGCACGACCTGTTGGGGCTGCAAGGCGTACCGTCAGCCCAGGCCAAGCTGCCGTTCTGGGTGGAGCACTGCGACGTGCCGACCTCTTGGCACCACAGCTGACTGCAGGGATCGCTGAGCGAGCTGTTGGGGCAGTGGACAAACTCCTCTCCGAAGATCTGCTGGCACTGTTGGTCCAGGCTGTACCTGGCGCCAGGCAGTTCCTGCAGCAGGGGCATGGCAGTTTCAGGAACGTCCAGCAGACAGTCCCCTGTGGGTCCAGGCCACACAGACAGTGTCAAAGCTTGTTTTTGTGTTGCTCCGTCTGCAATATACAGGCAATCTGTCTGATGTGATCTGGTGCAGTCTTTTTTGGAGGAGCTCATGGCTCTTGAGCTCAGTGTGTCTTTGTCTGGAACTGACAACAATTACATCAGCACAACAGAATGAACATTCCCCAACACATGAGCTTTCATGGGACACGCTCCTCCGCAGACAGAGAACAAGCTCTTCCACGCCAACTGTTGCATTTGGCAGCAGAGGTGGGGAGCAGGGAAGAATGCAAGCTGAATGACTCAGGGGAAAGGAAGGTCCAGCGATCCATCGAGCAAACACTGCGAGATGCACCTCATAGAGAGGCAAACTGGATACAGTGGAGGGTGGAGGACAGGATGTGGAAATTATGATCCAGACAGTTCTAACCCATAATTAATTAAAGGGGAGCAGCAGCGCCTTCCGTCAGGAAAAATCTTGTTATTCACACATCTGAGTCAGCCTGTAATTTGGAGGAAGCAGACTCCCAACAGAGACTCACCGTGTCCGTTGTCAAAAAACTCTGTGATGTACAGGGCACTGCAGGGCGACCAGGGAGCGCTTTTGTTCAGGCTGACAAACAGAGGAGCCATCAAGTAATGCCCTCCAAGATCCCCAAACAGCCTCTTGCATGTCTTTGAGTCATCATGGGGCATACTCAACACATGGCCTGCAGTGGGTGGGGGCATATAGCAGGAGTTCACAGGTTTGCTCATGAAAAACACAAAACATAACAGTCATAAAGAATGATTGCGAGTGTGGACGGACCAAGCTCGTGCGCCGCTGTAAAGGCAGCTTGAAGGCCGTTGTCCTCGATAACAGAACAGCTTCTCTTGGGATCGCACATCGTTCCCACGTCAGCCACACCGAGCGTCTTGCAGTCCTTCTGTCCACAGATGTCCTGCAGGACCAAACAGAGGACAGAGACATTTGCCACGATAGGGGTTTGCATTTCTAAAGGAATGAATCTGGCTGCCAGATATGAAAATGGCAAGTGGGCTTTTAAAGACCAAAAATGTTTATCGACTTAAACAAACATCTTCATGGGACAGTCTGTAAGAGTCAGCATCTTCTCTGAATGACAGTCAGCCAAGGAATGCAGCACCAACATGAATGAGGAGTTAGGGCCGCCTCTCTTCAGGACAGCAAAAATCCATGAGAAAACTTCTCGGTTTTGACCACTGATTGGAAACTAGAACTGGACCAAGTGAGTGTGACTTATTGAAAATGGTTTATTCCAGCTCCAACCACAGGAAGGCAATTCAGTCACCTTTTTTTCGTGATACAGCCACTGCCATGTTGGAACTAGACGATGTTAATAAGCAGTGATTGGTCAGAGTCAGTCTGAGTTAACATTTCTATGGCAACCATTCTTGCCAATCAGGAGTGAGCTAGTTGGAAGGCCACACTGCTACCACTTAAAAACAGGCTTGGGAGAAACTTGTGCTACAGAAGAATATTGTGAAAATAAGCATCAGAAAGAAAAAGTTAAGAAAGGAATCAGATCCAGAACGGTTCTTCAGTCCAATAGAATGACTGAGGAACAGCTGATTGATTCTCTCTAGAAGTCTACAGGATTCTGGCTTCTTGATTTGTGTGTGTGTGTGTGGGTGGGGGGCTCACTCAGTCCAGTTCTCACATGCAGTCAGTGGTTTTGACTAAGTGGAAGTTTCATAGTACACAATCCGTTCATTTCTAAACTCAAACAGAAATGAAGTCAAAGTGGGTCCAAAACATTGATTATGTAATAGTATATAATATAAGAACAATGTTCTGAGAGGGTCCAAACAAGCCCAAAGAAGAACCTAGGATGCCACACTAAAGTGGTTCCACTTGTGTTCACTTTGTTTAGTTTAGCTCATCTGGTGCTGGGAAATATTTGGAGCAAATGTTTTGAATGATTGAGTGATTTTTGTTATCATGCGTTGAAGACTGGCTGAAATATTCTGTTTCTTTTGTCTTTTATATTCTGAGAAGAGTCTGAGTTAGATTTTTTTGTTGGGTTAAAAAGCAGTTTCTATGAATAAAAAACTGTTGTATTTGATATGGGATGGTTAGGAATGTACTTTACAGGCTATGTGGTCCCGTTTGAGGAAAACTGCTGCCCTTGTAGTCTCGCCTCAACGTTCTATATAAACACTAGAACTGTGATGCAAAAGACATCTGGACGTGGAGCCTCTGCTTGGACCGAGCTCTACCGAGTTTGGACACCTTGTTCCACAACAACGGCCCTCAAACATGGAAGCAAATGCAGGACAGATGTAGGGAATCTAACTCAGACAAACGTCTTACATGGCCACAGGAAGACCAAAGAAAGGTTTCCATTCTACGCAATAACGTGTCCAACGATCGCTGTGATTCACTGCAGGGTGTGCGAGTTCCAACCTGAACAAGCCTTAAAGTCCAGGCTGGGCTGCTTTCTTAATCATGGAGGGGCTGATTTGTGGTGGCACTAAAGTTAACTCTTCCATGAGGAGGCTCACTAGGTTTTAGAGCAAAATGGAAAAACCAAAGTGGTTTGAAGATAGAAGACGATTCAAAGGCTTCGTCTTGTCTCCGTCTGGGATGTGACTCACCACCTGATGTCATGCAGCATAAAGCCCCCATCATCGAGCCAGCTGCACCTGGGCTATAAAAATGAATCCTTTGAATCCCTCACCTGACACGGCGTCCGCTGACACCCTGTCAGCCTTTTGATTCCAGATGGAACATGGAAGCCAAATACCACAGAGAGCCAATCAAAGCTCAGACCCTGAGGACTCGTGAGCCAATTTCCTCTCCATAAAGAGCAGTTTGTTTACTCTGTATTGACGTTCCCCCGCTTGGAAAAGATTACAACCATTCCATCAGTCCAATCTGTTTTCTCCAAACAATCTACCACTTTATCGCCTTGGGTATCAGATAGGAACTTCAAAGAAAATGTCTTTGCTAAGCAACAGACAGCGTTATGAGAGAGGCCTAAAATGCAAAGCGGGTATTTGAAAGGGCTGCTGAAGGATGAGCACAATTTAGCACCAAGTTTCATCTCCAATCACACTTCATTGGTGTTTCCCAAAAGGTTAAAAGGAATTTTGGTGAAGAAATACTGGACGGTAATAAAAGCCTTCGTGCAAGCAGACAGGAAGATGAAGCAAAAGCTGTCATGTGAGCAAACGCGCTTCCTTTTTCACAGCTATATCTCTTTATGGATGCAACTGCATCTAAGAAATATTGATTAATTGGTCAAAGAAGTTAACCCCATCTGAGAACCAGTGTTGTAGCAGGAGGAGGAAGGTCTATGTTGAACTGTTCAGAGGAAACTAAGACCTAAAATTGTCTTGTTGTGTTTTTCTAATCTTAGCAACATTTTTTTCCTTCCTGGTAGATATGAATTCTGGTGCTGCTCTGGAACTGTTTAAACCTATCATGCCTCTTTTATCACTAACTGTAGACACCAAACACACGGACGGCTGCAAAAACATAGAAAAACATGCTGGTACGTGTTTATTGAAAAATTTGTTTGCCGTCTGGCTCCTTCATATCTTCATACAAACCTTCAGCAAATCCCGGACAAACAGTTCTGTCTTTGTTCTCAGGAGTTTCCTTCATCGTCCGCACCCGGTCTCTGCACCGACTCTACTTTCACTTTAACCCCTGTGCCATCTTAGATGACCCCACCCTTACATTGACGTGTTCTCCCTACCATGACAAAGGTGGATAAAGGTGGAAAGATTTCATGTAATCCATGGACACCAGTGAAGATCACAAATCATTGAAGAAAAAGGTTCAGAGAGCACTGTCTAGGTAGATTAGATGACCCCACCCAATATTAAAGTGCCGAGGATAGCACAAGATTTACAACTGATGTGAGTGTTCCAGGTCTGTTTAAATCAATTTAAACAGCGTTTGTGAGATGTCTGATCGGTGTTGTAAAAACACCCATTTGCCCTGATTGCATATTGGTATTTCCTAGGACTGTTGAGCTCTGTCATGGCAAACACTCTTGAGAAAAAGGGGTTTGGTCTTTAGAAGGCTCTTTACGTGATCCACGATGGGTTTGAATGGTCTTCCAGTGTGTTTAAGACATCCACAAGCAGAGACATTTGTATCGTCTCCAACAACAACAATAGTTGGAGAATGCAGAGTGGCAAGACATGAGACCCCTTCTAGTGTTTGGAAACTTGGTGTGACTGTGGAACTGCTTTTCATCACAAGAATCACAAGTAGTGGACACTAGAGCTGTGCAGAAATGCACATTCTCCATTTTGGCTTCGTGTGAAACAAATGTTTTGGCTTTCAACTCCTCATGCCAGAGTTCTCAGCAGTTAATTATCTCCAGATATCTTTTTGGTTCTCCTCAGGCCAACATTGAATTGCACCTTTTTCCAATGGTTCGAACACAGAATCATGAAGCCATGTGGAGGCTTGAGAGGTCCCCAAAATTGACACAACAGCATGAACATTTTCCTCTATGGGCTGATCAGAAGTGACGATGCACTTGCGCCAGGCCAGCCTGCGTTTCTTGTGCAGGTTGCCCAATTGTTTTCCCAAAGGCAGACCGTCTCCACCTGTCAGGGCAGTTGGGACTAAAGAATGATTTCCACTGGTCCGTCTGCGGTATGTCTTTGTTGCGTCGACACAAATAACTGGAACGTTCATTGATCAGATTGTTTACATGGCCTCCCCCCCGGAACCCAAGCTTCACGCAGGAGTTCTATCGCCAGTGCGTTTAAATTTCACGGCAAAAAGCCGGGAACCAAAACAGGTCCCGGTTTCAAAATAACAACCTCTGTTGACCTTTCAAATCCAAGCTTTTATAGACTTAATTTCATATTTACAGTGACGTTCGCGAACATTAACACCACAGATAACACTGCAGCGGATGTGAAAAGTTGAACAATGGAGGTTCAGAAGACAAGTCACTTATGTCACAAAACATACTTTACAAGGACTCGGTTTGGAAGGCGAGGGCATGGGGTTTGACCGTTTTAGAGTTGGATGAGCGAAGTGAGTGGGACAAGCTACCCGACACAGGGGTGACAGGACAAACCACTCCTCCGGGGGGCGGAGGGTAAATTAACTGATGGTGGTGACACAGACTCCTCACGTCAACAGAAATGCACCACAGATGGACCAGTATAGATTCGGGTTCAGACATAATGAATCAGATGACATCTTATTATCACGTGTCTCAGTAGTACGTTAGGACAACAGTGGACCCCACTGATAACACCTCCAGTAAACAATGTCGTTCTGTGGTTTAATCAGCTGCCTCTGTTCAATCAGGTTGTATCAAGATTTTCTGTGACTGCTGCTGAATATAGAAGGGTATGTGCTCTCAAGTCTTCTGTCAGCTGAGAACAGAACCCCTTCGGATCTGAACAGGACCGCTTTGGTGGGCCACAGTTCCCTCAGAAACAGATCCAAGTGTGGGCCTCACCTCTCTGGTGAAGAGCACTGCGGTGTCGTAGTGTCCCGGGTCCCTCTGACTCGGTGAGTTGAAGAGCTGCTGCCAGGAACAGAGAAGTTGCAGAGTCATGCCTCCGTTGCTGGAGACCTGCGGCCCCACCTGGTCGTCCTCCACCACCAGCATCTGCACCACCACCAGATTCACAGAGTTTTTGATGCTGGGATGCTTGTAGAGCTGTCGCGGTTACCATACCATGAAGTGTGAGGATGTAATGCTATGTAGAGACAGGCAGGCATTAAGGTCCAGTTCAAAAGGCTGAAAAGATCTGCCATGTGTTACACCAGTCTTAACATTTCAGGCTTTTTTTTAAGTTGGAAGAAGCAGAACAAACTGAATGGAGACAACCAACAGTGATTCGCACGGCCCCTGGTTCCACCTGAGGTAAGCCAATGACCTTCTCTGACTGCCCAATGGCACTAAGGCAGATGCTGCAGACAAGGTGCATTTGGGGGTTTGTATTGTGGCCTTTTATCCCTTCACCCAACCGTCCGTCCATCCAGCCGCGTGTCATCAGCTGATCAGTGTTTTGGGGTCTGAACATGCTCCTCACCGCATCAGCTGACTCCTTGATTTGAACAACTGCCAGCTACATGTCAGAGCCTGGTCCTCCGTCTCCAGGCCACCGTGTTGACGAAGTTGATTACTTCACCTTCCTTATCCTTCTTCTCCCCAAACTAAAGCTTTTCCAGCTGGTTAAAGGAGGGAGTGTGTGTGTGTCTGTGTGTATGACTGTGTGTTACTGTGTATGAGACTGTCTGTGACTGCGTGTGACTGTGTGTGTGACTGCGTGTGGCTGTGTGTGACTGGGAGTGACAGTGTGTGTGACTGTGTGCGACTGTGTGTGACTGTGTGTGTGACTGTGTGTGACTGTGTATGAGACTGTGTGGCCCTGCGTGTGACTGTGGCCCAGAGACTGTGTGACCCTACGTATGACTGTGTGACTGGGAGTGACAGTGTGTGTGACTGTGTGTGACTGTGTGTGTGACTGTGTGTGACTGTGTATGAGACTGTGTGTGACTCTGCGTGTGACTGTGGATGAGACTGTGTCTGACTCGTGTGACACAATAATGCGACTGTGTGTAATGTGACTTTGTGTGACTACGTGTGACTGTGTGTGTGACTGTGTGTGAGACTGACTGCGTGTGACTGCGTGCTTGACAGTGTCGCGACTGTGTGTGTGACTTTGTGTGACTGGAAGTGACAGTGTGTGTTACTGTGTGTGACTGTGTGTGTGACTGTGTGTGACTTTGTGTGACTGTGTGTAGGTGGCTGTGTGTGTGACTGTGTGTGTTACTTTGTGTGACTGTGTTTGTGACAGTGTGTTGTGACTTTGTGTGACTGTGTGTAGGTGGCTGTGTGTGTGACTGTGTGTATTGGACTTTGTGTGACTGTGTGTGTGACTTAGCGTGTGTGACTTTGTGTGACTGTGTATGACAGTGAGTGACTGTGAGTGACTGTGTGTGTGACTGTCTGTTACTGTGTGTGACTGTGAGTGACTGTGTGTGTGACAGCGTGTGTGTGTGTGTGTCGGTGTGTGTGTGTTTGTGTGGCTTATCACAGACAAATATAAATCCTGAAGGACTTCTAGAGAAAATCCAGAATGGTTGTAGTTTATGTGATGTGTTCCCTCCGCTTTGTGTGTGTGGTGTTTGTGGGGGGGTACCATTGTTGGGGGGCGGATCTGCACATGTGCAGCAGCAGGATCAGACTTCATATATCTGGTGGGGATGTCGGGGCTGACACAGCTCAGAGGAATGTGCGTCTACATTTTTGACATTTCTTCGGAGTGATCTGTGTCTTTCCTGTGGAAAAAGGCGCCCCCCCAGCACCCCCCTCCCAACACACACACACGCGCCCTTAACACATCTGTACAGCCAAAACAGCCATCCAACGCAGCTGGATTTACTGTCCTGTCTTACTTAGGTCTGAGGGGCAAAGGGAGGAAGTCAAAAGTGTAAGGGCGCGCGCGCGCTTCAGATGCAGTGTTTGTGTGCTCGCGTGGCCTGACCTTGATGTCCTCCCCGTAGAAGCGGCTCATGCTCAGATCCGCCACCGCTAACGTCTCTATAAAGCGCGGCGTGGACACGAAGCGCCTGCCACGCCCCGCGCTCCCTGCGCCACCTGTGCCATGCGTAAAAGTTTCCGCACGGCCCCCGCTGAACGTCGTCCTCCTGATGAGGTGCGGCTGCTCCGTGGAATCCAGCAGCGGGAGACCGCCGTCACGTTTGGGTTGGATGAAAAACTGTTTCCCGTCTGTGATGAAGGAGCCGGAGATGCCGGAGCACAGGCTGACCGCCACGAGCGAGTCCAGGTCCTGACCCACGGTTCCAGAGTAAAAGCAGCCCCGGAGAGATCCCCCCGCCTTCTGGGTCCGGTTCAGAACGCCGCCGTCCCCGGCTCGGATGCTGCGGATGAAGAAGGAGGGCGCCATGAAGCGGGCGTCCGGGACCAGCTTCAGAAGCAGCTCCTCCCCGAACGCCCGGAGCGCGAACACCGGCAGGTCCACGCTGCGCTTCCTCCGCGCGTGGATCCGGACAGGAACAACATCTTCAGACTCAAAGGAAGCGCGCGCCGCGCTCACAAAACACAAAACAAAAAACAGCAACAGCAGCACCGCGCACGTGGATGCGCGCAACATCTTCAGGAAGCCGCAAATGGAAATAAATGTACAGATGTGCGTCAGAGGGGCGTCTTCCTCGGACTGTCCGGTTTGTGGATCTGATTCCTCGTCAGGCTCTGTCTCCCTCCCTCTCTCTCTCTCGCTCTGTCTGTCTGCGCTCGCGCCGAGACGAGTATTTATACTTTCTCCTCTTCTGGACACGCGCGCATTATTTTTGACATCCTCGCTGCTGGAAACTCTCCTCCCACTCCAACTTCACGAGAAACTCCAGCAGTGAACGGGTCCAATCAGAGCGCCCCCCCTAGACACACACACACACACACACGCCCCCCACCCTCATCACACACACACACCCCTCCTAGGGCGGTGTGACAGAAGCATGCCACTATCCCACGTGGGTTATTTTAAAAAGGACCCTCACGATCCTCGAGACACAGAGACCCTCTGACCCCCCCCCCCCAACACACACACACCCCACGCACACAAACAGATTCAATGGTCTCAGCAGAGCATAATGCAGGTTAGAACGTGCTTCACTGCGCATGCGCAGGAGAGACTTACCTTCATCCAAGAGGCGTCACTGCAGCCATCCACCTGCAGATGGCGCCAGCGGAAAACAAAGTGATGTGGCTGCAGTACTACTCGTCTGCCGCTGTGTGTCGCTGTTCGTCGGCGGTGGTTTTGGACGTTCCTGAAAAATGAAATAATGAAAAATAAATGAATAAAGGAAAGCTCAACGCAGAGACAACAAACAAAACTGAAATTGGTTAATTCGAAGCAAGTGAAACAATAAAAGACTAAAATACTTAATTGGAATGTTTAGATTTAAAATGCTTAAAAAATGAGTGATTTTATCTTTTGTACAATTATCAGTAATCAGCCCGGTGAGACAACCGTGTCGTATTGGGCTATATCAATGGAATTGATCTGATTGAAAAAAACATACTTTTTTTGTCCACATTATGAACGGCGGAGGGTTCATGATGTGGAATTGTTTTTTTCTAGTTACATTTGATTTTTAATTTGATTTGAAATGGTTTGTTTCACGCAATAAAGACAAGAATAATGCACAAAACAATACAATCAGCAGTTAAACATCCATACAAAGACGTATCAAGTGGAAGGAAGTGAACTTCTATAGTCCCCACCCCTGTTCTACCGAAACCATTCTCATTAGATGATTTATCATGACCTGGAATTAGCTCTTGTGTTATTAAAAAGACTCCAATGTGTGAGAAAACACATTTTTCCCTCAGAATTTGTTGTTGCTTTCACCTTGTGAAACTTTGGTCAGACTGCTGCCATTAACATGCTTGGTTCAGGTCAAGCTGGGTCAGAAACAGATTCATGGATACGGATCAGACAAAGAGTGGAGAATGAAAGAAGAGCTGGCCTCAGACCATCTGAGTTGCAGGAGGAAGCAGCAAAGTTCCTGCAGAGCCGCTTGTGCAGCTGCAGCTGAAATCAGTCACGATCTGTTTTTAGAGGTCATTGAAGCAGACCTGTGAAGCATCTTCATCATAGTTTAACCCTTGTGCTATCCTAGGCACTTTAACATTGGGAGTTGGGTCATCTAGACCCACTAGACAGTGCTCTGAACCTTTTTTCTTCAATGATTTGTGATCTTCACTGGTGTCCACGGATTACATGAAATCTTTCCACATTTATCCACCTCTGTCATGGTAGGGAGAACACGTCAATGGAAGGGAGGGATCATCTAAGATAGCACAAGGGTTATTGGCTTTCAGGAGAATCTTAAACGTTTTGTTGATTCATTAATCAGACTTTTTATGTCATGGAAGAAAGATCCCAAGTTTGGAAGTGGGTGCAGGCGCGCATGTGCAGTGGAAGGGGTGTGGATCCCGTTGACCCGCTGCACAGCAACAATAATATTTAGAGAGCCAGTTCTCTGTTGCGCACGTGAGCGTGCGTGGATTTAAAGCGTTGCAGCACAGGGAAGTGGTTCCCAGTCTGGAGATGGCGCAAGAGCTGGAGTGGAGCGCGTGTGCGCATCTGTATTAGGCAGAGCGCCTCTGTGCGCAGAGGCGCAGACGCGGCGCAGCGAAGCCCCAGAGGCAGAGATGGCCGCGCTCTTTCGCCTTTTGCTGATTTTGGTGCACCTCTTTCTGCACTGGAGAGCCTCTGACTGCATGGAGGTGGACATCTGCGTGCCTGTGCGCGAAGCTCATCTGCACCACGGAAAGCACGAGCGCACGGACCGCGCGCGTGACGCGCAGGTGGCGTTCAAGCTGAGCGTGTTTAAGCAAGACTTTTTCCTCCACTTGGCTCCGGATCCCACCTTCCACGCGCTGGATGGTCCTCCACCTGCGCGCACGCGGCCGTGCTTTTACGCGGGGCACGTGAACGCAGACCCGGACTCATTGGCTGCTTTGAGCATATGCGGGGGTCTGAGGGGGGCCTTCTCCATTGACGGCGTGGAGTATTTCATCGCCCCACAGCGCGGGGACCCACAGGAAAGGATCCACGTAATCACCCGCCGCTGGAGCCGCGCGCACGAGCGCAGCAGGTGCGGAGTTTCACCTGACTCCAACCTGACCCTCTCGCTGCAGAAATACAGCCACATGAAGGAACTGTACTCTAACGGCCTCCCTCGTGGCTTCTGGGGGTCCCTGGGGAGGTCCAGGAGGTTCGCTTCCACCCCCAGGTACGTGGAGGTTCTGGTGGTGGCGGATGAATCCATGGCCAAGTTCCACGGGGACGACCTGAAGCATTACCTGCTGACCCTCATGTCCGTAGCCGCCAGGCTCTACAAACACCCCAGCATCCTGAACCCCATCAACATCGTGGTGGTGGGCTTCATGGTGATCCACGAGGCCCACAAGGGTCCCAAGGTCTCCAGCAACGCCGCCTTAACTCTGCGCAACTTCTGCTCCTGGCAGAAAAAGCTGAACAAACACAGCGACCAGCACCCAGAGTACTGGGACACCGCCATCCTCTTCACCAAGCAGGTACGAACTGACGGTGCGGCGGAGCTCCGGGGCGCCACTGGCGGGGTTTCACTGCTGTGCTCCTCAGAGGAAACGTGGGAGTGTTTACGTGTCTGATATAGAAACAAACATATGCAGCTTTGAAAGCTAGTCACTGCGCGTGCGCAGGATAAGCTCTCACCTACATCCACCGCATTTCTGGTTTCTGTGCCTCAGACCTCAGTGTCACCGCAAAAGCACGTCCATCCTCGAACCCGCGTGCGTCAAGCCATCAGCTGCAGGAAAATCTCAGGATTTCGCTGGAACACTTCATCTTTCAGATGACTTGGAGACTTAAAGTCCCCTTCCAGTCATCTTCTGGTCTTTGTTGAAAGGGTTCCCTGTGATCTTATGAGGAAATCCCCAAACCTGTGTCCTTTTCTGGGACCTAGTTTCGGCAGAGCAGCAGGAGCTCGTCAGAAATTCACCCCTCAGTTCTGGGCGGGATAATTAGCGCAGAGCAACACCGCCCCACTACCCCTCACCTACAACCAAGGGCTTTCTGGTTATGCTTTGACCCCTCACACCCCCAAGCTAACATTATTGGTGAAACAAAAATCAGATCTATCCATCCGTCCAGTTCTGATCCAGAGTCCAGCTCAGACCAGGAAAACAAAGACGTTCATGGATCTGTTTGTCTGCAGGTGGATGATCAGAATGGAGCAGAGCAGGGAGACTGTGGGTGCTGTTGTAGCTTCTAAGTCACACCTACAAGCTGTTTTCTGATTCAAAACGGTTATAAAAATAGTCAGAAATGCAGTTTTAGGTACAGTTTTCTTTATAAATGACACAGTTCAAAACACCACAGACACTATTTTCCTTTGAGTGGGTTTAAAGTACAGCACACCCTTTTTGCGGTTCTCCATCACTGCACAGCAATACCCCCCCTCCCACACACACACACACACACACACACACACACACACACACACACACACCACACACACACACACACCACACACACACACACACACACACACACACACACACACACACACACACACACACACACTATTGTCAGTGTCTCATCTGTTCCCAAACTGCTGCAAAGTTTCTGCAGAAAAAGCCACAGCAGCAGCAGCTTTGAGTCTTTCAGTGGTGCTCAGAGCTGCAGTTACGCATTGATTGTTGTAACAGAGGAGCCCCTATTGCCCCACCCCCCACCCCCAGATGTTTACCACTGTGCAGCTGCTGCAGACACACAGTTTGTCCTCGTTGAGATCTTCCGCTGTCAGCGCGTTCCTCTGTGAAGTTCATGCTGCCATAGGACCACTCAAAGATAAATACAATTAGACTTAAACCTCCCAGGATTAGAGCTGAAAATCTCAAAAATGATTTTACAACAATTTAGATTCCAAAATGTCCCCAGATTAAGATAAAAACCAACACCAAATTTAGATTTCTGAAAATAACTGAAGAGTATTAAGTTTCCAAATCTGGAATAAAAGTGAACATTTCTGATGGAAAAAGTTTGAATTCTGACAATAGATGACGACTAAAGAAGACTGAAGACTGAAGACTAAAGCCAGCATTGTAAAACAAAAAATCGGAGATACAAATTTGAGTTTTCCCTTTCAGAATTGAAAGGAAGACAAGGAAATGTAGAAGTCTGTGAATAAAGTAAGGTCAGCCATCATTAAACGTGTTGGATCCAGAGGAAGTAGAGGAGGGAGCAGGCGCAGATGCAGCAGTTAAGATGCAGGTGAAGGTGGGATGAGGAAGAGGAGGGCCTTTACTGCAATGACAGCTGAAGGACAGTCTCTGGAGAGAGGACGGAAGAGCTGTGATTGGATGCAGCAGCTCAGTGCTTTGGTGCAACACTGCCGTCCTGACTTAAGTTTAGTGGCTGTGACTATGAACCTCTGCTTCTACACTTCATGTCTTCTCAGGATTATAAATGTGTACATTTTGTAGAAAAGCAGCTCATTTTTTCTAGCAGCAGCGCTCATGGAGTCCCAGGCGTGCATGCTGACACCCGGTCAGCAGCTCTGGAAAACTCTCACGAGCGCTGAGAAGAGCAGGCGGGGTGCAGGACGCCCGCCTCCAGAGCGAGCTGCTGGCCTCAGCTCAGCAGCAGGTCAACAGGTTTGTTTGGGACGAGCAGACAGAGCACAGGAGAAAGCCTCCTCTGGATCTGCACATCGCTTGCACAACAGTCCACGCATGCTCCTGCTCATCCTTTGAAGGCCACAAGTTTGGAGCATCCCTTTTGATGTCTCTGTATGCTCAGCTGATGCTGAGGAGGGAGAGCATGCAGGGATTGGAGTCTGTGAGCTTCTGAGGGGTCGTCCCTTCTCCCAAAGGCTGGTCAGAACCTTTATGGACAGAAGTCCTCAGCCAAAGAGCAAGCGGTCCGGCCTTGGGATCATCCTGCTCCCGTTGTATGGAGATTTCGCTGTCTGAAGTCACAACCTCCAGGTCTCACAAGTTGCTTGAAAAAGAGCTGCTGGGGGGGGGGTTGAGGAAAACGGAGATCTGTGCATGTTTGCTAGGTCTGACGCTGCCACGACTCCAACCTCAGACAAGATAAGTTGAGAAAGAAATTGCTCTTTTGACAGATGGATGTTTAGTCTGATGCATTGATCTTTTGACTGACGGATGGATCTTGATTCTGGGCCCCCAACCAAAAGAAGCAAATCCAGACTTAGACATTTATGACAATGGAGAACCCTCAAGTCTATGAGACGTGGACAGAGTGATGCCACCCACAGAAAACGGCGCACGTCCAGCTCCAACCAAATGAGTTCAGTTTCTTTTGCTTCCACATTGGAGACAGAGGCTCAGTGAGCAGTGATTGGTCTGTCATTGTTTCTATGGCAACAACTCTCGCCGATCAGGAGTGAGCTTGTTGGAAGGCCACACCCCTAACTCATGAAAGCGGGGTAAGGAGAATCTGTCAATCAAACGTTTCAAAAGTTGAATGTGGGGGCCAGCAGGTACCACCTACTTTTATATGATTGGGTGTAGTCTTTCTTTCTCAATCTGAAGGTTTGGGCCATGAAATAAACCCAGATCCTGAGTGACAGAAGTCAGAGAGAAATAAGGTTTAAGGAACAGAGTAAAACGTGCAAACACATCAGGAAAACGACTTCCTCCATTGATTTTAAAGGAACAGGAGAATCAAACTAGTGTCCACGTTCTTCATGTTCATCTCTCAGGAACTTCAGGCTGTCTGACCAGAGTCTTCCTCATCTGCTCTGTGTGTCTTCAGGATCTTTGCGGAGCTTCAACCTGTGACACCCTGGGGATGGCTGATGTTGGAACCATGTGTGACCCCAAGAGAAGCTGCTCGGTCATTGAGGACGATGGTTTACCCTCAGCCTTCACCACAGCCCATGAGCTTGGTAAGCTTTTTGCAGGGGCCATGGGGGGGGGGGGGGTCTAACATCCCCAATTACATGAGTTAAACTAAGAGGACAGAAATCTGGAGTTGTGTTTGATATTTTACAATGGGGGTGATTGTTTTCAACACAATTTACAACAAAAATTATATTGCTGCTGTTGTAAAGCGTCCAGTTGTTCCTCTATTTGTTGCCTTCATGACGTTGGTGGCGTGGTAGGAGGATTATTTATGAACAGAACTCATTATTTTGTAGACACTCTGCAAAATGCCCTGATGATTTCATGCAGTTTCAGCCCCTGATGTGATTCTTGTAGACGTGGACCGATTCATTTTGACATCATTTCACTTCCTATCATAGTTTGAATGAACTCTTTAGGAACCATGCATTTGTTGGTATTCCCAGCTGACTGGAATAGAGTTGGACTCTCTATTTTTACCACACATCTGTCGTCTTCAGCCCAATCAGCGTGGTGATCGATCACCGCAGTGCTGAGTGGGACAGAAAGCAGGGAAGTACATCCCTTGTTTGTTTTTTTTTAACTTGTCCTGTCCAACAGCTGGGCAGACAGATGAGAGCTGAGGGCATCTTGTGTTGGACATATTTTACTTTAACAATAGGGGTTATTAAAATAATAAATAAATTTATACTGGATTCATCCCTCAATGGGGAAATTCTTCTCTGCATTTGACCCATCCCATGGGGGAGCGGTGAGCTGCAGCTGAACCGCGCTCGGGAGGCAGTAGTGTTAAGGGCCTTGCCTAAGGACCCCCACTGGGTGATGTTAACTGCTCGCTATTGATATGGTAATTGCCCCCGAGTACCATTGCTTATTCCCCTCCGGGAATCGAACCCTGGATTCCTGCATGGTAGCTTGTCACCTTACCAACCCAACCGAGCCACCCAGCCACAATCTTAATTAATCTTCAGACAAACCAAAGGTATGTCTGAATAAAAACAGATAGTGCTCACACGCATACTCATGCCTTCAAACCAACTAGTGTGAAATCTTTCATTCATTCAATCATGCAAACTAATAGTGCAAAGGTGAGCTAACACCTGTGCTCAGGTGAGTGTTTATGTTCTTCTAAAATGGACGGTGGAATGTGAAAAGAAGGAGGAGGAGCGCCCAGCCATCCCCACCCAGACCCCCGCCGCAGCAGCGGCAGCCGGAATCCCCCCAACGCCACAGGGAAGTACAACCCTAAACTCCAAGCTTCGCCCTCATGATCCTCCAGTCATGTAGGGCCTTTCTTCAGTCAGATCCCAGAAGTACTTGGTTCAGCTCTTTAGCAGGGATCAGGGCAGCGACAGCTAAGACAAAACCAGAAGAGTGGATTTTTAAAGGGTGGAAAACCTCGGCCTGAAGAACAGTGGAGTTCTCTCTCGCTGCAGCTCTGATTATTTTTTCATGGGTGTCTAAAAATCAGGAAGTCTGTGTACTAACAAAGTGCTTTGTGTTTTTCCATTTTGCCATTCTTTGGTCAGCCACTCCAAAAAAGGCAGCAATATTGTTAATGTGATCATCACTAAAGAATTTGACCTGGACCGGTTGATCAGGAAGTGTTTTTGCTTGGGGAACCTTTACAAGTGCTTGCTTTGGCTCTGACAGTTACACATCACTTCAAAGTGTCCCACTAAAACAAAGCCACAGATGTTTTTTGACATGTGTGAGTGTCCTGCTTCAGTGTGGACAGTATCTCACTAGACCAGGGGTCGGCAACCCAAAATGTTGAAAGAGCCAAATTGGACGAACAAAACAAAAAACAAATATGTCTGGAGCCGCAAAATATTAAAAGCCCTATTTAAGCTTTATAATGAAGGCAACACATGCAATATGTATATTTATTAGCTATGTTAGCCTACTATCAAAATGACTAAGTTGCTACAAACACATAATGAGCATTATTAACGATTAAAATATTTATTTGCCCTGCAGTGCATTCAGCGGAAAACGACGCGTCACGTGACTGCTCTGTTGTGGAAGTTTAACTTCATTACAATATTGTAACGACCCAGCTGGGACGTCTCTTTAGCGGGGAATACATCAAACTGCTAGCATAGTGGCTTAATTGATAAGCTATCCGTATCCCGGACACCGCACGACCCCAGACAGTCTCAGGCAAAATAAACAGAAAGCGCACCTAAATTCCTTATCAGCATTAAACCCATTTATCCAAGCACTTAAACAGCCGAAACAGCATGGAATTCACTTCAATTCACGACACTCTCACTCAAGGTTTTACCTCGAAACTCCCCACTTCCCATGAGCCTTAGAGGCTGAAGGCTAACCCCCAGGTCGCTACAATATCAATGAATTATGTTTCATTGCTTTGATAAAATTAAAGAAATGTAATAAAGAAACCCGATTTTTGATGTCATTTTTATTTTGAGGATTCGAACAAAAGAACGCTCCTCTGGCATATCTGAAGTTTAATTTGTAAATTTGTGTTTTGTATTGTACTTTTGTTTTGTACAATAAAGTTAAAAAAAAAGTCATGTGCATTTTAGGTCTGTTATTAGCAGGGGATTGTGGGACGCGGTCTCTTGATTTAATTAGGGCTCAGCATGAGCGTTTCTGTTTGCCCACGTTTATTTTCATATGGCAGTTTTGTTGTTCCATCTTAGTTTATTCTTCCTCTTATGTTGTTTCTTTATGTTGGACCATAAGTGTGGAAGGGAGAGAGGTTGATGACTTCTGTGCAATGTTTAAGTAAACAGGCTTGCAATGCCAGAAAGGAGTTTCTGCTCTCAGCTATGCTTGGTGCATGCTCCTCTCTGAGACTGTTCAGAGACGTGGCTTTCATGGGTCACGGAATTTTCTCCAGCGCAGCCTAAGCTTGATAGCTCTACTTTTTGACAGCTTGGCCCCTACTTTGCCCTTTTCAACTGACGTACCTGCTTGACGTTACAAAGTTTTTTCTACGCATTCTTACAGCCTCGGAAAACATTAAGAATGTTTGTGTCTTGTTTTTCCTCCTACATAAACCATATTAAAACAAAAAATGTAATTCTCTCCCCCATCTTTTTACATTTTCAAACATTTTTGAAAATGCTCCAGGGAGCCACTAGGGCAGCGCCAAAGAGCCGCATGCAGCTCCTGAGCCGCGGGTTGCCGACCCCTGCACTAGACTAGTACAGTTTGGGACAAATTTAAAACAGAACTTCAAAAAAGTCTCAGACTGTTTGTCATGACTTTCTTGAGTCAAAATCCTTCATTTGTTGCAGCTTACAGACATCTGCATCTGAAATATGTACAAACTAATGGAGAGCAAGCAGGAAATGTAAAGGTTGCAGCCCGCATAGTGGTCAACCCCCCCAAACAGGTACAGGTGACCGGGGCTTTTTACATTTTCTTCCCAAAATGAGCTGGTGCTGGTGTTTAGCCAAGTCATTGCCAGACTGTTCCATCATCTCAGAGCTCTAGTTCTTATCCTTTCAAACGTTTGGGTCTTCTATTGGAAACATTCTCTAAACAGGTTCTAAATGTAGAGCACAAGACTTTCCTTTGATTGAAGTGAAAAATCTGCCAGTGGAGCCAGTGGAAATGGTTTTGGTATCATTTCAGAATACAAGTTGTGATATTATACCCTTTTAGGACTCAAAAATAAATAATGTATTTAAATATTAGTTTTAGGTATATTACTCTGACAACTGGATATATTTGTCTTAAAATGATTGCTTAAAAATGAGTTTTATAACTTTAAAGTAGACATATTTAAACACTTTTCCCAGAAAAGACAGGAATGACACATTGTAGGATACATTTGTTGTTAATGTATGTTTATGTCATACTTCTGTAAAAGTCTGTTGAAACAAGACCAAGCAACATTCAAAAAGAAAACTTCTAGTTCAAAACGATGTAAAATAAAAGACCTGTTTCATTACATAATTACTTGAAATAAGAGATAAAATTACTCCAAAAAAAGTTCTAGATCTATTGTCCTAAACAAGTTGTTACATCTCACTGAAACATAGTTTAGTCTTACAGATATTTAAACTAGACAAACATACTTTGAAATGTTGCGTTTTTACTGCCTATGGAAGGTGTAGAGAAACAAAGCGTCAAAGCTAACATGAAGTGATTCTTTACCAGGTCTAAAGGGTTAACCCTTGTACTATCCTATGGGGTCCAGATGACCCCACGCTTACATTGAAGTGTTCTCCCTACCATGACAAAGGTGGATAAAGGTGGAAAGATTTCATGTAACCCATGGACACCAGTGAAGATCACAAATCATTGAAGAAAAAAGGTTCAGAGCACTGTCTCTTGGGTCTAGATGAAGTCAGAATGCCTGCCGAGTTATCCCCAGCCTGAGCTGGTATTTTCATAGCTTTTTCTTCTAAAACTTGGCAAAAAGTTTAGTTTTCTTTTAATCTAAAGATGTTTTTGGTTGAAATATTCCAAACATCTTCTGCTCCTCTAAACAAAAGTTGTGAGTCCTTTCAATCTGACAGGTTTCACCCCCTGCAGGTCACATCTTCAACATGCCCCACGACAACGTGAAGGCGTGTGAGGAGGTTTTTGGGAAACTGAAGGACGACCACATGATGTCTCCCACGCTGATCCAGATCAACAGGAGCCGCCCCTGGTCTGTGTGCAGTGCTGCCATCATCACGGAGTTTCTGGACAGAGGTCACGGTCCGTAAGCTGTTTGTGTCTGATTAGAACTCTGTTCTGACCACCAGAGCTTTACACGACGGAATCCAAAAGCATAGAATGTTTGGATAGTTTGTCCCGTCAGAGGTAACTGAAGAAGTGTGAGAGCCCAGCTTCCCCAGCAGCTGTGTTCAGCTGTGCTTGGTCCCTGCAGGAGACTGTCTGCTGGACCAGCCTCAGAAGCAGATGGCGCTCCTCGAAAGCCTCCCTGGCTCCTCCTACAGCCTGCACCGTCAGTGTGAGCTTGCCTTCGGCCCGGGCTCCAAACCCTGCCCCTACATGCAGTCCTGCTCCAAGCTGTGGTGCACCGGAAAGGCCCGGGGGCAGCTTGTGTGTCAGACCCGCCACTTCCCCTGGGCGGATGGCACAAGCTGTGGCCCTGAAAAGGTTTGCTACCGGAGCGCCTGCGTGCATAAGAACACCACTGTGCGCGTCCAGGTGAGGCTGGAGGGGAGCACCACATCACCCCCTTTGGGCTTTATGAGCCTGATGGAGTCCGTTGTCTTAGGTGGACGGCCGCTGGGGGAGGTGGGGTGCATTTGGTGACTGTTCCAGAAGCTGTGGGGGGGGAGTGCAACTGGCCAAGAGAGAATGCAACAACCCAGCCCCGGAACACGGAGGGAAATACTGTTATGGTCTTCGCCTTAAGTACCGCTCCTGCAACTTCAGCCCTTGTCCTAAAACAGGTATGGTTAAGTGGTGTCAGGAATGTCTTTATGCATGATGCTTTATGTGTGTGTGTGTGTGGGGGGGGCATTACTACTATAATAGAAATCAACAGGGGAACTATTTAGGTTCTGAGACTACAGTTCACCCTTTTCGTCTGTATTCAGACTGCTTACAACCGGACGTTTCGAACCAAAGCTAGTAATCGGTTGTAAAATGGACGTCATTGGCAAAGCAGCAAAGAAAGAACAATAGAAGTCCTGCGCTTTTAATGTGGTTACAGTGCTTCCCACTGTTGTCCTGACAACCTATATGTCAGTGTACCTTCATAGCTGTTGACCCCTCAGTAACCGCAGTGCAGTGTGTCTCCACTGTACCTTGATACAGACGTTCAAAATTGGTCAGTGAAATCTAGAGCTGACATGAGTGAATCCGATTAGGATTGGGTGACGTCTGGCAGTGTAGCGCTCGTCCACTGATGAGGAAGTGTGTGCTGCTTTGAGGTGCTCAGCTGCTTTAACTGTCTGCAGGTAAGAGCTTCCGTGAGGAGCAGTGTGAGGCCTACAACGGCTTCAACCTGAACACCAGTCGACTGGGCTCCACAGTGGTTTGGGTTCCCAAATATTCCGGCATCTCTCCCAAGGACAAATGCAAGCTGATCTGCAGAGCCAACGGGACGGGATACTTCTATGTTCTTTCCCCAAAGGTCTTTATTATTCTCTGTTATATGACCTCTGCAGTCTAATGACTGAGATTTATTTATTCAGTAAGTGGATGGACTTACTGAACAGTCTTTGCAGACAGAAGCATTGTTGGGTCATAATAGCTACATTTACGCAGTGGCATTGACAGAAGTGACTTTAGGTAAAAACTATACTTCTCAGGGTAGTTTTATGACTGCATGCCTTTTTAACACATACTCACACTAACCTGCCATATGTAAGGGTTAATGTCCGACGAAGTGTGCATTACTACTTTTTAACGCACGCCGTGGAAGCCTGAACCGTCCTCAATTCTTGTTTTTTTCTGATTTGGATCACTTTTCTCACAAAAAGCGGACTATTTATTACGTGGTGCGTTGCGCCGCACCACCGCTGCAGTCAAGATTCGGCGATATATACAGTATATGCTGATCTTTCCGATGGGTTGAATGAAGCATCAGTTCAGAGAGAAAGTTCACCTCTTACCGCTTGTTTTTGTCCAAATTATGAAGCAAAAGGTTCTTTTAAAGAAGAGGGCGCAGTGATACAAAACATTAAAGCTAGGTGACCGGAACTTCCTTTTTCACCGTGTGGTTATCAGGTTTTAACGCACACCCAGCAGCCAATCAGAATCAAGTATTCAACCGGACCATGGTATAAATGGCCGTATAGGAAGGGCCCCCCCTTCAGCGTCACATATTGACTCTCTGGGTGAGCCCAACTCGTCATGTTTAAAAAGAGTGTCTGCTCTGATTAACTGACTTTGGTAAAGTTCGAATGTGTAGTATTTTTCGCTTCCCTTTATAAATCAGCGCTCGATGCAACGCTTTCCACTTAAAATACTCCACATTTTTGTTGGTTTATGAAACTGAAATTTAAGTAAAATGATTTTTATGGTTAAAAACGTAAATCAATAGCAGCATTTCAGGATTTATTATCTTATTTTCTGCATGGGGGGTCCCTGCATCCATAGTTGAAGAGTTGGGGTGAGAACCTGTTGACCTTGATGAACCAGTTCTCTAAGTCAGCATTTTCAGTATTTGGTGTTGTGAAGCTTCCATTTCATTTCGGGATGCACAGAATAGCAGCTTCATTAGTACGGTGCGCGTACTGGCCCCCTTACTGACCGCGCACAAGTGCTGCATGCACAGGTGTGCACGTGATCCGTAAGTGCTGCAGGATGGCTGCAGTTTCTCCACACAAACTTCACTTTGATTGTCTAATCTAATCTCTACCGGTCAGGCTGCACATTTGTCACTTACACAGCACTGAAGTGCTACTTGTGCAGGATTTGAATGCTTAAACGCTTACGTGACGTTTAAGCATTCACCATGACCTGTCGCCCACAGCATGCTCGTAGAAGATCATGAACATTTCTCTATATGAGCCCCCCATGAGCAATTTAAGACCTTGACATTTCCAGTGGCCCGCCTGTGTACAGGTACAGGTGTGCCCATTTTCTACCCACAGACGGCCTTTATCTACCCGTAAGGGCAGTCGGGACTAAGGTGTTACTCAATTCTTGAGTACTTTTGTCATCAGCTACTTTTTTTACTCTTTTTGAAGTTATAATTTGGGTGACGACGTTTTAATTTTTGAGTAATCTTTTTGGAAGTACCACTACTTTTTCTTAAATATCGTGTTTAAATACTCCCTCCACCCTCTGGACAGGAAGTGATAGACCACCATCTTCAGCTGAAAAAATGAACTGATGTTTCCAAATATTCCACAGTCTCTTTTGAAACCAAAGTTCAAGGAAAAATACTAAATGTGCTTGAACATTATCAGTGGGGTTAAAGGATGTTGAAGCTTTTTTGGGCCATCGTGCTGCTTGAAGACTTTTGTGAGAGTATTTCGTGATCTTCCCCCAGGAGGATTTGTCCCTCAGCACCACCCCAACACAAGCTGAGGTTTGAAACCCAGAGGTTAGCCTGAGAAATGGGTTGAATTTAAAGATGTTGGTGGCTTCTGTGGTTCATGACAGAAAACCCTCTAAATGTTTCCACACTAAAGGATGGTGCTGGCTACGCAATCCTAAGGACTGTCTGTGGAAGTGCGTTAGAACACAAAGACAAGACTTTTACTAAAAATGGGAGAAAAACCTACACTCTATCTGTATTTCTAGAAATTAAATCCAAATTATAGCTGAATTTCTTCTGAAAAAGGGGAAAAAAAGTTGTTAGAGGACCTGGATGCAGAAAACCAGACACCTTGCGCCAGAATCAGAAGTCTTTGACCGGAGCCGGAAGTTCAATCCATTAACTGGCAACCCTAACAGCTACATTTCTCCCCAGTTTTAAACTTACCTCTAATAGCGGAGATGTCTCTGTCATAACCCACTTTGCCCTTTGACATCCCATAGCTATTTATGCAATCTATATGGTCTAGATGTAAAGTGGGGAGCAGCTAGCCTCTGTGATGGAGCTTTGAAGGAAAATCCTGACTTTTTTTACTTGAAAAAATCTGAGGAAAAGAAGCTTTTTTTCACATATAATTGGGATCAAATGGACTCTTTGCTGCATCTGCATACACCAGAACCTTCACACAGAAGACAATTAACGTAAAAGGTGAGGTAAAAACCAGAGTTCAGTCTCTACAGACATGTACTCTACCTAACGCTGTGAAGCCCCGCCCCTCCGCAGTGCAGAACAAATGAAAATCCCGCTGCTGCTCAGAAACGTGCAGCAAATTGTTTCAACATGGCAGGAGAGAAACCATTTTACAGCAGAATGATTTGGGTTTCATGGGAACGGAGGCTCCATCTAGTCGCTGAAGCGGTGTTCAATCAGAAGATTGACACCTGTTGTATCTCTCCAGGTCGTGGACGGGACGGCCTGTTCTCCTGACACCTCAGCGATCTGTGTTCAGGGAAAGTGTATCAAGGCTGGCTGTGATGGCAAGCTGGAGTCCAACAAGAAGTTTGACAAGTGCGGCGTGTGCGGCGGGGAGAACCAGGGCTGCAAAAAGGTGTCAGGGATGTTCACCAAGCCTGTGTGAGTAACTCACAAACGCTCATAGGGAGGCAGTGCACCCTGGTTTGACTTTTCACTCATCAGTAATTGTAGAGATAATGACAAAAAAACGTTTGTAGAATAAAAGATTCTGTTGTAAGTATGCCCACCTTTTTGTCCCTCTGAAAAAAGGTTTCAGTTCTGTGCTTTGCTACCATTGGACTGAATTCAAAGTGTCCGAAAGTGTCCGGTGAACCGCAGAGCACAAGAGAATAACTGACTTACGCCTCAGTCACATGCACGGGTGCTGCAGGTTTTTTGGTTAGAGGAGTGCAGGTGTGTCTTGCAGTTTCTTTAAGGCTTCTATGACTACCTTAAGAGATGTCAGGAAAATGGAACGTACCATTGTCGTGTATGCCAAGTGTATTGAGAAGTATTTGTAAGGATAATGGAAGTAACACAAGGAGGTGATGTCCTGGCGTTCTTATGCTGCACTCTAGTCAACATTGGGGTTTGCGTACTGTCTCCTTACTGACCATGTATATGCTGCATCTACAGGGTTGCAGGCGTCCTAAGTGTCCGTAGAATGCATGAAGGATGGCCACATTACACTCCGATTGTCAAGGATCCTGATCTCTAAAAGTCAGGCTGCTCACTTATCGCTGGAACAGCAGTGCACAGGGTTCCTGGTGGTTTAAAACTTAAATCCATATGACACGAGCTATGACATATTGACCTCTGCATGCTTGCAGCAGAAGATGAGCATGAACATTTTTGCTCTGCCGGCCCAGCAAGTGGTCTACAGTCTTAAAATGTTGTACGGGTCACCTGCTTCCCTTCCAGATTTGACCCTTTTTCGCCCACAGACAGCACATATCTACCCGTAATAGCAGTTGTGACTGGTATGAGCCAACTGTAAGAACTTCTTGACCCTTGGAAAAGATTTCCAAGATTGGAAAAGCAAACGAAATGAAAGTGTGACCATTTGGATTCATTCCAGCCATTTTAATCCAAATCTGCAGGGATGTTTCATTGAGAAATGGCCATCAGAGAAATAATTGTAAAGCATTATGAAGTGTTAAATTCCCAAAATAAAAGAAAAATACACTCGAAAAGTTATGGTATTAAAACCATAGGTCTGTGAATTACCAAATTCTTAAATCACCGCAATTTCCGGACTATAAGCCGCTACTTTTTTCCTGCGCTCACAGCCCTGCGGCTTATTCAGTGACGCGGCTAATTTATGGATTTAATTGGCGGCTGTCATGTACGTACTTTCGAGCTCGGTGAATGGTTTGAATTCCCCATCTAACACCAAACACAAGTCATTTGTTTTGTAACACACCTCTAAGCAGCCAAACAGCATGGACGTCATTTCAGGTCTTAGACACTTCAGTCATGGTTCAACAAAAAGAAACACTCATGCCCTGCCGCATCCCGGAATCCTTTGGTGCCCTTAGACCAAAATTAATTAAGCACACGAAAATAGGTGGGTGCGGTTTGTAATCGGGTGCGCTTTATAACCCGGAATTTACGGCAATTTGATTTAAAAGCCAATTAAACATTGATTTGTGTGTCATATCTCTATTTTAATACCAATGCTAGTTTGTAGAAGAGATTCTTTGCAACTGCTGATTTAAACTGAACAACAATAGACATGTAGCTGATTAAATTATAAATTATTGCAATAAAAATTTAAAATCTGTTTTTGTTTTTGCCTGGAGTTTCTTTTTATAGATATCAGGAATAAAAAAAATGTCTGTATTGACACAGCATTGCTTTATAAAACGACTTGACCAACTATTTTAAGGAATAGTTTCAGTCTTTTTCTCTACAAATCCTGAATTCTAAATAACTTTTCTTTTGTGGGCACTAAAGGACACTGGACATCCTGAACATAAGCCGCGGTTACATGGGCAGAATATCTTGATCGGATCAATGGTCGGGTTAAAATTCACCCGTGCACATGGGCACAGAAAACCTTTTTCCGATTAGAACAAACGTTCCCATGGCTCACACTTTCATTCGGAATGAATCATCTGGGCATGCCCAGTAGTGTAAAATCACCCGGATTAGGAAATAGGTCCCGTTGTAAACAAACCACTGCCACAGACAGACAGCATGTGCAGCAGCTCCGTAATACTAGACGATAATAGCGCACATAATGTATGGAAATAACATCAGCCTGTATTTTGTCGGGACACAACTGGAAACACAAATCCACGTGACACCACGCAACATTTATTTCTGCTCTGAAAAGTTCACACAGACCGCCCCAAAGCCACTCTGTGAGCTAGCGGCCGAGCTCTGTTCGAACACGGTTCCTCCTGAGTCCTGCAGCCGCTAACCCAGAGCGGCGGGGCGGCTCGCAGTCTGAATTCTCCCACACATAACAAAACGCACACGTAACAAAGCATCCTCCCCCCTCTGACACAAAATTATTAATCCAGCTCCTCTGTTCACTCGGGTGCCAGTGGACCGAGTGAGCGTCGGGGGCACGAAGCGAGAGGGAGGGAAAAGAGGGAAAGAGAGGGGAGAGCCAGCGGGGTGAGAGTGGAGCGGCGCTTTTCACGGGGCGTCTGCAGAGCCACACACCATCTATGCATGACGTAACCCAGAGCAGCAGTGACACACGATCGGAATGACCGTTTACATGCTCCACGATCGGATAAACGATCGGTATAACCCACCTATCTCGATCGACAAGGAAATTCTGATCCGAACGAGTCTGATCGGGGCAGAGTATTCCGAACGGCGCGTTTACATGACGCATTTTCTTTCCGATCAGGCGTTCTTTCTGATTACTTTTGCCCATGTAAACGCGGCTATAGTCGAGAAGTCTCTTCTCTTCATGCACTGTGGAGAAAAACCCAACAAGCGTTCTATGAAGAACGCATCATACTAACTGTGAAGCATGGTAGTGGAGGTGTGGTAATATGCTTGGCAACCAATCTATACTTACTACTTGTTTGGTGTAAATTCAAACAATAAAAATGACCAAATCAGTAAACAGTTGGTTCAAATCTTGTGGTTGGTTCGAATTCCAAACGTCTTTATTTTTAAACATTACCCAAAGGTTTGTTTTGACATTTTGAAATCTGAAGAACCATTTTACTGTGATATCGTTGTCAGGTGAAGCCACTCTTCAGCATCTCATGGACTTCTATTTTATTAATCAGAAAGGCAAATAGATAAACTTACAAATGGGACCACAAATATCTCATTTCAGACTGAACAGGAAGAAGGCTTTACAATCTACATTTCTTGATTCTGATCATGTTTAAAAGCAGCTTCTTGTTTTCATCTGTGCTGTTGTTACAGAAAACAATCCTAGATGTTTTAACAAGAAACTTTTTTTTCTTGTAGTCATGGCTACAACTTCGTGGTGACGCTGCCAGTTGGAGCCTCCAACGTTGACGTGCGTCAGCGGGGCTACCGAGGGATGGTGAGCGACGAAAACTACCTTGCTGTGAAGAACAGCCACGGAAAGTATCTCCTGAATGGAAACTATGTGGTGTCGGCCGTGGAGCG
Organism: Oryzias sinensis; assembly: GCA_037389245.1. Taxonomy (NCBI): domain Eukaryota; kingdom Metazoa; phylum Chordata; class Actinopteri; order Beloniformes; family Adrianichthyidae; genus Oryzias; species Oryzias sinensis. Next base: position 29,929,879 of record CM074488.1, read on the forward strand.
GGACCTGCTGGTTCAAGGCAGCCTTCTGCGCTACAGCGGCACCTCCACATCCGTGGAGATGCTCCAGGCGGTACGACCCCTGCAGGAGCCTCTGACCGTGGAGGTGCTCTCTGTTGGGAACATGACGCCTCCAAGGATTCGCTACTCCTACTACATTTCTAAGGAGAGCAAGGTGGAGAAAACTCTCTGGAAGGAGGAGAAAAGCCACAAAGCACACAACAGCATTTTGGTTGACAGTAACAAAATAGAGACCAAGAAACAAATAATTGCCAGGAAGCCTGCCAGTCACTGGGTTAGTGGGAGCTGGGATTTGTGCTCAGTGTCGTGTGGGAACGGTTTGCAGAGGAGACTTGTTCAGTGCAAGAGCGTGGAGGGACTCCCAGCAGGGAACTGTGAGAGTGCTGAAAGACCTACAGCAGTAAGAGTCTGTGGGGATCCCTGCCCTGTATGGGATGTTGGATCCTGGTCTCACTGCTCCAAGTCCTGTGGGCGGGGCTTCAAAAGGCGGCTGGTGCGCTGCTTGACTGACAACGGTCTGAATCTGTCCAGGGAGCACTGCTCTGGTAAGAGGAAGCCTCAGGAATTGGACCTCTGCAACCTGATGCCATGTTAAACTCAGGCTGGGCTCTTTTCTCGAGAGCCTCTCAGTTCAAGCAACAGCATCTCTGTTGTGTTGGCAAATGTTTGTGAAGAGCCCTCCCTTAGACTACTGTCTACTCTACACAGATAGGGACTCAGAGAATACACGGACCTTCATTGAGACTTGACCTTTGTGACTTGTGTACAGCATTCCATTGATTACCGTTATGTTTACCTCTAGGACCATCAGTGTCAGATTTAGGTCTCTGTACATTTTCTTTTGTGAAACACTCGTTGCCTTTTATTGTGTCCCCAATAGTTGTTTTAAAGTACCACTGTGGCTAATTGTGACAAGAGCTTGTAAAATCTTCTCTGTTTTATTAGAGCTACCGCCCTGAATGACCTCCAGTTACGCCTGCCCTACCTGAAGGTTTGCACAGTTGATCCCAACCAGAAGGTAGGGCAAAGCTAAGTGGTAAATGTTAAATGGCGTATACTTATATATCGCTTTCTACCTTCTTACGAAGGCCCAAAGCGCTTTACAGTCACAGTCCCATTCACCCACGCACACACACATTCACACACTGATGGCGGCTCCGCTGCTGAACACTGGCGCCAACCTCCCACCAGAGGCAAGGTGGGGTTCAGTGTCTTGCCCAAGGACGCTTCGACACATGGGCGTGCAAGGCGAACCTGAATCGAACCTGCAATCTTACAATCATGGGTTGACCGCCCTACCGCTGCACCACGGCCGCCCCAAACTCTCCAACGGTAACTCTCCAGGGAGAGGCAGTCATTCTCTGCTCTCTTGTTGAAATTGCCAGCACTGCTAAGGTTTTTCATGTATTTATTTTGAGTCATTGGTGAAAAATGTAAAGCAGAAAGTGATCATGTGCCAACATCCATGCAGTGTCATCAGCACATGCCTATAAGGATGCCAGAAAAGCTATCAGGGTAATTGAATGTTTGACATCTAAGACGTTAGACATCTAAACTGCGATGTCTGTTTGAACAGGCCTGAATTCATGTGACTGCAGACAAATGGGATTGTGTCACCTCCAACTACTGACCCCCCCCCCCCAAACAGGAAGTACCCGCTGGTTTCAAGAAACAAAAATCCCATAGATTTCAATAAAGAAATAAACAGCTGTTACTCCGTCATTCTATTTGTCAGAAGAACCGTTCTGCATCTGATACCTTTTTTAGCATCTTCTTGATTCTTTTATTCTCATGATATATTTTTCTGTTGTGCAAGTTATTCAAGATATAAAATGACCAATCAGTTGGCTCAGTGAAAGTACGTTTTCTCACGTCAAATGTTCAAAGGGTTTGATTGACATTTTGTGTAGCCCGCTTTCAACTGGTAGGGGCGTGGACCTCCAACAAGCCCACTCCTGATTGGTGAGAGTGGTTGCCAATAAAACAATGACTTAGACCAATTCTGACCAATCACAGCTTACTAACTCATCTAGCTCCGGTGTCCACATCATAAAAAATAGCGACTGAATTGACATCATTTGGTTGGAGCTGGAATAAACCATTTTCAATGGATGACGTCACCGTCACTCAGTCCAGTTCTTTTATTCAGTCAATGCTTCCAACTCTGATTTATTTATAATATCTATATTTGAGCTGATTCAAAAAGTGAAGTGCAACTGTTTCACTCCAGGCCCGATCAGTCCTCATAACCCAGACATACCAGCTTCAATGGCGAGACAGTATCTGCATGTTGAGCACATTACCCAGGAGCTTTTGGGTGTTAATGTGTGTGGTTGCACTAGACATGAGGTCCGGACATAGGATAAATATGGGGTTTACTCTGCCCATACATGGGGAACATAGAGCAGATAAGTCTGTCAGGAAAAGGGAAGGCTTTCTTTTAGTCTTTTTCCATAAATTAGTCATTGGATTTTTAAGTGAAAACCCCTTCTTTGAACTCCTTCAGGAAATCTCATGAGTTTTGCTGAAAGTTTACTCGACGTGCTGGTGTGGAGCCAGGTCCCTCTGCTTACACCACTTTGTACCTTCATAGGCAGGGTCCTTGGACCTCTGCAGTGACTGTCATGTTGTAATGATGTTCTGATCAAACCGGCCTGAAGAAATATTTGGAGGAGTCAAATCCGGCTTCAAAACAGTTTAGCCCATTCCAATTAGAAAAAGGAATGCATCTGAAATTGACGACTATGTCAAAAGATCTTTGAGTCTAAAACAAAAGAGAACCAAATATTAAAAAAAGAAAAGTGAGCGAGTCCTTCCTACTCTGTAGGATCTATTGCCTATAAAAACGATCAAAATCAAGCTGCCAGATGTGTTCTCACCAAAGACCTCAAACCCCGAGGCCTGATCAAACCATCACCATCTCCCCACCAAAACCCTCCTACTTCTAAGTGAATCATCGTCAGTATTTAATGAGTTAATCTCTCCACACAGAACATCAGTACATATGAAACCAACCCCCCCATGATATTAGTAAATCAAGCTCAGATAGGACTGTCTTAGACTTGGACTTTTTAACCCTTGTGCTATCTTAGATGACCCCCCCCCCCTCTTACATTGACCTGTTCTCCCTACCATGACAAAGGTGGATAAAGGTGGAAAGATTTCATGTAATCCATGGACACCAGTGAAGATCACAAAGCATTGAAGAAAAAAGATTCAGAGCTCTGTCTAGTGGGTCTAGAATTTAGATCACATGTCAAACTCAAGGCCCGGGGGCCCGCGAGAGCATAAAAGTTTTCAAATTCTTAAAAATTGGTGTTTATTTATTCATATCTAGGGGGAATCTGACTTGAAATATGGAATTGGACAACTAAACATTAGGACTTAAACACTGTCCATATAACCTAACCTGAAAGAATCAAATCGAAAAGGATTTATGCTAGAGTAACAAGCAAACATGTTTTGTGGCCCTCAGTGAAAATGAGTTTGACACCCCTGCTCTAGATGATCCAAATCCCAACATTAAAGTGCCTTGGATAGCACAGGGGTTACAGGCTTTTCTCCACATCGGTTTGTCTCTGCTGCTCTTTTTATGTCCTTTTATTTCATTTTTAGTTTGTAAAAATGAGATAAAAGGTCTCTGTTTTTAGTTTTAGTTTAGTTTTCGTTTGTCCGTGGTAATGAATATCGTATGCATTTGACCTAAAGCTGTTGAGTTGAAGCAGTGGTGCTTTCTGAGGTCATTCAGCTCCTGTTGTTCAAAGCTGAGAGCCCAGATCTCTTCCTTCATCGTTTGGGTGAAGGCCTGAGAGGTTAGATGTATCCGCCACTCGGAGTGTTGTGACCAAAGCTAAGCCCCATGTGAGGAAGGAGCAGGTGAAAGACATGGCTGGATGGATGTTCACACATCTAACGCATGTTTTTTTCAGTTGTATGTGTTGGCTCTCGCGCAGCCGTTGTCTCTCTCGCCGCCCGGGAACTCTCTCCCGACGCTGCGGCCGTCAAAGACATCCTTCTTCTCCACACACCGAGTTTGCTACTTAGCTCTCACAAATGGACACAGGAAACAATTTCTGTTCACTGAAGTGCGGTACCCACTCACTTCATCTATCTCCTTCACTCTCAGATGAGGGATCCCGCCTTCCTTTTATTTTCAACTGCACGTAAAAGCAACGTTTACATGTGCTGACGTAATTACGTATACTAGAACAAAGATTGTCTATAAAGACAGACATCGCACTCTAACACCCCCACTCGATGATGTCATTCAAATCAAGAACATTACATCCCAAACATGTATGAACAGAACCTTTCCATTTTGGCTTTTGTGGCAGACTTTGTGAACACGTCTGCTACCATACTTTCTGTTGGACAGTAAACCACTTCAACTTTTCCCTCTAATACAGTTGACCTTATAAAGTGGTACTTAATGTCCACATGCTTACTTCTCTGGCGGTTAACAGGATTCTTGGCCAGACGAATAGTCCCTTGATTGTCCTCAAAAATTTTAGTTGTAGTGTCCTGAAAGCTATAGTCCATATCTTTCAATAGTTGTGTGAGGTAAAGAGCTTCCTGGATTGTGCCTGCTAAGGCCATGTATTCTGCCTCACACGTCGACAGTGCTACTGTCTGCTGTTTCTTGGTTTTCCATGAAATGACAGCACCATCTTCATTTAAACTGAAACAGTAACCTGTGGTGCTTTTCCTGTCATCTGGGTCGTTAGCCCAGTCCGCATCAGAGTAACCAGTCAGTCCCAGTTTGTTGACACTTCTTTTATAACACAACTCAATGCCTTTGGTCCCTTTCAAATACCTGTAGACATGTTTCACCGCTGTCATGTGCTTCTCTCTAGGATCTGAGAGATATTGTGATAATTTGCTCACAATCCAACTGATGTCTGGTCTGGTGCAGCTCATGATGTAAATGAGGCTGCCCAACATTTCCCTGTATTTTCTCTGATTTGTTGGATCTCCTTCTGGAGTGAGGTCACATTTTGCTTCACTGGGGGTAGATCTGGCTTTGCAGTCATGCATCCCGAATCTTTCCAGAATTTTCTCAATGTATCTGGATTGATTCATTTTAACCGTATCTGCAGTTTGGGTAAAATCAATGCCAATAAAATGAGAGAGTTGTCCCAAATCTTTCATTTTGAACTTATTTTTCAGTTTTTCCTTGACTTCTTCCATACCCTTCTCATTGCTCGCAGCAACAATGATGTCATCCACCCATACCAACAATATTACTCTTTCTTTGTCAGACTGTTTGGTGTAAACACAGTTATCGGTTTGACTCTGGACAAATTCATTTTCAGTCAAAAATTCATGGAGCATCAAGTTCCAGTTCCTCCCAGATTGTTTTAGGCCATAAATTGATTTGTTTAACTTACATACCAGTTCCTCCCCTTTTTCAGACTTTACATGAAAACCTTGTGGTTGCTCCATGTACAGTTCAAAGTCGATGGGTGCATGTAGGTATGCGGCCTTAACGTCTAACTGATGTAGTTTAAAGTCATATTGAGTTGCTAGTTGCATTAGCATGCGTAGTGATGTCAGACTAGCAGTTGGAGAAAATGTTTCGGAGTAGTCTAGTCCTTTGACTTGTGTGTACCCCTTTGCTACGTATCTAGCCTTGTATGTTTCATTCCCTTTTTCATCCTCTTTTATAGAATAAACCCACCTTCCCCCCACTGTCTGTCTACCCTCCGGTAGTGGTACAAGAGTGAAGGTGTCATTTTCCTTGAATGAAACCATCTCATCCATCATAGCTTTTCTCCACCTGTGTGCCTTCTCTGACGCTACAGCCTCCTCATAGCTCTGTGGTAACCCAACAGTCATCCTGTAACAGTAGTCAACACTTAGTTCACTGCTCTGTACTGCACACTCATAGTCTTCCAAATATTTGGGTTTCTTTCTCACTCTGTCTGATGTACGTGTAGGTTGGGCGTCAGTGTCTGTCTCTTGGTTGTCAGTCCTTATCTGTTCTGTTTCTGATTGAATGTCTTTGGTTGGTCCTCGTAAGTGCTCTACAAAGTAGTCTCCCGTTTGTTCTGTGTCAGTCTGCGTCTGACTCTCGGTCTTTTCTTTTGTGATGAAGTGAATCAGTCTGTGTTTCTGCACACTCTTGGTTTCTGGAAAAAACACCATGTTTGCAGGAGAACGTCGATCAAAACCAACAAAAATCCCCTTTTTGCCTCTAGAGTCTAACTTTTTCTTGTTTTGTTCGTACACAATACACTCTGAGCCGAATTTTCTCATTCTGGATAGATCTGGTCTTTTACCAGTGAATAGAAAATATGGTGTCTCCCCTGTTCTTTTACAGTAACATCGGTTTCTTATCACTGTAGCCATCCTGGCTGCATAAGGCCATAACTCTTTGGGTAAGCCTGATTCAATGAGCATACACCTCACCATTTCAAACACTGTTCTCCAGTTCCTCTCCGCTGTCCCATTTTGATGGGGGGAGTATGGAGCTGACCTTTCATGTTTTATCGTGTTGTCTCTCAGCAGTGTCTGATACTCTTCTGAGGTAAACTCAGTCCCATTGTCTGATCTGAGACGTTTTACTTTACCATAGGGTGCAATGTCTGCTAAAAACTGTTTTGTAGCTTCAACCGCTTTGTTTTTGTTTCTTAGGAAGTACACATAAATAGCACCTGAAAAGTCATCAGTGAAAGTAATCGCATACTTGTACCCCTCAAATGACTCTGGTGCAATAGGGCCTCCCAGGTCTGTGTGCACAAGTTCTAATGGAGCTTTAGCTCTGGCATCACCCTCTCGGTTTCTGGTTTGAGTAAATTTGCCCTGTAGACAAATCTCACATTCACCTGGTTTCTTAGCTTTCTCTCTGATTTTCATCCCATCCACAACAGACTCAAGTTTAAGCACATCACCATAATTACAGTGACCCAATACTTCATGCCAGGTTTTTAGATCAAAACAGGTGTTACATTCATCATTATTGTCATCATCTGGTTTCTCTACAGTCTCCAGGTAATACAGTCTGCCTTTTACCTTCATGCTGCATGTTGTTCCATCAGGAAGAATCATTTTGCTGTTGCTCTTCTCAAAATGGAATTTAGCTCCCTTAGAAGCTGCAGCCTCCACAGACAAGATGTTCTGTGGGTATTCAGGAATCAGCAGAGCACATGAAAGAGTGACGTTCACCACCTTTCCTTTGTCGTTGACCAACTCGATCTGGGCGTCACCTTTCTTCAGGACACTCCCAGTTTTCCTCGTGCCATCTGCTAACTCCATCACGTGATTCTTTGGATGAAAAGTTTTGTCAAACCTTATGAAGGCCTTTTCATCTGTCACAATGTGCGCAGAAGCACCGCTGTCCACCAGAAGACCTTTCCGTGGTGTAGACTGAGATGCATATCCATCCACCTTTAGAACGAATGAATTCTGCTCCTCCTCCGCTTGTCTTGCATCTTCCCTCACAGGTGTGCCGTCCCCTGGAGCCTCCAAGATGGCCGCCACCTTGTTCCTGCCCCATGCAGACTTGTTCTCCTTCGTGTACTTGCCATGGATCTTCTTGTCTTTGTTTCTGCAGTCTCGTGCTCTGTGTCCCACCTTCTCACAAATAAAGCATTCTCCGTTGAAATAGCTCTCTTCCTTGACTTTATGCTTTGGTTTGGAGACTTTGTATTTTGTTGTCATGACTTCATCACTTCGGGTTTTATTCCGGTATTTTAGCGTGCATTCAAAACTTCTCAGCCGAGTTTTAAATTCTGTGAAAGTCAATGTCTCTTTTGTTTGGGTCACATGCACTGAAAATGGGTTGTAATCATCCGTCAGGCCTTTTAAAACCATCGCCACCAAAAGTGCATCACTGAGCGTCTCCTTTGCTCTGTTCAATGCCGCCACTATTTTCTCAACACGTGTTAAATAGTCCGCCAAATCTTCACCGTCGGCCATTAGCACGTTTGTTAGCTCTGTGTATAAGCTAACGATTCTCGGTTTTTCCTCCGACTCAAAATGGCGCCTCAATATCTCCAAACTTTTCCTTCCGTCATCAGGAGCTTCATAGAGGATCAGCATTAACGTTTTATCGTCCAAGCAGCCACACAGTTCTGCATAAGCAAGTTCATTCCTCCTACCGATCTCCTCAGCCTCAGTATCCACTGGGTCCCTTCCCAGAATGGTTTCTTTGAGTCCGATAGTTTTTAGGTACGCCAGAAATCTTGCTTCCCAGATATGATATCTGGCTTCATCACCGTCGAATCGCGGCGGCGGTCCCCGTCCATACACGTGTGTGTTCGTACCCTGCCTGGGCCCATAACCTGTTGGCTCTCGCGCAGCCGTTGTCTCTCTCGCCGCCCGGGAACTCTCTCCCGACGCTGCGGCCGTCAAAGACATCCTTCTTCTCCACACACCGAGTTTGCTACTTAGCTCTCACAAATGGACACAGGAAACAATTTCTGTTCACTGAAGTGCGGTACCCACTCACTTCATCTATCTCCTTCACTCTCAGATGAGGGATCCCGCCTTCCTTTTATTTTCAACTGCACGTAAAAGCAACGTTTACATGTGCTGACGTAATTACGTATACTAGAACAAAGATTGTCTATAAAGACAGACATCGCACTCTAACAGTATGCAAACATCTGGTACAAAGTCAGCAGTTATTACTGTTGAGCTGTTATTTTGCCCTTTGCCCTTCCAAAGTGGAGTGCTGTCATCTGTGCTTTCATGTTTCAGGTAAATGTGCTCTGCGGTTGCAGAAGATGGGAGCATCATGTGGGTGACAGCTGCTCACAGATCCACAGCTGCGTTGTTTCAATCATCCCAAACACTGATGGTTTTTGTTTGTCCATGCTGGACGATTCCAACATTCACGTCTTTGTCTCTGTGTTCAGAGGGACCAGCTTTTTTGTTCACGCTCATGGAGAGGCATGTCCACCTCTGACAGATTTCCTTCAGTTCTCTGTATTGTATACTGTGTATACAGTCACTCAGCTGTGTGAAATAAAGTATGTTACCATCAGACCCTGTGCCGAGTTGTGACTGTCTCGAGTGGCCTTTCCTTCATTGAGTCTGTCAGGGTCCTTCAGATGCGTTCTTCATTTGGATTTCTCGCACTACTCACTTTTCCATGGGAAGTTTCTTCTACAGAGAAAGCAGAGGAGAACGGATCGGTTCATCCGCTTTGTTCATCTGCTCTCAGTCCTTCTTGCTTCAGTGGTTAAGCAAAAACACACAGAGCGTCTGCTCCGTAAGTCCTGAAGAATGTTGGACAGATATCATCAGAGATGGAGAACTCAAATGCAGGTTTTTCAGTCATTTTAGTTTCAATTGAGCAGCTGATACAATCCGTGACTCTGCTTCAGATCAGACGTATGTGTCACGGGTCCGCCGTCAGCTGCCTCCCTCCTCCCTGCTCCTCATTGGAACCAGCTGCACCTCATCACCTCATCACCAGCAGACCTTCTTAAGGAGATCCATCCCACCATACTACGCCAGTCCGTTACACTCTCTCCGGTGCCTACGCCTGGTCTCTAGTTAAGTCTAGTTTTTTGCCAAGTTAAGCCACGTACTTACCTTGCCTTGTTCTACGCCTTCAGGTCCGCTCCTCCACGGGTGCCGCTGGTTTTCCTCGTCACAGGCTGTCTACGCCACTCTCAGCTCCACCACTCGCTCCAAGCTGTGCTCGCCGTCCTCGGCGCTCCACCTCGTCACAGGCTGTCTACGCCGTCCTCGGCTCCACCACTCGCCCCAAGCTGTGCTCGCCGTCCTCGGCGCTCCACCTCGTCACAGGCTGTCTACGCAGTCCCTGACATTCCTCCTCGCCCACGACTCGCATCACCCTCAGATTAAATCTTCTGACTCTGCCTCGTCTCCTGAGTTTCTTCCGGGTTCCAGCAACTGGGTCTCCATAGTGTTCGACCATGACAGTATGTTAAATAATATTTTGTCAAAGTTCTATCTTTTAGGTGCAAGACCGGATCAATCAAAAAGTGGTACATATTAGAGACAGTGACGCAATGCTAATATCAGCAGAAAATTGCCTTAATTGTTTAAAGTTCTGTTTGGAACGTATGTCCATGATGACCAGAAATGCAGCAGCAGGTCCAAAAACATGTGGAGGAATTTATAACATCAGACCCCTGTTAGAGGTTGGGGGTTAAGTAGTATTTGACACTAAAGACTGCTTTATAATCTCTAAAAGAGGAGAGACTCGCTGTTCTTTGTAATCACTAAAGGAAAATAAGGGTTTTGGTTTGTGATAAACAAGCAGCAGTTTTTATCATTACTGCATGAACCCTTGAACACTGAATATGTCGCTAAACAAAACATGCTTTATGACACAACGTCAATCTTTGACTGTATCCGCGATCAGCCTCAACCGACCGATTCTGCAGTGGAAGAAAAGTGGTTGTGTGCAGTTATGCGACACGTGTTGTATAACTGCACCTCACTATAGAAGGTGTTGCACATCAGTGGAACGCTGCTTTTCTCCACTTCAGAATCTGCTGGAATTGCATTAGTTGCGTAAATGGTTGAAGATTTACGGTAGTCCAAATAAATGTGAAGACTGGAGCTAAAGCTCTGGTGTTAAAGTGTTAAGAAGAGACATGAACCATGCACGCATGCATTTTCCCCTAAAATCACAACATTTAGTCGAATGGGTTCAACCTTCTGCAACAACAAAAAGGACCAAAGAAAAGGAGAAAGCCAGTTTTAAATGACGTCCAGACATGTTTTAGCTTGGTGGTTGATTACTGACTGTCTGTCTTGTGAAAGTTCAGAAATGGTCTCTGTTGTAGTCTAAGACCATAAAGCAACACAGGATCTGTTCTTTTCTGAAAGACTTTATGTTAGACCCACCAACACAAACTCACCGCTTTAAAAAAAGATAATGATGATAACGTGAAACTTAATGCATTTACATCAAATACATGAAAAAAGTGGGAACGGCTGCCATTGTACCTCTTATATAAGAAAGTATGTACTGCTGCAAAGCATGTGTGAGTCAGATACAGTTGATTTTACATTTGAAATCTGAATTTAAAAAAAGTATTGTCCGCACTAGTTATCAGTTATGCAGAATGTAGGACCTTGGATGAAAAGGAATGACTGGCCTGTCTCCCTCCTCTGCATCAGTGCTTTACTGAAATAAGGCTGCTTTAAAATTCTTAACTGTGAACACTCCACCATGCTGTCTGCTGTATTTAGACTGTTGAGAGCCTTTCCGCTCTTTCTATTTGGCTATTCAGTCACTCCTTTGATAGTGACTGACTGAATAGTGGGACCAGATTACAGAGCCAGGACTCTGAATACTGATAAATGCAAATTTTTGGAGAAACTTGGTGCAGAAAGTGTTGATGGGCTTCAGGTGGCAACAACAGGCTGCTCTGGGAAGACAAGACAAGTAGGTTAATAACAAACTGGTTTATGTCCACACTAGTGTTCTGTGGAGGAGGTGAGGGGAAAAATGTGCAGACTCCACTGGTGCAAAGGGGAGAAAGCGTATCGAGGAGGGGTGACCCGTGTAGAGGCGGGTGAAGAAGCAACAGGTCTGTTAGTCTGAACTCTTAATCTGTGGTTGAACCGAGTCCAATTCCAGAGATCTAGAAGAATCCAAAAGGGAAGCAGAGAAAGGAAAGGGCAGAACGGGAGTCAAAAGGGCCAAAGGCAGACGGGGAAGATCCAGTAGTCAAATCAGGTTCAGCATCACAAAGTCAGGCAGCACTGATGTAGTGCAAACAGACCATCTGGCAGAGTATCAGAGAGACAGAATACAGGTGAAATGGTAAATGGCGTATACTTATATAGCACTTTCTACACTCTTTCGAAGGCAAAAAGCGCTTCACAGTCACAGTCCCATTCACACACACATTCACACACTGATGGTGGCTCTGCTGATTAACACTGGCGCCAACCTTCCACCAGAGGCAAGGTGGTGTTCAGTGTCTTGCCCAAGGACACTTCGACACATGGGCGTGCAAGGCGGGAATCGAAGCTGCAATAGTACGATCATAGGTCGACCGCCCTACCGCTGCACCACGGCCGCCCGTGGTGCAGGTGAAAGCTAAGCAAACTATGGTGAAGGTAAAACAAACATTTTGGGAGTGGTAAAACATGAAGTCAGTAAGATCTGGGACTGGAAGAAGCGCCAAAACCACATCTGCATCATTCAAACCCATTCCCCTGGACCCGCCTCACTCATACCAACCACCTTTATGTGCTTCATCCATAATTCTTTCAAGGATTGTATCCTCCTTGGTCTTCTGCTCGGCCTCTTTCCTGGACGCTCCAACCTCAGTATCATTTAACCATCATCATCACTGTCTTTCCTCTCAACGTCCAAACCATCCCCATCTGCTTCCCTGCAATAATCTTCAAAACATCTGACATGTCCTTCTGATGGATTCATTCCTGATCCATCCTGGTCCCAAAGAGAACCTCAGCATCCTCCTCTCTGCCTCTCCTCCAGCTCTGCCTCCTGTCTCTGCATCAGTGTCTCTACCAACAACATAGCTGCTCTCACCACACTCCTCTACACCTTTCCTTTCATTCTTCATGACTCTCTTCTACCACACATCCCACCGGAAACCTTCCTCCACCTCCCAACCTGCTTCCACACACCTCTTCTCCTTTTTCCACACTCTCTGTTGCTCCGGAGTATTCATCCTAAGAACTGAAAGTCCTCCACCTTCTTCATTTCTGCTCCCTGTATCCTCACTGTTCCACTCCACTCATTTGAGCATCATTTCGAGACAAACCTTGTGAAATATTTCCAAAGAGTTATGGAAATTTTAAGCAGTTTTTCATGTGAAAATGTTCCTACAACATATACTGTACATCAGGGTTGATAAGAAACCCTTCTAACTCACCTTAATTGAGTAAATTTTTACTCAAATCAGACAAAAAGAATTTCCCCATCATGGGGAAGTCTATCTACGGTAATCCAATCTAAATCTTTGTAGGATGAAGTTTTGCTTCAAGCTGAATGGGAAAGTGTGTCATGTACTGGGATTCTTTGAATGATGTTACCCAAAATGTTTCTGTTCGTTTATTGTTTGTTGGCTTTGATCTGAACATTTGAAGTTTCTTTTATAAATGAGGTTCCTCTCTACTGATCTATGCCCTGTGTGGTTGTGTCCTCCATCACCAGTGTGAGCTGAAATCACCTGAAGAGGCTGAATTCACGTGCAAATGACAGCAAAGGCCTGGGAACTGACTTGAGAAATAGAGGAACAAGTTCTTGAAGGAGTCCAGATTAAGCTTTTTCTTTCTCTTATAGATCGACGTTTTAGGAGACGGTGGTCTAAATCAGTGTTTTCAAGCCTGGTCCTCGGGGAACTCTGTCCCGCATGTTTTCCATGTTGCCCTGCTTATGCACACCTGACTCAGCTCATCATCCGACTCTGCAGTGACAGTCATGAAAGGCAGGAGTGTTGGGCAAGGGTTGGTTTGAAAAATGCAGGACAGTGTCCCCCGAGGACCAGGGTTGGGAAATGACATAAAAACCTGTTTTTGTCTTTGCCATCATTCATTTGAACTCAACAGTATAATGTCTGTTTTCTATTTACCTGAGGATCGTTGTGTGCAACTTACCTGATACCAGCAACTCCACCTGATGGAAGCAAAACTGGGGAGCTGTTTAGTCGCCTGTTGGGTGGGTGGGGGTCAACAGTGAGACAACAGTGAGAAAACTGGCTGTTCAAGGGCTTCTGTCGCAGCCGGCCCCCTCCTGCAGAGAGCTAGCTCCGGAAATCGCATTTTCTGCTTGACTCAACAGCATTGCTGTCGACAGGAGCCGCTGCCAAAAGCAGCGGAGGCTCTCCGGGTTCCCTCACCTCTTCTCCAAACAGAGGCCGGTGCCCCCATTCAGATGCAGGTCCAGGGCACAATGACTACGAAGGGTTAACCCGTCCATGGGAAACACAGAAGCTCTATGTGGGCCTCAAATGAGCAAAGAGCTGGACTGCATGGAGGCGGAGAGCTGGGAACAGCTGGATGTGTGACGCCAAGGTGCTAAGAGCCTAAAAGTACAGAATTTCATGGCAGTGCGTCCAATTACCATCTCAGAAGGCTTTGGTTGTTTTTACGAGGCTGAAAAGAGTAGAGACAGAAGCTCTGCTGACAATCTACACATTTGTCTTCTGAAACACTTGTTTTGAAATGACAAACATTGCACAGCTTAAAGTTTCTCATAAAAACTCCACTCAACTCATAAAAATGAAAACATTTCCCAAACTGAACTTTGTACAAGAGATCCTGGAAAATGTCATGGAATAAAAATGAGTCAATCCTTTAAAATTAGGATTGCCCACAGTGATATTTTTAGGAAAAACCATGATTTTAATGGTGTTAGAGACCCACTCCCATGAAAATCGTGTTTCTATCACGTTGTTGGGGCATTTTTCGGATGATGGAATCAATCAAAACGTCTGCCTGCTTACCTGACCAGGAGAAAAAAGGAATAACATTGGAGGCAAAATGCTCTGGGGATCCTCAGGACTGAATGCTTGGAAGCCCAAAAGACAAAGCTGTAGAATCCAGTCTGAATGAGGAACATAAGCAATGTTTGTGCGCCGTGTTCTGAGGGTGACACAAACGTTTTGTAACCGAAGGAAAAAGGAGTTCAGAGTCCTGTAAATGACCCTCAAACTTGAGTAGCTCGTTGAAATTTTACAGATTGACTAGATTGATGTGTTTGTTTATTAGAAGTTTAAAAGAAACCACGAGGCGTGCAGCGGCAGCTCGGCGGGCGCCTGTGGCGTCTCATCCGCCGGGGCTTGGCTGACATGGGAGTGGAGGAAGTGTGGTGTGGTTGGAGTTGTGTTTTTGTGGGTCTGGGGTTGTCCACAACAAACTGCATTCACACCCCTACAGGTCTGCCCACAGAGATGAGGTTCCTCTAGTCAGAGCCACAAATAAATCCAAGAGTGTAAACAGTGTATTCAATTTGATCCTTTTACAGCTGGGACTCTTTAACTGAAAAATAAACTCAAAATGAAAAAAGATTTATTGATTCCTGACAGCCTGTAATTTATGTGCCAAACATCAGTCAGCTCAAGATCAGTAGTAGAGCATCAGTAGAACCCCAAGCGTTGCCCTCGTGAGGTCCAGGCTAGAGTTCTGGAGAGAACAGTCATGGGAGCAGGGTCCAGCTTTGGATGTGAACCTTTGGACCAGGTCTTTAGGTCTGTCAGTGTCCTCCAGAGACCTATTGTTTCTTTGACTTGAAGTAGGCTTATAATACGTTCTAAATTGGGGGTAGGGTTGGTCTTGATGTCTGACGTACTATACATGTTGTCGGACTTTAAAATAAAGTAAAAAATAGAGTGTCAGCCACTGTCTATCCATCCTTCCATCTCATTTTAGGGTCATGGGGTTGCTGGAGCTTATCCCAGCTGCTGTTGAGCAAGGGTGATGTACACTTTGGTCAGGTCCCCAGTCCATTGCAACACTACACAGTCACATTCAGACCGAAGGGAGGATTTGAACATACGAATGAAGCTATGAAGCGTGTTTGTGGACTGTGGGAGTGTAACAAAGATCATTTCGATACTTTATTAAAGTTATGGGTATGGTACGTGGGCACACAACATTTTAAAAAGTAACATTTAAAGCAGAAATAAATGTCACATTTTAAAGGTTTGAATAAGGGTTTATAGGGGTTTGCATGATTTTATTGTTCCAGTGTGGTGTGTAGATGAATTGGCAGCTACCTGGAAGAAAGGAATGTTAGTTTCATTATAATTAGGTTAAGATGTGACTGCAAGATGTACTCACCTGTGTTTGTCTTTTCCAGTGTGCTCCAGCAAAACCCTTCCCCTAGGAACAGAGCTATATTTAAGGTTCCGGGAGAATCTATTCAGAGGCC
The DNA here is from genome assembly GCA_037389245.1 of Oryzias sinensis. Classification (NCBI taxonomy): domain Eukaryota; kingdom Metazoa; phylum Chordata; class Actinopteri; order Beloniformes; family Adrianichthyidae; genus Oryzias; species Oryzias sinensis. The sequence goes on from CM074488.1 coordinate 29,945,732, forward strand.
TGAGGGGGGAAGTCATTGTATTTGGGAGATATTTGTTGTTTTAATGTTTCTACTTGATGTTTTAAATTAGAGTAATAAAAATTAATTTGATTTTAAAATTTAAGGAATTTAGAATAAAGAATTTAGCCTTTTTATATGAACTGTAGATTTCAGTAAAGGTAAACCTCCCTCCAGGAAGAAGGAGATAGTATGCTTAATTAGTATTTAAACCACCTGTAATTTTAGTGGCGAGGCCTCTCGTGAATGTGTTGGACAAATAAATATCTTTACTAATTTAACATGACCTCTGAGAACTTCCTACACTCCCACTGCTTAAAGGCCAGCCGGTGACAGAGAGGAAGCTGCAACCCAAGGTCGCACAGGGAGAACATGCAAACTCCACATAGAAAGGTACCTGCTGGGATTCAAACCAGGCTCTTTTGTGTCATGGTGCCTCTGACAGTCTTTTCCCTCCCCCCTCCCTTCTCTGTTCTGCCTTCCAGATTGGACCCAGCTGTTGGCACTCGTCTCATCACCTTCCTGCTCTATTTAAGAAGACCCATCTCCAGCATTCGTTGCCAGTTCGTTGTTCCTTTATGGTGCATTACCTGGTCTCTAGTTTTGTCTCTTGCGCTCTATGTTCATGTTCATGCTCATGCTCATCACAATTCTCCACCTCATCTAAAGGACAAAATCCCACGAGTGTCATCTTGGGTCCTATCTCCTTACGAGCAGCCTGATCACCATCAGTATTCCAAAGCCTCCAGCCACGCATCAACTCCAAGCCTCTCCACAACTTACCTCAAGTCCCAAGTCCTCTCCACGACCACAAATCCACGTCACATCATTGGCCGCAGCCGCTTCGCTAGAATCATCACGCCGCATGTGGAGATATCACATCAAGACTCCTCCACTGGTCTTCGTCCAGAACAATAAATCTTATTCTCCAACCAACTCTCCTGTGCTCCTTCCGGGTTCCAGCGTCTGGGTCTGCTCAGCCTAAGCTGATCATGACATTCTGGCTGTGAAGCAAAAGTGCTGCACCACCATGCAGCCCCTGGCGTCAACCAATTGCATTAGAGTGGCTTCAACAAAAGCTGGATTGGCTCCAGCAACCCCGTAACCCCAAATGCGATTCAGCAGGTTCTGAAGATAAAGATTAGATACATTTCAGCAAAAAATATAGAAAATGTATTGTTTTGCCCTGTGTTCCTGTGGCCAAATAGTAATAGACTGTCATAGGACGGCATGTTGTCGTAGTGGTTAAGGCTTCCGCCTTTGAACCAAGATGGTTCTGGTTCCAATCCCGGCTAGATTGTTTCTGTGTGGAGTCTGCATCTTCTCCATCCTGCATGTATGGGTTTTCTGTGGGGACTCTGGATTCCTCCTGCAGTCCAAAGAAACCTGCTGTAGAGGTTGGTGTCTCTAAATTGCCCCTAGGTGTGAGTGTGTCCCTGCAACTGTTATGGGGGCTGATGGAGGAAAACCCCGGAGCAGGAAGAACTCACACAAGCCAGAGCAGTTACAAGGTTTTATTTAACCAAGAGTAACGCCCATAACTAAGGCAAACATGCAAGACGCACTGAGACACACGACAGAAACACTTCCTTAAATACTGGAAAGCTGGTAGGTGATTACAGGCAGCTGTGACTCTCAGGGAGAAACCAGAGGGGAGGGGGTCCAGGAGAAGTCACAGCTAAGCTGCACAGAACTGAAGAAAACAGAAATAAAACCACACCATGACTGCCACAGACTGGTGAGCTGTTCAGAGTTTACCCCGCCTTTGCCAAATGGCAGCTGGGTTGGCTCCAGCAACCCTGTGACCCCGAAAGGTTTTGATAAAGAATGGCAGAAACATTTCACAGGTTATTTACAACATAGTTCTTGAAAACAACTGAGTGATGAGGCCTACATTGTTTCAGGAAGACGCCATCGTTGTTGCAGAAAACAGGCCTTCACCAAATGTACTTTTAATTGGTAATTCTTTCAATGACCAATCTACTTTGATAACCAAGATAATACGTTTCATATGTATTATTAACCTTTCTCTTTAATGAAGGCTATTTACTTTCATCGACTCTCCTGCTGTTCTGAAGGGAGGCTTTGAGGAGGGTTTGAGGATATTGAACCCCCACCCTCCTCAGGAACTGCTGGCTTTTGATTTACAGTTTCAAATAAACCCCGTAAGCAGGCTATTGGTTCTGAACTACCTCTTGTCTTAAGTTGTGTATGTTGAGCTTCATATGGGACAGTTTGGCCTGAGCTCCTCCTCAGCAGCTTTGATGTGTTCCTGTTTGTTTATGGAGAAATGACAGGAAACAGCTGCCATGCACCATCAGGGAGTCTCTCCCAAACGTCTCTCCAAGTCTTCCTCTTTCCTGAAGATGACGCTTTTCTTCCACATCACAATCGTGACGTTTTTCCAGCTTTCTCACGCATCCAAGCTTCCATGGAGATGCAGCAAAACAAGAAACCAAGCAGCAGACATCACCAAATCTATTGAGTTTTATGGGGTTTTATGGCCATAATAACAGTTTTACAAACGTGTTTGAATGCTGCTAAGGAGGTGGTCTGTGCATCTTTTTAGCTGTTGACTGCTACAGCGGTTCAGATTCTGAAGAAAGCTCAGAGATGCATCTGTCCTGCAGGGACTCCTAACGCCTGCTGGCTGAGTTCACACAGCAAATACTCGTATCCTGAAAAATGCTGAGAATCATGAAATTTAATTTGAAGGAAAGCCTTTTAGCTCGGCCTTTGTCTGCACCGCCTTTGATCATCCATGAACCCCCATTATTCCAGACAATGTTTGATTTTAATCTAAACATTTAGGACATCCTGCAAGAGAAAACTATACAGACTGTCAAACTGAATTTATGTCATGGATTTTTTGTAATGTTATTTTTTCTGTATTTATCTGTCACACCTAAAAAAATTGCACTTGCATGGTGTCAGAGCTCTGTCTCCCCCTCTGGTCACCAGCGGGAACCATCTCCAGAGTTCTAACCACACTTCCTGGATTCTGCAGACCTGACTCTCATTCATTCAATCAACCACAGTCTACTTAACCTCTGAGCTGAGCTGAGCTCAGTGTGAAGTATTGTTTGTGCCTCTCTGCCTTCCTGACAGAGCTTTATATCTGGACCTGGGGCCTCATTTATAAACGTTGCGTACGCACAAAAGAAGGCGTACGCCACTCTCTACGCAATAGTTGATATCTATAAAAAGCAAACCTGACGGGAAAATGTGCGGTTCCTCACGCAAGCTCTGACCCAGGCGTACGCACAAAAACGGGTGAAATGAGAAACGGCGACACCGTCGGCAGATGGAAGAAACACGTGAAAGTGAAAATGATAATCCTGCCTCTCATAAATGAACTGAAGACTTCACAAAGCAAGTCTTACAATTAACAGCCTACACCAACACCCGTTTGATCGATCAGCAGTGAAACAAACAAAAAAGATCAAACGAAAATTACAATAGAAATTCAAATGAAAACATATTTGCAGAAAGAAAAGTGAAAAATTTTCTGCAATATTGGCATGTTGTGCAATTCATGCTCATAAATAATATAGTTAACAGAACGAAATGATGATGGATTATTACCGACATCTGTAACTTGTCAGATGTAATTAAATGGAGGGAAATAAAATGCCCCATCACAATGCGTAATGACGCACAATGGCTGATCTTGCGCACTTAGAAGCTGTGGCAAATGGAAGAATTTGGAGTGAACGCATCTGTAGACAGCAAGAAGACTTGTTGGCAAATGAGGACGAGTGGCTTATGAGCCGGTTCCGACTTCCTCCAGCCGTCCTGTTGGACCTCTGCGGGCTTTTGGGCCCGGCGTTACAGAGGAGCACTCGGAGGAACCACGCGTGTCATCCGGTGCATCTGGTGCTCCAGTGCCCCCCCGATGGAGCGCTAGACGTTTTTTTTGCTTCGACTCTGATGTCCGACCATTTCTTTCTTATTTCGGCCACGGTCCGAGGTTGTGAGGCTACAGCACTTTCGGCGTCTGCCACCGTTTGCCGCTTACGTGCCTTTTTGGCATTAGTAATGCCCACACTGTGCCCTCCAAACAACACTTTTCTCCTCTTTTCCACATCGCCAACGATAGCTTCTACTTCACATTGAGTGAAGTTACGTTTTTTTTTTATTTCCTCTCGGTGTGTGCCATGGTTTCGCAATCAATGAATATTCATTTGTGGGCGTTTCACAGACTATTTATGGGCAACTATCGTGTCATGAAGCCGCAAAAGCTGCGTTGCATTTAGAATTGATTGTGATTTATTAAGGGAAAAAGGCGTAGGATGACATGACTCTCGCCTGGATCTTGGGTACCCCGTCTCTCCTCTGATGATCTTATGCCTGTTATTGACCCCCGTCTGCCTGATATAGCTTTGGGAACTTTTAGCTGAGCTAATAAACCTGTTGCATTTGGATCCAACATTCTGCCTGTTCTTTTGACACATGGTTCATACACAAAATCTACTGTTCAAATAACTGTTAAACTAGCTGCAGATATTTTACAGGCAATGATAAACTTTACCTTTAAAAGTTGGGAGAAACTGTAGTCTAAAACTCCAGACTGCTCCATGAAAATCTGCTCCATCCAACATTAAAATAAAACAATTAGTTGTTAGTATGCTGCCCCAGATCCTGTCGGCATCTTAACCCATCTTCGACCTGACCTGACCTGACCTGACCTGACCCTTGTACCATACACTCTTCAAGGAATGATCTGACACCATTTACAACCACACAAATATTTTCAAGTGACTTCCAGATCCCGGGGAGTGGAAGTTCTTCCAGATTCCAGTTGGCTCATCCGTGCTCCTGTATCTGACCCTGTACCTCGTCCCTGACTTGCCTCTACTACTGCTCCTACACTTGGCTGAGGATCTTGCCTCTGGCTTGTCTCCCGCCCCCAGCTGCCCCCCAACTCCCACTCCATCAACCTCTCTCCCTTCCACACTTATGGTCCAACATAAAGAAACAAACATAACAGGAAGAATGAACTAAGGTGGAACAACAAAACTGCGATATGAACAGAAACGTGGGCAAACAGAAACACTCATGCTGAGCCCTAATTAGATCAGGACACTGCGTCCCACAATCCCCTGCTGCTAACAGACCTAAAATCCACATGACCGCCACTAGCCCCGCCTTCACCCCCTAAGGCTCATGGGAAGTGGGAGTTATAGTGTAAAACCTTGAGTAAGAGTGTTGTGAACTGAAGTCAGGTCCATGCTGTTTCTGCTGATTGTGAGTGCTGGACAGTGTTGCCAGATCGGGCGGGTTTGGTTCTAAATTTGCGGGTAAAAATGGCTTTGGGTGGGTATGCATAATTTGGGCGGTTTTAGGGTCTGTTCGGCGGGTTTTTGCCCTTCATGAGTATATAATAGCGGACTACGTTAGGCTGGGTGGCTGTTGAAGTCTTATGTTCTGAGGCTCCGTGAACGCACCAGGCAGAGACGCTTAATGGGTTCTGTCATCTAACCTGTTGTTGGGGGTTTGCCGCCCCGCCCCTCCTCTTAGAAGTTGCATTCTTTAAAGCTGACACCGCGGTCGCGTGTGGGCGGAGCTACGAGCTAACGTTATGGTCTGATCGCTGCATGTCTGTGTATCGATGCATGGTAGACACGGAGAATGTGGAGAGATCAGGTTTATTATTTTGAAGACTTCTACTTGATAATCATGTTTCCATGTTTGAGTTCATAAAATCATCCCAGAGAATTTCTGGAAGTCTCTGCTTCAACTCCCGCAGGGAAAGCTGCGTCTGAATCTGACGCCCGTGTTTGCATCTCTCTGACAGTTTGAAGCCAAAGCCCCTCCCCTGCCTCTCTACCTGCTTTTCCGCTCCACCTGTTCACCTGTTCACATCCTCTGTAGCTGTTTCCCTCGCGCTCCTCCAGTGTGTCCAACACAGAGAGCGCTAAATACGGTCATCATAGCAGCAGGTTGACACGGTAGTAGTCGGGGCGCTTTGGCGCAAGCGCAGCACAAGGATGGAAGAGGTTATACATAGGTTATAGCGGGTTAAGAAAATGAATGGAAGAAGGCCGGTCCGCTGAAAAAGTATTCAATACTGTACTCCTTTTATTAATAGTCTGAACTATCTTTGATTTTGAGAAATGTTTTATTTTGAAAAATCACAGCATCGGATACTTAACCAGTCCAGTGGGGGAAAAAATCTACAAAAGCTGTATATTGTTGTTTCTCCCAAACATAGATAGAGAGATAGATATGATTGACCTTTTAGACTGGACAGGTAGCTGTGAAAAAGCCAGTCGAGTAATATCCCCTTTCTACATCTGTGATTTGTGAATGTGTAATTCATTTGATTTGATCTAGATTTCTTTATTAAATTTCTTTATTTTATCAAAGTAATGAAACATATGTGTTTGTAACAACTTAGTCATTTTGATAGTAGGCTAATATAGCTAATATAGATACACATTGCATGTGTTGCCTTCATTATAAGGCTTAAATAGGGCTTTTAATATTTTGCGGCTCCAGACATATTTGTTTTTTGTTTTTTTCGTCCAATTTGGCTCTTTCAACATTTTGGGTTGCCGACCCCTGGTATAAGGGCAGGGATTTTAGTTTAGTTTGTTCAGTTTAGTTTAAATCAGCTGTTGAACTCTATGACTTCTGTTCTTTATGATTCATGTTTATTGGCTCCTTGCACAATACCCCAGCCGGCAGACACCAATATTGCCGCTGTCACTCGTCACAAACAACTTTTGGTGGTCTACCCTGCAGGCAGATGTGGTCCAATTTGTAACCCAGTGTGCCACATGTCAAATGGCCGAAGTACCCTGGTTGCGTCTGGCCTTGTCACCCACGGACACACATTGTGGTCGACTTTGTGACATGGAGGGGGGGGGGCTCTGTCAGGACTAAAGCTTCTGTCACTCCTTCCAACCACCATAGTACCTAAAGATGGTAAGTCCCAGCTGATGACATCTAAAACTAAAGAAGGTTCCAGCAACAATCTGGGTCCAGCTAAGGCAGTTCCAGTTTATGTTCCTGCTGAAGATGGTCTGGTTTTAGAAAAAAGCATTCTATAAACAATTACAAAGTCCATTAAATCAGTCAACAGACAAACCCGCCCAGAGGCAGAGAAAGTAAGCCTGCAGGGAAGGCAGGACCTCCTGGAAGGATTTTGATTGAAAGCAGTTTAAACCTGAAGTGATGCAGGCTGCTGGTGCGGGAACAGCTGTCATTGCAGACCCCTCTGTGATGTCATCCATCCATCACAACTGTATACTACAGTAGTAAGTAAGGTCCACTCACACACGGATACATGCTGGTCATTGTTTCTAAGACCACGCCCACATTTTTGTGAAGCTGCTGGAAACATCTGAGGAGTTTAAAGCCCTCTGATGGAAACGTGATGCTGAACATGCAGCTGGGAGAATCCTCACAGGTCAAAGTCAGCCTAACACATTACTGCTGCTGTCCTGCTCCAGACTATGACAGATCCACGCCACACACCTCACATATACAACTGAAGGCGTGTCAGGTGATGCTGAACTGCTGCCTCACATCATCTGTCTCTTCTGCATTAAGTCTCAGGTCAGCTGCAAGGAGAGAATTTCATCTTAGATTCATGTACAGTGTGTGAGGGAGGATCCGAGGGTTTTTCCTAACTTGTAAGTAATCTCAGATTCTTATTTATCACCTCAGTGAAGAAAAGCTGTTTTCATTTTCTCTTGGAGTCGTCCCCATCTGGCTTTGATGTGACGGTTGGATGAACGTCAGGCTTTGGTCACATGATCCTGTGACAGCTATCAGGTTTTAGACGATAGCAAATGAAAGGAAGGAAGCTGCAGAGGAGGATCTTCACTCCCTATCAGTCCCTGCTGAGCTCTGCTGTGACTGCAGGGCCAGCACTCATCTGCAGGTCAGGTTTGGGCTAAACGCTCTAAATCAGTACTAAGGTTTTACAGAAACTCTGCCATCTCATTTAGATGGTTTATTTCTATAATCTCATTTGAAAAAAACTCTCATGCTGCTTCTGGACAAAAATGCTAACATCTTAAAGAGCATCCTCCATTCTCATGTTGTCTCCAGCCTCTCTGTAAACACAAGGGCTACCGGACTCGACGGTCAAAACGTAATCCCTCTAAACTTTGATTTTTTATGTCTGAAATTTCTAAATCTTCTCGGTAATCTGTATGGATAAAGTCGGTGGAATCAGTCATTATGGACCGCAGCAGGAAGCAGTGTCAGCAGCTCCAGCTTTGGAGTCCTAATGTTGTCATTGGTTCAGCATAATCCTGCTGAAAACTACAAGATCTTCAATAAGGAACATGTCCTCTACATGACAGGAGCAGGTACTTGCAGTTGGAATGAGCTCTGCCCATCCGTCCATGGTGGGCTCCTCTGCTTTGGTAGGTCATGGCTAAAATTCTGGATGGTTCTTTTTAAAAACACGCTTTCAGCTGCATTTGCCAACGTTTTTGAAAACTCCGACTGTCAGAATACTGATAGCGTGTCCGTTCTAGCTCCTGAAGACACACATTCTTCCAGGTTCCTTCAATATGTGAGGATTTTAAGGAGACTGTCTCAGAGTCTTCAGAGTTTGATTCTCAGGAACTTCCTGCTAGAACATATGGTACTGATATTTTTCATGAGTTTGTGAACTTTGTCCATTTTTTCTTTCTTCTTTGCTCCTCTTCCTCAAAGAAGAGCTCTGAACTCAGTCATGTCCCAAATGTTCAGCTTGGAGTTTTGGTTGGTTCTTGCTGTCAGCACAATGCTTGATCCAAAAGAAGAATATTTTGGGTTGAATGCTCCAATTTCTTTAAAGATTTGAAGTTCTGTCCATCATTTTCCAATTCTCTTTAGTTTTTAAACTGTCTTCTTCATTGGATTCAGGTGGTGAGAAAAAAAGCTTTTATTATTTATTCCACTGCTCCTTTCCTGCAGGAAATGTGACTGAGTATTGATGAAGTGAACCTGCAGTGACTCCTGAGGAACAGACGGACATCTGGATGCACTACCACAAAACAGTGCTAGACGTAAACCAAGCTCTGACATCAGTCACTCAAAGGTCATGTTGGAGGAAATTCAGCAAAAATAACCCTGAGGACATGCAAGATTTTACCATCAGACTATTCATGAGGTCAGAAATGGTGTGGCTCCAGAAGTCTTCATGCAGCAGCAGCTACAAAAATCACATTTCTGAGACGACAAAGAAGCACGAGAACAGGTTCTGACGTTTTTCTGAAACAGAGAAGAGCTAAATCTCTAAAGCAGGACACTTTCTGTTATAATAAAGAAACAAAGAAAGGCACAAAAAGTGAGAAGAAGGTGTAACAAGTGCAGGACTATTTTATTGATGTTTATGACAGTTTTAACTGCGTAAAAAGAAGTGTTTACTTTTAAGGATTGTTATCTGTTTATCAGAATTCTAGCAGGATCTTCCAAAACTAGAATATTTTCTGTAAAACTAACCTTCACACACAAAAGGGTTTTTTGATGAAAATGATATCTAAAATCTACATGTCTCTTTTATTTGTTTTGAGCTTTGCCAAAACATTCAAGTATGCAGGCAACTTAAGTAATTGATATCTGCAGTCCAGATGTTCATGCAAAGCTCTCCTATTGGTAAAATCTGTATCAACCTTGAATCCGTATTGGGATTCAGTTGATGTCTTAAATGCTTTACTGAGTTCAAGGACTTGATCAATCATGAACCAAAATGCGTTTTCTTTCAGGGTGACCATGCTACCACCCCAAGACAGATGTCTCCCGATGCCGCCACACATCATGATGCTACCTCCACCTGAAGGTATTCAGCTGTAGCCCAAAAGACCCTTTTTTATTGCCTTTAATCTCTCACTGTGTGAAATAAACAATATTTTACCTCTTTACTGTTTGCCTAATCTGCTTTGTTTTGTCCACCAAACCTTGAGAACAAATATGAAACCTTTTGTGAATAAAAAGAGAGTGACAGGCACTTATGATACCCGTAACTCCTCACTGTGTTTAAAACACAGACTGATACCGCTAGGACAAACACAACTGTTACTGCGCTAACTACCTGTTAGTAACATGTTAAAATAGTCCCACACCGCTGCACATTAGCCGCGTTAGCGTGTAACACCTGAACCTGTTTGGTACTTGTAGAAAACAGGCTGACTTTTTGACAGAGCGCCTTTTACATCTCAAAATCATTGCAGTATCAATAAGCACCAGCATGAATCAAGGCGCTCCACTTTAGAAGGCGCACTGTCTTGTTAAAAAAACAACATTGAGACTTTTAAGTGCACTTTAAAGTCAAAGCCACAAAGACTGAAATGTTGGCTATTAAATATGTCCAATAGAAACTGACAAATGTCTAACATTGTGCTGCCATCAGTGTCCATGCAACTCCAAAACCTTTCGCTGAAGCTGTGATGCTTCTTGCTTTTTAATAAATATCAGTGAGTGAGGTTTTCCTGGCTTCGATGACCTGACGTCTTCTCACATATTTGACCATAAATGGAAGAAGACTTTGCTCCACTCTCACTGTTTACAGCCCAAAGAAAAGAGAAAATAAGAATAGAGGAGACTGTGGAATGGAGGCGCTCATCATTGAAGCAGGAAAAAGAAAACCTTCAGCTTTTACTTCACAACTTTAGGGGGTTCTGTACAAAAAAGGATCAAGGAGTGTGTTAAAAAACGAAACACATAAGACAACAGGAGATGTTTGAGGCGCAGGAGGAAGATTTGTCAGTCACAGAAAAACACGGTTATATGACTTGGTGATGAGCAGGAAGGCTTTATTTTGCCTTTTATCTCCAGCAGAAACTCGTGATTTAACCATTTTGACTGTGACAGAAAATCTCCTGACACCTGTTTGTCCCAATAGCAAATGACATAACCATTTCTAGATTTTCATGACACACAACTGTTGTTCTGTCACGGAGATGTTTGGGTTCAGCCACTCTCCCTGAAACAAAGCCCATCTGAGTTTTTACACGACTTTTTGGTTGTCTTTAGAACAACTTCCAGGCTTTATTCTGTTGTTGTTCTGGTTCACCGTTCTGCATGTCCTTTCAGGCGCGTCACTGGGGAGGTCCCAATCAGAATTTTCTAACCTCGATTGAGTCATTTGATTTTGATACTAAGTCCTGATCCGATACTTCTGGAAAACATTTTTGAAAATGTGGGATAAATGGATCCAGATTGGTCCCTCTGGTTGTTTTATTCGCCTTCTTTTGTCTTTTGACACTTGAGCCGAACACTTCTGTGAAGTAGCTTCAACACTCACAGATGACACATTTGAACCAAGCTTTTTACAAACACAACTCAACAAAAAAGCTCATCTCAAAATCCTTCCAAAGAGTTGTAAAAGGTTGTTGGAGGTCAATCATTTACTGTGTAACAACATTAACTCAGACCTGAATCTAAGAGTTAGATATGAAAACAGATTTATACACATGGCAATGCAGCTGAAATGTCCAATCACACACGTTTTCTGCTGTGAACAGAGATTATTGTTCCTGGAATCTGTGAAATAGTGAAAGTGTTGGCCTAAATGACACGTTTCATGTTAGCAAGGGCTGGCGATGGTCTCTGAACGAGCCAGAACCTCTGTGATGGGGGATGTGCAGGAGTTGCTTCCCTCATTTGGTTGCTCTGTTCAGTTACAAATGCACAATCTCCGTTACTTTTTCACCACATTATATTTTTTAATGATTTTTCTGTGAGATTTTTGGTTGCTCCATGTGTTTGTTTTCCTGTCACACACAGAACACACACAAACACACAGAACACAGAACAAGCCGAATGCACCACTGTTGTGTGCTTTACAGGTTTTCTCATTCGCTCAAAGTTAACTATGCTTGTACAGGCTGAATAGTCAATCTGTATTGTTGTTTGTGTCAATGGACACAAAATAGTTGAACATGTTGTTGAACATTTTGCGCATCCATTATAAAAATAATTGAGGATGGGAAAAGGCAGATGGCGTGGAAGAAATCGCTCTAGAGACATAGCCACTGTGTCTGTCCTAGGCCAACAAGGACGGAGAATTAGGATGTGAGCAGCAATCAGAAAACAGCGTACACTCCCACACTGCCCGTCTTGGTCCATACAATAGACTTACTTAGCTGAAGGAGGTTTCATTTTTGTCGTAAATGTTCATTTTTCCAGGTGCACAATGCTGTAACCATTTGCAGATAGACTGTATAAAGTAAAGTGCATATCCAATGTCTTGACTTTTCAAATGTCATGCATGGTACATAACGCTGTCTTCTCTTTAAATGATGTTTACATGACATAAATAACATATTATAATATGTCTCAATGAAAACATGGTCAAACTTTTGGACTTGATTGTTCAAAGTCATAACTTGTCATTTTGACGACTCTTTCATTAACATAAAAACTTGCTTTTGAAGTATCCATTCTGTCATGTTTTGAGTTTGTTGTCTTGTTTTTCATCTTAGTTCTTGTTCTGTCTTGTTTGTTTCTGTTTCCTGTGTCATGTTTTGAGTTTGTTGTCTTGTTTTTCGTCTTTGTTCTTGTTCTGTCTTGTTTGTTTCTGTTTCCTGTTTTATTTTGAAAGGTCTCCTGTCTTGTCTTGTTTCTTGAGTTTTACTTCCTTTGGTCCCCATCTGCCCTGATCGTGTTCACCTGTGTCTTGTCTGCCCTGTCTGTATTTAAGTCGTGTCTCTGCCTTCCTCCTGTGCTGGTCCATTATTCTTGTCATGGTGTCCTGTCATGTTCTATGTTCCTCGCCACGCTCTAGTTCCATGTTCCTCGCCACGTCAATGTAAGTTTTTGTTTTTGTTCTGTAAACCTGCTCTGCAGCGCTTTTTGTTTGTTTTTGTGTATTAAAACCACTAGTCCCTGATCCTCGTGCCTCTGCATCTGGGTCCTACCGGCTCTCGAGCCACCCCCACATCGTGACACGCTTTTGTGTCATTAACTTTCCACTTGGAGAAAGTGACTCACTTTTGCAGGTTATCTACCATGTTTTGCAGTTTGCACTACTTGTTTGGAGAAACACCTTCGCATTGGTGCAAACCTTAACTCTGTTGTGAGAAATGCACCAAAGCCACAGAGAAAAAAACTGTAATAGAACTTCATCATCTGCCATTACACATGAAAGCATGGAGAGACCACTGCAACTTTGAGGGCTGATGTCCTAACTATTGTCCCAAAGGGTTAGTCTAAATCAGGATGACCTGGATCAGGTCTTTCTAGCCCAAAAGAAGACATTGGGGTGTTTGGAACACGTTACCACATTCTGTTCTCTAGCTAAACACAAGACAGAAAGAACCATGCTACGTAGCTGTCAGCGTTCTTCAGAAGACCGCAGGACACTTTCATCCGTCCATCTATTTTCTATGCTCACTTTTTCCACTTCAAGGTCACTTGATTGCTGGAGCCTTCCCAGCTGCGACCAAGGTGGTAGGACACTCTGCACAGAGACACACAGAGACACACAGAGACACAAAACCATTCAAATTCTGCGCTAAAGGATAATGATGCATGTTTTGGACTAGGAGAGGAAGCCATGGTTCTCAGAGAAAACCTACACGTGCACAGAAGAAACATGCAAACTCAACGCAGACATACCCCAGTTGGGTTTGAACCGGGGCCTTCCTGCTTCCCGCCTGTGCAGACAGAGCAGATAAAAAATGCATCATGGAGACCATTAATTGCTCCTCATGCTAGGTAATATGTATGGCTGTCTGCCTCTGTGCAGACCATCAGGATTTACCCCGCCCTTGTGCAACAGTGGCTGGGATTGGCTCTAGCACCCCCATTGTCACAAAGAGGGATTAAATGGGCCCGGACAATACTGTAGATTGATGGAGGAACGGCTGTGAAGCACAGTACGGGTTGATTTGTTCTTTTTTAGGAGTTTTGAAGGCCATCTGTTACTTTTTGTCTATCCCTTCAGTTCTTAAAATATTTCCATGATTAAAAAGTTTGAAAGGGAAAATGAAATGATATACAAAAAAACCCTTAGAATGGACTCTTTCACTTCAAAGACAGTTTTAATGTTAATAATTGAAAGGTTTTAATCATTTTAATGGTTGTCTGTGTCATTGCTGGTTCATCCTGGTTTTTGTTCTTTCTCTCTCCATTTACTCCTTCAATGTCTCTTTCTCAAAAGGTCTTGGCTTTTGTAGGCCACCGTTGAAAATTACATTTCCATCTTAACCCCAGAACACTTTGGCCATAAAACGTTACACCATCACTTTTGCCGGATCATTTTTACCCGATTTAATACACCCAACAAAAATTTCTTGTTGTTCTCGCCCAAGTGGCCGGGATAGGCTCCGGCAACCCCGTGACCCCGAAAGGGAATAGACGGTTAAGAAGATGAATGAAAAGAACAAAATATCCTAAAAAATAATAAAATGATACTAGAAATGTGGTCTTTGGTCCAACCATTCCTGGGACATTTGGGACTTCCCTGTTTAAGGCACAGTCTCCTGGATCAGGTAAATATTTAAGCTCGGGTGAAAATCACCCAGCAATAGTGCTCTAGGGTTAATCTGTCTTGCCTGAATGAATAAAGTTTAAAAAATTAGACGAATAAATGGAATTTACCTGCATCTTCATTGAGCTAAATAGACGGTATCATGCACAGACACATGACCTCACACTGAATCTTACACTAAGCAAAAAAAAACGTTGTAACAGATAAACTCTATTGTTTGTTGGCAGTCCCTGACTGATTCTGCACTCATGATGTTGATCATTATGGTGTAATTATCATGCAAATAATAAACACCCTAACAGATGCTTTTTCTTAAAGATTGTATGTAGGGTGAATAGTTCTTCGTGCTGTGAGTCCTGCAGCGTTCATGCAGCCACAGAGGAATTGAACTCAGACAGACGTCATGCCCTCCGTTTGTGTTACAACTTCACACATAACACACAGATTAGGTTTCTATCATAATCCCAGTCTGCTGGAAGTAATCCTCCCAGATCCAGAAGAATGCTGATAAATGTGGGCCCCATGTAGGGCACATCATCCATCTTTGTTCCTGCTCTCGTTTGTGACCTCTGTGCTGGTCTTGAAACACAACAGCTGGATTTCCCTCATCTGGAACCTTTCTGGAAGGACGCGTGAGAATGATACTTCCTTCTCTCTGCAGAAGCATGAGGAGGACTTTGTGGAACCATCTTTCACGCCCTCATTCAGACAGCTCAGCTTCATCCATCAAGCTCTGGGGTGTCAGGTTTATTAAATACAGTGTTGAAAAGCATGAACATGTTTGAATGTGTGCCATGGGAACAGTGTGGAGTGTTTCTGAGAGCTTTAAGTGCCTTCATCCAGAGAGGGGGGGGCTTCCAGCAGCCAAAGTCTTCAGACCGTCTCAGGCGAGTCTGCAGGAAGCATTTGTATCTCACAGGTGAACAGCGAAACCAAAGCAAGGCGCGGGTAAAGCAATCTGCAGCTAATCCTCCCCCACACTAAAGACAAAGACAGATCCGTTATTTGTTTTTCAGGTGAAGTGGAGCTGCAGGCATGTGCAGGCCACTTCCATGAAGTCACCAGAAAGGTATCTGCATCTGTAGATCTCTGTCACAGCAGAGAGCAGGGAGAAATGATGTGAAGATGTCTTCAGCGGATGATTCTCCACTCAAAAGTCACTGTTGTTGTCCTCCGGAGACATGTGGGTCTGCACTATTTCATTTAAACCTTGTTCAGGATGAGGCTCCTAAAAACGCCTCATCCGTTTAGGAGCCTCATCTGTTGGTGTCTCTAACTCCAGGATTTTTAGTCCATACCTGTTCCCAGAGTGTACCTGACCAACCAACACCAGTCTGGACCTTTTTCACAAGCTTGGTGCCATTGAAGATAAAGCCTGGCCCGTGAAGTTACCTACTCGTTTTCACATGACATGGTCAATGGTCCATGGCGTGCACTTGTGTAGCGCTTTCTGCCTTCCTGAAGGCCCAAAGCACTTTACAGTCACAAACCTGTTTACCCTCTGATGAACTCCACTGCTGAACACTGGAGCCAAACTTCCACCAGAGGGAAGCTGGGGTTCACTGTCTTGCCCAAGGACACTTCAACACATTGGAGGAGAAGGCGGAAATCTGATCCGAGGTTGACCGCCCTACCACTGCACCACGACATAGCTGAAATTCTGCAGTTCCTCAAAGGACAACCAGGGGCAGATCACAAAAAGAACTCAATTCCTATTTATTCTAATCTTACATTTCCAAGTTCACCTCAAAAAGAAGCCAGTTTCCTCAAAGAACATGTTCACATGTTCCGCTTTTCCATCCACAGTGAGTCTGAATAGGTGGACAAACCCTGACTACAGCCGTTGTGTGCTTCCTCAAAGGTACATCTATGACATCATTTTTGTTGTAGCAGGACAACAGGGTCCTGATTAGTAAAGAAAGTTTGGTGACAATAGCTTCATTGCCTACAGAGCTATTGATCACTTTATTAGGAATCATGTCTCTTTTCAAATTTTAAAAATATCTAAAATACAACAAAGATGGAATTTCTAACAAAAATATAGATTGTAACAGGAATTTGCTGACGAGTATTCATTACCAGCTCATATAAATGTAAACATTTATAACTTTGAGACATTAATGCTTTTAAAAGAATAGTCTTTTCTCTGAACTTCTACTTTGTGACGGTCCCTTAGCAGTCGCCTCTCAAATCTACCAGCTTGTCCATTTAGACCCATCTTTACCTTCATACACATCCACAGAATAGGACATTTTAACCCCTGACTGGGAGGTATTCGGGCCAGGGCGGTTTTAGTTCTGTTTTTATTTTGTTTTGTTACTTCCTGTTGCTCACATGTCCTCTCGTTTCAGCTGTCTTGACTTTTTCCCTCAAGTGTAAATTCTCCCGCAGTGTGTTCACCTGCCCTCCCTGTGTGTAATTGTAGATTGAATTGAAGAAGCACTGTTTAGTGGGTCTAGATGACCCAACTCCCAACATTAAAGTGCCTAGGATAGCACAAGGGTTAAGTTTGAACTTTTCTATGGAAAATCCTGATCTTGCATTTGTGTTCACGTCAACCCTGACACTGACATGTCATTGGTGGTAAGGTAGGAGTAAGTTTTGACAGCTTCACAGTCCCAGAGGAATCCTGGAGCAAAGGGATGCACAATCAGAGGAGCATGTTTGGATCCTGTTGGGTTTTTTGTTCTATCTCTAACTATTAAAATGGTTCATTATGGAGGAGCTGAGCAGTGGAGTAGTAGAGGTTAGAGTTTCACGTCACAGTAAGAATGTCCTGGTTGAAATCTCAGCATTTCTCTGTGGAGTCTGCATGTTCTCCGTGAATGCATTGGTTTTTCCAAGCACTCCGGTTTCCTCTCACATCGATTGGGGAATCTGAAGATGTAAATCTGAATGTGTGTGGATATGTGGCACTGAACTGACATGTGAACCATCAAGGTACTATCCCGCCTTTACTTGAAGGTGGCTGGGATGGACTCCAGAAACCTGTGGGTCATTCAGGTAAGACGATCACTCACAAAAACAAAAGTTCAGTGCAAAGAGCCTGTCTCCTCAGTGTTCAAGTAAGGGCTGAGACAGATCAATTGGGATGGTTTCCAGTAATGGTAATGTTAGGTTGGGGGTGGGAGGCACTGTAGGCTAGCGGGAGAGAATGTGACAAATAACTGAGCTAAGGGGGGTGACCACACCCACAGTCCTGCCCACACAAAAAAGACTTTTTTTAAATGTAGGCTAAAAAAGCATCGAGGGTATTCCAGACCTCTGGAGATGATTCGAAACTGACTGAAAGATGAACAGAGTGGGACACTCACTTCAGACCCGTGTTGTGGGGAGGGTTTTTGACAAAATAGATATTTGTTATATACATGAACTTTCCTGCTGCCAAACACTGGCACCAGCCTATAACCACCAGGAGCACAGTGGGGCTCAATGTTTAGGTCAAGGACCCTTCAACAGATCAGTTGGCAAGGCGGGAACTAAACCTACAATCTTCCGGTCGACCACTTGACCTTTCCTGCTCCATAATCCGTGTTAGAACCAGTTCCTCTGAGGGGGAACTCATGAGTACTGAGTCAGTTTGATAGGCTCTCCTGGAATAACAAATGTGGTCAGTTTACGTTTTGATTATATTATTGATAATGATTAATGATTCTCATCCATGTGAAGACATTGATCACATTGATGTGTTCTCATTATAGTGACAACAAAGCGGGAAACAGATATCAATAATCAGCCTTTTATGACATTTTCTGATGATCCCTTACATCACTACATTTTATAGGAAAAATGTCTCATTGTCTCTATGTTGCACCATGTTTATCAATTATGTTAAAGAAAAATTAACTTACAGATTTTTAAACTTAGTCACATTTTGAACTAATCTGCAGTGTGTTTAACAAAATGATAACTGCTGCATGTCACAAACACACTTTTATATCGGGCTCTACAAGTTTTCATTTCACTTTGTAATATAAAGTTCTTTTCCCTCTTAAGTTGTGTCTGACATTATTCTTTATAGTGTTTATAAAGAGATTTTGCCACAACCCACTTTGTAAAAAGATCTGTACCTGTTAGAATGAACCTGCTCCTCCTCACAAGAGAACCGTGTCTCTGAGCAGAGCAGCTGGAGTCTCTTAGCTTCTTGTTCAGAGGCAGGGAAGATGCTTTGTTACAGTGTGCAGTCCGGAGAAGGGTTCGGACCGCTGTCCGTTCGGCTGCAAAAGCACCTAATAATAATCATAACAATAAAAAAAACACATTAAGAGGATATTGTCGCTCTATGTCGGAGCTCTGTTCGTTTACAAAAGACTTCATAGTTTCTTCTTCTATGGTAGTATCGTAATTTGTCCAGACCAATCACTATCTGACACATCATCGGACCAACAGACAGCCAATCACATAATGTGACATCAGCACTAGTCGAAGGACCCCGAACGGTAGTTGTAAGCCGAACGGTTATTGTACCTATACCGGCTGATCATAGCAGGAGCCCCATCTGCAGTCACTGCTAGCAGCTTCTCCATGGTACCTTTTCTGCAGGAAACACTCCTTCACTGTGTTCTAAACGTCAACTCCCCCCGTAGTCGTCTGTTAGGGTAGTCGTGTCAGGAGTTCTTCTTTTGTGGAGAAATCTTCAAACATCATGTTAATAAAACCCAACAGTTGAGCTGTACTGCTGCTTTCCACGGACTCATCACACTGGATGCTAAACCACCTGCACTTTGCCAGATCCCGGTCAGCAGATCGGCCAAGTTAGCAGACATAGCTGTCACTTGTCTCACCATCGTAGATCCTACAGTTGGACATCAGAGAGTGGAAATCAGTTCAATTTTCCTGTCTTAAAGTACAGTTTTAGCAATTAACATCAGTGCTTCTTTAACAACGTCTGATTTATACTTTAGTGTTCTTCGGGAGCCTCACCTCCCTTAGATGTTCACGTCCTCTGCATACTGAACTTTTTTTTCATTTACGTGAATATGTATTTTAACATTTCAGTCTTAATTGTGGTTTTGGAATCTTGTAATAAAAATTAGTTTTAACTGGGACCCTGTCTCCTGCCTTTGTGTGCATCCATCTTTTTTCCTCTTACCACAGAACCATTTTGGATCAGTCATTACTGTGAGACTATTCTGCTTAGTTTTTGTGTCTGTTTTGAGGGATTCTCATGTTTAATTTTGTTTTTACGATGTACCATAAACCGACAGATTCTGGATGGACAATCTCTGACATCACCCACTGGACTCTGACTGTTGACTGTAAATGAGAAGGTGACTCCTCTGCCCCTGGCATTCCAAACAGGAATTACCTGCTGGCTCCAAAAGCCAAAATCCAACAGACCGCTATAGAGAAATAAGAGGGTGTTACCCCTTAAGACGGGGGTCGGCAACCCGCGGCTCAGGAGCCGCACGCTCTTTAGCGCCGCCCTAGTGGCTCCCTGGAGCATTTTCAAAAATGTTTGAAAATGTAAAAAGATGGGGGATAGAAATATATTTTTTGCTTTAATATGGTTTCTGTAGGAGGAAAAACAAGACACAAACATTTTTATCGTTTCCAATGCTGTAAGAAGGCGTAGAAAAATACTTTGTAACGCCAAGCAGGTATATCACTTGCAGAGGACAAAATGGGAGCCAAGCTGTCTGAAAGTCAAGCTGTCAATCAATTGACTGCACTGTAGAAATGTCCGTGTCCCATACATTGCACGTTTTACAGCAGTTTCAGTGAGGAGCAAGCAGAAAGCTTAGCTGAGAACATATAGACTCCTTACTAGCATCATAAAACCCTCTATTTGACAGACGCACCACATAAAACATTGCACAGGAGTCATCAAACTCCCTCCCTTCCACACTTATGGTCCAACATAAAGAAACAAACATAACAGGAAGAATGAACTAAGGTGGAACAACAAAACTGCCATATGAACAGAAACGTGGGCAAACAGAAACGCTCATGCTGAGCCCTAATTAGATCAGGAAACTGGGTCCCACACTCCCCTGCTGCTAACAGACCTAAAATGCACATGACCGCCACTACAATATAACTTTTTTTTAAACTTTATTGTACAAAACGAAAGTACAATACAAAACACAAATTTACAAATTAAACTTCAGATATGCCAGGGGAGCATTCTTTTGTTCGAATCTTCAAATAAAAATGACATCAAAAATCAGATTTCTTTATGGGAAGTGGGGAGTTTTGGGGTAAAACCTTGAGTGAGAGTGTTGTGAATTAAAGTGAGCTCCATGCTGTTTTGGCTGTTTATGTGTGATTACAAAAGCGGGCTTCAACCTGAGAAGGAATTTTGGAGACCTTCCTACTTATTTCATCTCGAAACCGTACTGGGTCGTGCAGTGAATAGGCATGGACAACTGTCCAATGACTCCACTACGCTAGTAATATGGCATTATTTTCCCCGCTAAAGTGACGTTCCGGCTGGGTCGTTACAATATTGTAATGAAGTTAAACTTTCACAACAGAGCAGTCACATGACGCGTCGTTCTCTGCAGAATGCATTGCGGGGCAAATACACATTTAATCGTTAATAATGCTCATTATGTATTTGTGGCAACTTAGTCATTTTGACAGTCGGTTAACATAGCTAATATAGATACACATTGCATGTGTTGCCTTCATTATAAGGCCTAAATAGGGATTTAATATTTTGCGGCTCCAGAAATATTTGTTTTTTGTTTTTTTCGTCCAATTTGGCTATTTCAACATTTTGGGTTGCCGACCCCTGCCCTAAGACCTACCGTAACTACTAAAACACTATCTAGTGCTCTGCATTTTAAAAGTCTTTTTTGTTAAAGGCGAATATGACGTCAATGATTTCACAAAGTGAAAATCTAATTGATATGAGCGTTTTACAACTATGAATCCACTGTGTTGTGACGAAATGTTGATGGTTTATTAAAAAAACTGATTTAGATACTTTTTTTTGGCAAAAGTTGTTCCAATGCAATGCATTGTAGTCTATATTCGCCAATCTAGTGAGCATCAATGCACACTGGTTTTTCACAGAGACTTCTGGGGAATTTCTAGGACACTGGATCTCGGAATTCCAGATTCAGACAGCACTACAGAATGGAGAAGGCACTATGTAGTGAGTAGGGAAGGAATTCAGACCCAACCAAAGTCATTGGTCAGAATAACCATTCTTGCTCTGAGATCTTTTTTAACATCTTATTGCTAATTCTCTTTTTTTCATGATAGTGGGATAGTGGAGTTTGGAGTGGGACTGTTTGACGTTGTGGACAGGTGTCTTTTCTATAGATAACCAGTTCAAACAGGTGCCAATAACACAGGTAACTAGTGGAGGACAGAAGATCTACTACAGAAGAAGTTACAGATCTATGAGAGACGGAAATCTTGCTTGTTTGTAGGTGAACAAGTACTTATTTTCCACCATAATTTACAAATAAATAATAAACAAATGGGATTTTCTGGATTTTTTCTCATTTTGTCTCTCATAGTTGGGGTTTACCTTTACTTCAGCTACCTGCTGCTAAACCTCTGGAGCTTACCTACCATTTGTTCTGTTAAATAATTAATTTCTCTCTCAGCCCAGGATTCATGACGATATTCTGTTTTCAATGTTTCAAGACAATTTAAGTTTAACTCCACTTTGTTTCTTTGACCTCATCTTTTCACATTATTCTTTCATTATTCATAATTATTTCAATTGGCTTGTTTTAAGGAGTCATGGTGGATTTTTGAGAGACGAAGAGATGATGACTGAGCTTTTCTTAATGTTCTATGATCCAAACAGTGAATATCCATCCCTCTAAACCCGTTTGTTCCTGTTCGGGGTCACAGGGCTGCTGGAACCTATCCCAGCCAATCGTGGGTGAAGGCAGGGGATATCCTGGACAGGTCTCCAGTCTGTCACAGGGCCACAGTCACACACCCATGCACTCTCACATTCACACCTAGGGACAATTTTGAGGAACCAAGGAACCGATGAAGCATGTTTTTGGACGGTGGGAGGTAGCTGGAGAAAACCCACCCATGCACGGGGAGAACAAGCAAACTCCACGCAGAAAGGCCCCCCTTTGGTGTTCTGGTTCACGTCCCCGGGACATGAACCAGGGGCCTTTCTGCTGTAAGGCAAGAATGCTGACCATTGCAGTACCCACTACAGTAGATATAAGGGGGAAAAACCCTCTAAGGAGGTGCTGAGCCAAGTTTACCTACAGCTGCTTGGCCCCTGACCCTTCCACTGACCCTGTGTTGCTCCCAGGAGGTTTACTGTGTTTACACCTGAAGTTTTAACCAGTTTTTATAACCGTGTCCAGACACCATCAGTTAGAAAACCACCAGTAGTCAAGTCCAATCTTGTATCACACCAAATGCCTAGTTGTCAGACAAGTTTAGAGAAAGAAGGGGGACACAATGTACTGAACCTGCAGTGGTCCGGCTACAATGGAGAAACCTGGACACCTTCAATATTTTCCATGTCCAACAGAAAGATAAATGAGGTATAAAAACATTCCACTGCAAAAATGTGCTGCAGAGAGAGCTTCATATAGTGTTTTCTTGGCTCGCTGACATGCAAGACCTCAGTGTTCAGGCCCTCCTGAATAATGATGACCATTTGCTCACCACAGTGTTCATTTTTTTGACTGACATGTTTGAAATCACGTCAGCACAGACAATGACAGCAGCTCTGACTGACATTTACGGTCTTTCATTGTTGTTTCATGGGAACACCACTGCAAGCAGAATACTTACAACTGTATGACATGCTGAAACACGGGATGTTCCTGTGGATCTCAGCCTCCCACCATGAGACACATGAGGCTGCGTTACAAAACATGAGTCTAATAATGTTGTACGGGACCACCACATGTGATGTTTTCACAAGAACTCAGTGGAGAACTTAAAGTCCACATCCAGCTACCTCCACTAAAGTGAGATGGAGCTCCTAATTAAAGTAGTTAATTACAGAGCACCTTGTAAATCTCACACTTCATGTACTGAACTTCATGAAGCTCGGACTGAGAGGATGAAGGTCAATGCCGCTCAAAGACTGAGGGGACTGCCACCCACATGCGCTTGAGCGACAGCACCTGGTTCACATTACCTGCTGCCGTTGTGTACCTTGTTCTCAGGGCCTCATGCTTCGACTGGTCTGCAGGGCCACAAAGCAGCAGGGGGAAGCTCTGCGACGGCTTTTACAGCCAACACCTGAGCTTTTGGTCCAAAAGTGTTCTGGCTGTAAGACGGTCATGACCACATCTGTAGAAAATGTGTCAACTGGGAGATGGTGTAATGTTGCCTGTGTTTTTAGTCTCCAGAATATTACTTCATGTCCAAGCCAGATGCTTCAGGAGAGTTTTACCTCCACCTCTATGAAGACACAAACCACAACAAGGAAACCTGTGGAACCATAAAGAAAAGTCTTCCATTTACCAATTCACAGACAATAATTTATTAAGTCCTACAAAAGGATGAAATTTTCTGTGTTAAATCTGCGATTTCCTCATTACTAACTTGTTCACAGAATTATTAGTCTCTATAATTTCAGATCAGATTAAGTCAAAAACAATTGCTGTAAACTTTAAAGCTGTCAGTGAAATTTACTTTAAGCAACCGAACTCAGAACCGGGTCTAAAAGTGTGTGTCTGAGCACAGCTCGGATCGTCAGCAGACACACAGCGGTTTGAGCTTCAAAGCAGAAATGTGGCTCAGTCCTTAGAAAACATTCAAACAATCACGTGGATTTGTGTTTCCAGTCGTGTCCCGACTAAATAAAGGCTGACGTTATTCTTACATGTTTAACGAGCAGCCAACATGCAGCGCCACACAAAGCCAATGTTGTTAGCCCGTGTTAGCATACTGCTAATCCTGGCTCCGTTGAGAAAAAGCACTGACCACACGGATTAAAATTCAAATAATGAGCGAACAGGTGTTTCATAATAACCGTAACATTATTAAAAGCACGTTTAGAAGATCATCTCGTATTTTACCGAGCTGACATGTCAATGTATATAGCCGCTCGGCACTGTTTAACATTGTTTTGTATTGAATTGTTACATTCAATAAAGTTTGAGAAAAAAAAGCCGCTCGGCAGAATTTATATCCTTCCTACTGCGCATGTGCGAATGATTTATTCCAACGGAAAGTGTGACCTTAGTGAACGTTTTTATATTCTGAAAACATTTTTCTGGGCCCATCTACACGGTTGGATTCTAATCCGACCATTGATCCCCTCAAGATATTTTGTACATGTAACCGCGTAACGTGGCGGGGGCGTGGCATCACGATGGTGGTCTCTCCATCGGGATGTCAGTCACCCATCACGATGGACGATGATATCGTCCATCGGCATAACCCTATTTTGCATGTTTGTTTGTTACAGCACATATTTTTCTGTAACCTGATTGGCTGGAGCTTATTGTCCATCGTTGTGCAGAATGCGCAAAACTTTTCAGATCATTAGTTAAATTTTCTATGATTTCTTTTTCTACAAAGGTTTGAACTTTGAGAGTTTAAAGGAAAAAGGAAAAGGGTGAAAATGTTCAAGTCGGACTGAGAAAAGTGGAAAAAGTACCTAGTGATGAGTTTTTCTGCCTTAAAACATCTCTATTATTAGTAAAAAAAAAAATGAAAGATGAGCACTTGGTTGATTTTGTTTTTTATTAGAGAACATACCTCTCACCATAACTGTCCTTTTTTAAACAATCTGATATAACCTTGGCTGTTTCTATGACACAAAAATATATTTTCCTCTATTACAGATTTTATATTGAAAATGTTGAATTGAGAAAAACAACTGTTCTCCTAAACATTAGAAAAAGTAACAAATAACTTGAGTAGTTTTTAGGAGTATCACCTTATGACCTTATACTGTTTTTTCCATCAATCCTTAAAATTTTATTCCAACATTATTTTGATAAAATGACAGTTATGCTACCAATACGAACCTATAATTATTCCTGTCCAGCTCTGTTGTATGAAGCTTAATTTTTTGTTCTAGGGAACCCTAAAACGTCCCTGAAAATCTTCCAAAACCTAGAAAAACCCTGCATAAGGGTCTAGTTTTTGTGTTCTGGCTATAACACATTTGCAGTAAATGATGGAGCCATTGTGTTCATGTAAACTCATGGCCAGTGTTCTGCCTAAAGCAGTTTCACCTGCAACCTTCAAAACCACAAATCTTAAGAATAACTGCCCATGAATCTGGAATTTCACAGCTGATAACCTGCGCTGACCTTGTCTCTGCGCTGGTGATTAAAGATTCACCCCTGCAGGATGCTGCTTTTTCTGTTTTTAACCAACTGTTGGATTGAAAGAGAAAACACGAAAGGTCATTTTACGGCTCCTGAACCGAGGCACGTCATGAGTTACAGTTGTGCAGACATGTCCGCCATAACAAAAGGACTTGGTGCGCTGAGCTCCGCTCATGTTATAGAAAACAGAAAGCCAGCGCTCTTCAGCTCAGTTGAACTGCAGGAAGATGACGCATCTCAGAGCCATGAAGCGAATGATGAATGGGATGGCCTGGAGTCCCGGAAACACATAAAAGCCCAGAGAGAGGTTGATGTGACGTCCTTCTGCGTGGACTCCCTTCAGAAAAAAACAAGCAGCTACTCTGCTTTTCTGAGGAAGGGAAAAGGAATCAAACGTTTTTGGTTCTGATCCAATGCAGTACAGAAGTACAGAGAACACTGCAGCTAAATCCTGGTCCTTAACTGCATCTGCAGATCTGAAGGTACAACAATGGTGGGACGTGTTGGAGACTAAAGATTCTTTGTGTCTGGATGAATGAACAGTAGCTCTTCTGTTTCCCAAAAGATCAGGAAAGAAAACAGAAGAAAGCTTAGCTGGAGGCGAAGCAGATTCTAAGCTCTACAAAACTGACAATCAGGCTCAGGTGTGTGTGTGATGGTGGGGGGGTTGCCGACAGACAGAAACATTCTTCCTTCAGTCAGCAGGATGTCTTCTGATGGAGCCAGTGGACGGCTGGAGGGAAACTCAGACAAGAGGGAGCTCGCCGGGTCCCTGAAACTCAAGATCATGAGAGCTTCTAGACATGGAAGCAGCTCTCATCATTCAGGCTACCGGAAATGATTTCATGAATAGCTGTTCTCAGATGATTAATACCTTATTCCCAACCTTTAGGTGGCTATGGGCTGTCTGAGGGGGGAAAACAGGCCTACGGCACGCGGGTGGCCAGCTCAAAGGTTTAAGATTGTAAACCACTCGATGAGCCCATAAAGCGAACATTTCCAGGCACATTTTACCCTACGAGCATGTTGAGAGCAACAGGACGCAGCGAGCTCTTATACAACACGACAGGGTAAAGTCGGTGAGATGCAGGCATGTCGCACTGTGCATGTGACAAGTGCTCACTCCATGCGTGTCGCTTCACTGTTAGAAATGAGGAAATAAGACAGTCAGTGTAGTTTGCGTAGGTGTTCTACAGCACCTCTACAACCTGCACCCCACCCCCTGCATTCAACACTTGCATTCAGCCGGTAAGGCGGCGGTATGCACACATTACTAGAACCTCAAGACACACCTGCTTTCAGGGTCAGCCAACGGGGACTAAGGCATAATATGACTATTATTCATGAAAACATTATTTAAGTGTTTGGACATTAAAACAAGCATATGTGTCATGGTTTGAGTTTCTTTTGCATTGGTTTTTGCTTTCTGTCTTATTCTGTTTCCTGTTTTATTTTGAAAGTCGCCTGTCTTGTCTGTTTTCTTGAGTTTTACTTCCTTTGTTCCCCATCAGCCCTGATCGTGTCCACCTGTGTCTTGTCTGCCCTGTCTGTATTTAAGTCTTGTCTCTGCCTTCCTCCTGTTTGGTCCATTAGTATTCCTGTCTTGGTGTTCATGTCATGCCATGCCTTGTTCCTTGTCCCTCGCCACGCCACAGTGAGTTTTAGTTTTCTTTTTGTCATCCTGCTCTGCAGCGCTTTTTGTTTGTTTTTGTGCATTAAAACCTCTAGTCCCTGAACTGAGTCCTCCGCCTCTGCATCTGGGTCCATCCGGCTCTCAAACCCTCCCCTTCACCGTGACAAGATGTCTATAGTTTATATCAGAACTCTCACTTAAACCACACAGATAGATGCTCTTACTGGCCGTGAAGCAGACTTTGGTAAATCTGATGAGAGCTGTTCAACTTCACAATAAAGTCATTTTAGTAACTTAAAACAGATGTATTTCTCTTCCATTTATCCTGGGTTGTAAAAATGAATGAATGAATGAATGAATGAATGAATGAATGAATGAATGAATGAATGAATGAATGAAAACTTTATTAATCCCAATGAGGAGAAACTCAGTTCTAGTTACGTCACTCCACACGCATGATCAATTAGAACTTCACTTTGAGCCAATGGCTAAATAGCCCAAATTGTTTTCTCATCCAATCACAATCATTTTCTTGCCTTTAAATTCATGGACAGTTGTCTCATTGCATTCTAGATGCTTCGCCAGGCCTCCTCCACCCCGTTCTCCACCTGAAACGATGCTTTGGCGTGGACTGTCCTTTCACCACCATCAGCGTCTAGACTCTGGGTTTAGTTATCACTGATCCGAGCTAATCCCAGACAAGACATCATCGGCCCAGAGCCAAAGCACCAGAGACCATGAGTTTGTTTCACAAACATCTTTCTGCTTCACAGAGAAAGCTTAACTCGCAGTCCTGAGACTTGAGTTTTAAAAAACCAATGAGAAGCGTTTTGTCAGTCTCCCCTGACTTTAACTCTCAAGATGTATCAGTGCCCCCCTACACTTACGTGCACATGACTAGAAACAGCAGGTCTTCAGTAAACGTTACGTAATATGTTTCTTAAAAAGTTGTTTGGAAAAAAAAATCTTTTTTTTTACAATATACCTCTAAATACCATCTATTGGAATTGTAAATATAACAGAACACAGTTAATTTAGATTTTTTAAATTAATTTTTTTTTTAACTTGTCCTGTCCAACAGCTGGGCGAAAAGTTGAGAGCTGAAGGCCTCTTGTGTTGGACATATTTTACTTTAACAGCAGGGGTTATGAATCTTCTGAGAAAGCCAGAGGTATGTCTGAATAAACCCCTTTTGTAATAAAGTTACTTTGGATTTGAATTCTACATACTAGTACAATTACTCATTACTAGTCAATACAATACATTACAATACAATACAATTAATTAATTTTTTTAATACAGCAAAAACTAAAGCAACAAAGACAAAAATATACACAAACGTTGGCCACGCCCCCACCTTTTCAATTTAATGGAGACTCAACCGGAAAGTTCCACTTTCTTAAGTCACAGCTGACAGTTGGTGTCAGCGGGAAGCCATTTTGGATTGACTCTCATGCCAGGGTCGTGTCACACTGCCACTACGTATAACTTGGTCATTGTCCATTCCTGTGAGACGTGCGTGATGCACATAATTCATAGGTGTTTCCTGCGCTCATCATTTTCAAAGCAGAATGGACCACAGTCACGAAGAAAATCATTGGGAATACTTCATGTTGGTTTAGCATCTTGCAGAGCTCACAAAGCCCCCTGCTTTAGAAGGCACTTGGGCAAAAGTTTGCCAATGAACACCTTCATGGTTTAGACAGAAGGTGATTAGCACAGAGGTGCTGGGATCAGATCAGACCAACATGGAGCTCTTTTGCATTCACTCAACCCGTCGTGTTTGGAGGAAGAGAAACTCTGCCGATGACAACAATAACACCATCCCCACTGTTAAGCATGGAGGTGTAAACATTTTGGTTTGGGAGTGTTTTTTTTTACTCAGGGC
Source organism: Oryzias sinensis (assembly GCA_037389245.1). Lineage (NCBI taxonomy): Eukaryota > Metazoa > Chordata > Actinopteri > Beloniformes > Adrianichthyidae > Oryzias > Oryzias sinensis. Next base: position 29,974,918 of record CM074488.1, read on the forward strand.
TACTTCCCTTGTTTAAACATGTTATCTGCATGAAGGACACCCTTCCACACCCTAAACAGTTAAATTGCAACCTCCAAAACAAAGAGCTGTCTAAGGACACCAATGACAAGATTGTACACCTGAGTGTAGCGGTGTACACACTCTTTACTCAACTACTAAGTGAAATCACTAAAATGGAGTATTTGTTTTAGAGCAATGCTGAAACAGGCAAACTGGGAAAACAAGGTGAGATCACAACTGTCCACATGGCTAGGTACGGGCGGTCTGCAGGCGAAAAATGGGCAAACCTGTATAGCATGCAGGTTGGTTGCACAAAACGGTAAAGTCCTCTATCACTGTGTGAGCTCATTAAGCGTGTTCATGCACATGTTTTGCTACAGGCAAGCGACAGGTTGTGATGAACACTTATGCAACACGCTGGGTAAAGTACGGGTGAAGGAGGTGAGATGCTGGCATGTCGTAAAGATTTTCCTTGTTTTTTTTAACTCCCACAAATCCTGTGGCCTGAGCGAGGGGCCTGTGGGGGCCAGTATCAACCCTTCATTACCCCTAGACTGATGGTCGTAATGATAGCACTGCATAACAATGTCACCTGCGTTTCATAAGTGCGTGCAACTTCCTGTAGCCTTTACCCACTTAGGTGTCTTCGGCTGTGGTGCAGCGGTGGGGCGGTCAACCTGTGATCAGAATATTTCAGGTTCAATTCCCACCTTGCTCTCCCATGTGTTGAAGTGTCCTTGGGCAAGACACTGAACCCTCGTTTGCCTCTGGAGGAAGGTTGGCGCCAGTGTTTAGCAGCGGAGCCACCATCAGTGGGTGATTGGGTTTGTGACTGTAAAGTGCTTTGTGCCTTGAGGAAGGTAGATAGTGCTATAGAAGTACACACCATTCATGCACAATAACCATAGGTTCCATTTACAAGAAACCTTAAGGAAACTTAAAGACTCTTTCTTAAGAAGCGGCTGCTCATTTTCTATGCCCCTTCACGGCCGTGGACATCTCAAAACCCACAGCACCTGTGCAAATCAACCCTGTTCACCTTTAGCATTTGGTTTACATGCCAAACGTTTCTTTACCAATATGAAACAGTTTTGTCTGAAGAATCCCCCCCATCCTCTGACACTGCAGATAATCATTGTTGTGGATCAATCTTCAATCATTATTTTCGTATTAAAACCATCAATGAAACAACTGCACAAAAAGCATTTTTGTCATTCAGTTCAGGCATAAGTCACTCCAACAACTGTCAGGGTATTCTGTGGGTTTCTTCACACTGTTTGAGCAAAAGGTGACGGCAAAAAGGAAAAATCCCTTTGAATGGAATATTTTGAAAGAGACCACCAGCAGAACCGAATGTAAAAGAAGAAACTGTCTGACGTTACTGGCTGGGCTCTGAAAGGACAGTAAAGAGACAAAACATGGAAGATGAAAACAAATGTGTAGCAAAAGTGAAGTCATGAAGCCCAAAGAACCTCCGTTAAAAGACAAACGAGATATGTTAGTAACTAAAATGAGAAGAATACATGAAAAAAAGAAACTCAAGATTTTGAAAGCATGTGCAACACAGCAGAAAAGATAAGCAGGTTGTTGCAGCAGATAGAGAACTTCATCTTCCTCAGTGAAGTAGTTTGCAGTCTAAAATGTTTGAGTGGTCAGCATCGGGAAAAGCATTGACGTCAGACTTGGTAACGCCCCCAACAGGACATCCAAGAGAGGGGGTGGTCAGCAGGAATCTTCCTGGTTCTGGATCTGGAAAAAGCGTTCATCCAGCATCAGATAATGTGTCACCGGCTGTTCCCTGGAGGGTCGCAACGACGTCCTGATCTTCTATCAGGATGTCTTTGGAGCTGCTAAATTGTCACCCCACATGTGAATACACACTCCATTTCTGTGTGATTTGCACATTACCATTCATCTGAGAGCGGGGAGGGGTGCGACACACACACAACCAGGAACAAAGGTCTTTATCGGTGTGTAAGAAACAAGTGCAGGTGGATCAAATGTACAGTTTGTGATGAATAGAAATGCATCTTTTGATATTACACATGCATATCAGTTAATTCTGAATTACGTCATACATTCTCCCAGACCCCTCAGGCTCATGCATTGTGTATGAAGTGTTTGCACGAGATTGTACAGCTCAGACACAGTCTACAGCCACACAGAGTGGTGCAGACTGGTCAAAGTCAGCCTGAACCATGTTGTGTGTGGTTTAGGGGATCTGTGGGAGCATAGAGGGGGTGTGGGATGACAGTTCAGTCAGCTGTTTGTGTGTTTCAGACCAATGACTGAAGGTGCACAGAGCCTTACACCCTTCTTGACGCGCTTGTGCTCACTCACACAACATCTGCTCGTCGTTTGGGAAGGTTGGACTTGGCGGCACATTGACACCGTTTGTCCAGAAGTTTCAGCTGAAACACATTTTAACCCATAAACCTGCAGTGACTCTGTCTTTAACTTTGCTTTTCTGCTGGGATGTCTCTGAAAACCCCCAATATAATCTGCTGCCAGGAGCATGAGTCAGTGGAACAGCGTTTGCATAACGGAGCATCTGAAGTCAGCATGCAGCACGAGTGCAGCTGTCTCACATGCACGCTCTCTTAGCTGCTCTCACACATTGACAGACCTAATGAGGGCTGGTGTCGCCTGTTTAGCTGCCGCAGCATACAGCCACGTTTTTAATACATCACAGCTTCTGGTTTCTCTAGCAGCTGGGTGTAAATATCATGTAAGTCTAGCTCTGGAGAGAACTGGTCTAAAGAGACTGAAAAGTGCTGTAGGTATCAATGACAAGAAGCCAATAGTGTCTCTCTGTTCCTTTGCTTTTTTTGTTAAGTTGATTTATAACAATTAAACAAAACTGCCTAAAGTTGACTAACTTTTCTTGTTCTGTAGCAAAAATTCTACATTAGAAAACTCGTTTGTCTCTCCAGCAGCCCAGCGAGCATGTCACAGGAGTACAATCTGTCAATGACAGCATGTTAGTGATTTGGGATCTGAACCTTCCACCCTGGCACTTCACAGCTTCACATTCTGAGCTGAGGTGAGACAAACATACAAACCAATAACCCTCACATTAGTGAGCAGCGTGATTCTCTGCCTTTTAACACTGGTGATGCTGCCAGCGACACCTAAATGACACACGCCGTTTCCCCTGACCCCAGACTTACACGGGTCCGTCTGCGCTGCATCTCCGTGGCGTTGGGTGGGCCGTATGTTCGTTTACATTGTCTCAGTTGCGTCTCGGCCCATCCCGGAGTGGTTTGTCCTGTGTGTTGGGTAGATTTTCCTGCTCCCTTCACTCATCTAAAACTTCAACCGTCAGGCCCCGCCCCCTCTCATTACTCACTGAGTTATTGTTTTATTTTATTTTATTGCCATTATTAAACGTTTGTCATCCATGGGGAAAATGGACGAATGTGCATGTGGGCATGTCACCTTAAATACAAAATAAAATTTGATAACATTTTATTTTGAAAGTACAAAGAACGTTTTTGGTCTTGTTTCCTGTTTCTCCAGCTTTTTGCTGCAACATTCATGTGTCAACAGACTGTAAATAGAACTCCTGGGTAAAGCTTGTGTTGCGTTGCGTTGCAGCGCAGAGCGATGGATGTGAGACGCAGACATGACAAAGGCCTTGTAAACATTCAACACAGCGCAAAGCAGATGCACCACTGACGGACCAGAGGAAATCAGCCTTTACTGTTTGGTCTGCAGGTTGGGTTGAGGAAGACCTCTGAAAAGTGGGCGGGGTTTCTGACTGACCACTTTCTTTCATGGTACAAAAGAAGAGCCATGCTTTCTGTAACAAAACCATCTTCATAGATGATGATGCACCATGTCGTGCTGCAGGAAAACCTCTGCCCACCTGACCTATGAACATGTTTTTGATTAGAATAGCTTTAAAGGGCCTAATGCAGTAAATTCAACAAATGAGCATGTTCAGTTGTGTAGCATCCATTAAAGGTTGTGGAAGCCACCAGAGGCTGGATTGGCTCTAGCTGAAGACGGTTCTGAAGATGGATGGGTGGAATAGGTCAGAGCATCACAGAGGCAATGGGAGCAAACCAGGAATGTTCCTTAACTGTCAAAATCTCTTCATTTTTATCAGCAATCCTGTAAAAATAGTTTTTTCTGGTGGCTTTTTTCTACAGTCACTGTATTTCTGCACATCCTTGATGCTGTACCTTGACGTTGTTTTCCTTCTTTTTATCTTTTATCCTCTGCATCTGCAGAAACTTCCCGTTTTACATTCTTATCCTGCAGCTCCTTTCTGCTTGTCCTTCAGCTTGCATCACATTTTCGACCTTAACCTCACAGAAAAAAAGAGGCACGGCAAATTTGACTGATCTGACTTTTGGCAGGAATGGGAAATGTGCAACAAAAACACGAAGCACTGACATTGTTTGTGGAACAATGTGGAATGTATGGCTAACCAAACGTTTGGACGCCTTTATATAACTCATCATCTGTCATTTTTTAAAAGCTTTCTCTCTGCTTCCTATCCCAGACTGTTATTTTGGTAACATTTCCTGGTCTATCTTGCTTCAAAGTTTATGATCCTGCTGAATGATTCACTTTGCATCATTTCCTAAGCTTTTTCTGATCTTGTCTTTGGACCCATTTCAGTGGCTGAAGATGTTTGACCTGCTGCTGTTTGCTGCCAACTCAGCATTCTGCAGGAGAGAAATAAAGCCGGTTAGAGCCTCAATGAGTCCATGCCCGGGAAAGTTTTACCACCTTCATATCAGAAACAGCCATCATCCCTACCTGCCATCATGAGATGTATGCTAATGATAAAGTAAGTATTGATATATATATTTAATAAAAGCACTGATCTACTGTATGACAGTGATGCCATTCTGTGGGATTCTAATTATTGCATTTATTCTTTATAATCAAAATTTCTGTTTTTTTAAGCATTTTATGTTCAATTACAATGTAGGATGAGAAGAGATGCAGCTCATAGCTCTGCCTCATGATGGCGAAATCCCATCCAAACTGGGCTGAGCACAGGAAAAGTTTCAAAGATGTGGAGGTTACGCCAACGTCACAGATAATTCTGTTTAGGAGGAGAGGCGTTGGACTGCATTTACAAGTAAAGCTAAGATTAGTTTGCACATGCTGTGTGTCTCGGTGGGTGCGTGTGTGTGTATGTGCGCTTTTGTGTTTGTCTGTGTGTGTGGGTCCCTGTGTGTTTGTGGGTGCATGTGTGTGTACATCCTGTGTGTTTGTGCGTGTTTGTGCGTGTGTGTCTGTTTTTGGGTATGTGTGTGTGTACATCCTGTGTGTGTGGGCAAATCGTGCGTGTGTGTTTGTATGCGTAAGTGTGTGTACATCCTGTGTGTTTGTGTGCATGTTTGTTTGCGTGTGTGTGTACATCCTGTGCGTGTGCATGTTTGTGTGCGTCTGCATGTTTGTGTGTTTGTTCATGTTTGTGTGCTTCTGTGTGAACATCCTGTGTGTGTGTGTGTGTGCGTGTTTGTGTGCATGTTTGTGTGCATGTTTGTTTGCGCGTGCATGTTTTTATGCGTGTGTGTGTACATCCTGTTTGTGTGCTTGTCCATGTTTGTGTGCGTGAACAACCTGTGTGTGTGCGTGCGTGTTTGTGTGCGCGTGCGTGTTTGTGTGCGTGTTTGTTTACGTGTGCATGTTTGTTTGCGTGTGCATGTTTGTGTGTGTACATCCTGTGTGCGTGTGTGCGTGTTTATGTGCGTGTTTGTTTGCGTGTGCATGATTGTGTGTGTACATCCTGTGTGCGTGTTTGTGTGCATGTGCATGTTTGTGTACATCCTGTGTGCGTGATTGTGTGCGTCTTTGTGTTCATGTTTGTGTGCGTGCGTGATTTTGTGCGTGTTTTTTTGCCTGTGCATGTCTGTGTGTGTGTGGGTGTGTACATCCTGTGTGTGTGCGTGCGTGTTTGTCTGCATGTGTGTGTGCTTGGTTGTGTGTGTATGCATGTTTATGTGTGTCCGCATGTTTGAGTGCATGTGCATGTTTGTGTGTGTGTGTGTATTTGTGCGTGTTTGTGTGCGTGTTTGTGTGCATGTTTGTTTGCGTGTGCATGTTTGTGTGTACATCCTGTGTGCGTGTTTGTGTTTGTTTGTGTGTGCATGTTTGTGTGCGCGCGATTTTGTGCGTGTTTTTTTGCGTGTGCATGTCTGTGTGTGTGTGGGTGTGTACATCCTGTGTGTGTGTGTGTGTGTGTGTGTGTGTGCGTGTTTGTGTGCATGCTTACGTGCGTGTGAATGTTTGTGTGCATGTTTGTGTGTGTGTGCATGCATGTGGAGCTACTTACACACTGGGCATTTGACCCAAATTCTAAAACGCGCCAAACCAGCGTTTAGTCTTAATAGTGTTCACACTGGACAAGCAGGGAGGGTCTCACTAACAACACATGTTCAAAAGTCACATGTTTTCTTTCCGCAGAAGTTAAAACAGTCGTAAAAACACGAGCAGCAAAACCTGAACTCCAGAATTTATATGCTGAATGCATTTGAATACTCTTTTTTTTATTGGATGAGCATTGCTGTGAATGTAGCTGTGGGGCTGTGGTTATGGGGTAGTTTAGTGTTGTTGGGTGACCAGGTCAAAACCAGGTCAAACTGAAGGAGCTCTTAGTGCCACCGGGGAGCAGGGACAAAGTGAGGTCACTTTCTTTGCTGCGTCCACATTTCAGAACGTCTGCCAGCACCTGAGGAAGGACAGAAAGAAATATTTCTGTTTTCTGTTACTTTCTCTGCTGACTGGAGCTGCAGAAAGCAGAGGAGCATTTTTGGTGGATGACTCAAGCTCGGCTGTGTTTTAGTTCAACAACAGGGCCAACAGAGCAGAACACTTGTTCTCCAGCGGCAACCCGGACACACCAACACAACCAACCCACAAAAAGGGTTTCAGCATGTCTGGAATCTGACCTCACTGCAGAAACTATCTGCTGAAAAATGCACAGCTAGATTTATTTTGTATATTTGTGATCTGGAGAGAAACAATTAAAAAAAGAGTTTTCCTTTTAAAGGAAATGTAATGACGATTTATCGTATTTCAGGCAGATACTCGCTGCAGTGTTTTACAGGTAAATACCCTAGGGCGGTTCAGTCAATTAACTCACCTGCTCAGCGTCCTATTTAAGCCCAGGTGCGCAGTTGTTCATCCTCTTTCTTACCTTCAGCGCTCATTCTTCGCCCCACCCTCCTCCACGGCTTCCACCTGTGGGCTCCGTAAAGGGGGGGTTTTGTTACCCGAAAGTTTTATGGAAATCTCTCATGGAATTGAACGGAGCCTTATGCCAAACGAAAAGATATGAATGCCAACTTAAAGAATGTGGAAAATGTCAAATAAATATTTCTTACTGCAAGAGTTGTCTGACTGAAAGACATAAAGACCAAACTGTCAAAAACCAATTTTAGATTCTTCTAGAAACAAAACCACAAAAACAACACAAAGAAACATTAGAAAATACAAACCAGGCCGACTGAAGAGGAGTTTTCTGGGGCAGAGTTTAGGAAAACAGACAATCAGAGCGTAGTTTGCATAGACATCCTGATCGTCCCACTGGGTACTTACATGTATGCTTCACCTGCACACCTCATGCGTGCAGCATTTGTTCAGTCAGTAAGTAGCCCATGCATGTGCAACGACTAATGTCACTTCGTATGAATGCATCACCCAAACGTTATAAGTGTGTGAAACTTCCATTAGCCTCACAAATACTTCACAACACAATTATTACAAGCACAACAATGGTGTGTTCCATTTTCACGATGGCCGTATGAGCCTCAATGAAACTGCAAGAAGATGGAATGAAGATGGAACTGCTGCTGTCTACGACCATCTATGGGTCAACCCAAAACCCTGCAGTCCCCGTGTAGGTGCATGTGACCAAGGCTTCAGGAAAGTTCTTTTGCATTTCTTTCTGGATTGTAATTTGGTCAACATTTCTGATGGAAAGAAATAGCAATCAAAGTCTTTGATGTTTAGCCCTGAAAAGGCCTGAAACATGGAAGGGGCTGAGATTTATATGTCCAGTGTGGACAGATAAATATGGACGGTCCCCCCGAGGGGAACCTATGGTGGACATGACAAAAACTAAACAGACTTACAGAAAAAGTTCTTCTTCGTCTCAGATTTTGTTATTTTGTTGAGGAGTGGATTACTTTAGATGTCCCCAAACCAGATGTGAGCAGAGCTGCACATCTGCGTGACACTGAAGTCCAGCAGAGCCGGTCTGCCGCTCACAGCACAGCTTATTATGGTCACAGCGCAGTGTATGAGATGTCAAGCAAGCATTTACAGATTGTAAGGGGGGGTTCAGGGGGGCCTCACTCGTCATCTGCTGCAACCAGGACCTCAACTTTTTCACAGTGAGAACAAAGCCTTTCTGGTTTGTTTTCATGGCGCATGATGTCATCTTCTAATAACATGGTGTTCATGTGGACGCCTGTCAGAGGCCGTCTCCTGCTCTTTGTCCAGAAAAAACCTAAAGGAGAGAAAGATGCTATAAAAGGTCACTCTAGGGAAGGGAAGCGTCTATGCTCCAGGAGGACCTTTGCAGGTCTGTGAGTTTGGTATGAAGAGCTGCTATTTGACAGAGATCTGCTCCAGCCTGAGGACAGAAAGGATGGTTTCTTCTCCGTCTGTTGACTCAGGTAAAGCTCTGGATGCTGGTCTGCAGGAATGTGCAAACACCACGCCTCATGCTGCAGCTCTGTTTCCCTTCAGTGTATCCTGGTGCCATGGCAACCCAACGTGGGGGTACCGATGACCGTAGCCCTGGCAGAGAGCAAGCCTCTGTCTGCTGATGGAGTGGGGGGGTGCGGGAACACGATACGTGCAGGACATCAAACACGCTCCTCACAGCTCTCATGATGTCATTCTGAGGGAGTGTTTTTCCCTTCACGCTCACTCGCTCCGAATGAACCCATTCTGGAAACAAGCACATTTGTGTCACATGACCTCCAGACGCTTCGTGAGCCCATAGCTGCTCCCAGGAAGCCTGCTCCCTGCCCCAGAACCAAGGGAGGATGGTGGTGCTGCTGCTGTTCCTCTCTTGTCCTTTCTGAACCAAAGGTCATGCTTGGGTCATACAACATTGCATGTTATTTCAGCATTAGTTTTTCCTTGTTTGTGGTCATTAATTACAAAAAAGTTCATATGTGATGATAATCGCTGACAGCTGACAACTAGCCTTATGTCAGGTATTAACATATAGAATGTAAAACCCTGTTGGTATGATCATTTGGAAGATTTTAAGGCAGTTTATCAGCTTTGTGATTGTTGATATCTTGGTTCCAATATGACCTCATCAAACCACACTTTTCAAATAGGTTGGAAAAATATCTATAATGGCTGTAACAAGCTCAGTTAAGGCATTTTGGATCTCACAATTGCCCCTTCAGGTCGTAAATTGAGCAGCTATTACTCAATTCTAGCACACCTTCAGTCATAACTCTAATAACAATTATGGATTAAATGTATCTGCTTTTCCAGACTCTCAAAGTTCTTCAATGTGTCTGTTATTCATTCATACTTGGTAATAGTAACTGCTGATTTAGCATGTAGCGGGGTTGACAGAGGCGTGGCTGATAGAGGCGGGGCTGATAGAGGCGGGGCTGATAGAGGCGTTGCTGACAGAGGCGTGGCTACCGATATACGGTCCTTCTGACCATCACCGGGACATTAATAGACGTTCACACACCAGTGGAGACACACTGGAGGCAGGGTGGGGGAAGTGTCTTGCCCAAGGACACGATGACAGAAGACTGGGGGGAGCAAGGATTGAACCGCTGACCCTTTTGATCATTGGCTGACCTGCTCAACCGCCTGAGCCACTGGAATCAAATCAAATGTATATCCTCCTGAGACCCGGCCCAGTCATTTATGTCCTCTATAATGGACATTTTGCTTACCTGTATATTTTTAAGGATTTAAGAGATACCTTTCAAAATCCTACTCTACTCTGTAGAGGACATCCTGGGCTTTCCAGTGATGTGTCATGTGATGAGTTTGCATGCTGGGAAGTTTTACCTCTACCAAGATGGCTACCAGACCATTTACCTATTTTTATGGAAAGGTGAAAGGCAAGTCAAATATTCTGTATCTATTCCTTTTTTACCATGATAATTATATATATTCTTGGTCATAAACATGTTAGGAACAATATATTTAGATCTGAAAACAGTTTCATGGTTTCTGTTTTAAAACAGCAGGCATTTAATGAATGTCAACTGTAGTGGACACCAGGACAATTTTAATGTATTTAATGGCTGCACATGATTTTAGGAGAAAGAAGTGAAGCAGAGAGGATTCTATGCCAGATAGTCGGAGAAGATTCAGATTTGGAGCTTTTGGATGATGAAAAGGATGAGGAGGATGATATTAACTTAATTTTTTTGTGTTTTTAAACGGCCATCATAACAGGTTTACACCTGTGCTACCAGGGCACCCTGCCTATCAAGATGACGCTAAAGTTTGTGAATACCGGTGTCCAATCCTGTACTTTTCACAGTACATTGATAACATTTTCGAGGATCTGTTTTTGATCTAGTTGTGTTCCAACTACCAGGGAATCACACCTCTCAGCCTCCCTGGGAAAGTCTATGTCAGGGTACTGGAGAAGAGAGCCCGTCCTATAGTTGAACCTCAGATCCAGGAACAACAGTTAGGTTTCCAGCCTGGTCGTGGAACAGTGGACCAGCTCTATACCCTATCTAGGGTGCTTGAGGGATTGCGGGAGTTCGCTAATTCAGTCCATATGTGTTTTGTGGATTTGGAGAAGGTGTTCGACCGCGTCCCACATATCCTGTGAAGGGTGCTATGGGATTACGGGGTCCGGGGAGCCTTACTGAGGGCTGTCCGGTCTCTGCATGACCGGATCAAGAGCTTGGTTTGCACAGCCGGCAGTAAGTCAGACCTGTTCCCAGTGGATGTTGGACTCTGGCAGGGATGCTTTTTATTACCAGTTCTGTTCATAGTTTTTATGGACAGAATTTCTAGGGCACAGGCAGGGGCCGGAGAGGGTCTGGTTTGGGGACCACAGGCTTTCATCTCTGCTTTTTGCAGATGACGTTGTCCTGTTGGCTTCATTAAGCCGGGACCTCCAGCGTGCATTGGGGTGGTTTGTGGTAGAGTGTGAAGCGGCTGGGATGAAGGTCAGCACCGCTAAATCTGAGGCCATGGTTCTTAACCGAAGAAAGGTAGTTTGCCATCTCTCGGTGGGTGGAGTGTCCCTGCCCCAGGTGGAGAAGTTTAAATAACCTGGGGTCTTGTCCATGAGTGGGGGAAGACAGAAGCGTGAGATTGACAGGCGGATCGGAGCAACGTCCGTAGTTATGCGGTTGCTGTTCCGGTCCGTTGTGGTGAGGAGAGAGTTGAGCCAATAAGCAAAGCTCTCAATTTACTGGTCAATCTTCCTCCGTAGCAGATGGTCCAACAAGTGACAATAGAGTGGTATAGAGTTTTATTGTTTTAGAACAAAATTTAATGTTTTTTGGGTGAATATCACTCTAAAGATTTAATCTGCTCCTTTTTTCTGATTTTCCTAACTGAGTTCTATTTTCACAGAAATATCATCCTGTTGTCCTCTACAGTGGACAGGTTGGGAAATTAAAATAAAAAATATTTTTAAAAAAATTAAAATTGTAAGGTATTTTTTTAGGCCCAAATAGATAGGAAATCACACAAAAACAAAAATTGGAAGACACTTTTTTTCCTCGGTCCTCAGGAGGGTATTCAAGTCAGAAAAACTTTATGAGTCTCTCATTAAAATCTTTCTTTTTTCTATTTGTGAGATTTAGGTAAAAAGGCTTTTGTTGATTCCTCTCTGTGAGGGCGATGTGGGCGTGGCCAAGAGCTCAAACTCAGAAGAAGTCAGTCTGAATGCTCAAGCGTTGGCATTGCTTTGGGACTTTGTTGTTGCCCTTTTTTTCCTTTTGTCAAACACATTTCTGACTTTCTCACCCATATGCATGATGCGTCACTTAGGGCCAGCTGAGTGGCAGCGTTCCTTTTTCCGCCTCCATGATTGACGGAGGGGCCGCATCCGTGTGTTTAGTCTGCACGGGGAGGTGCTGTTCCATACCGGGTCACCTCTCGGTTTCAGAACTGTCAACCACAATTGATCCGGTCGGTACAGACTGGAAGAGTCAAACCAAGTCCAATGTACTTTTGGTGCCACTTAAGAAAAGCTGCAGAAATCTCAGCCTGCAGATGTTGGGACAGCTGTGACCTGCTGGACGTGTTATGAACCAGCTGGGATTCTCTGATTATTGTTCTTTATTGCTAAGTACGGTAAAAAACAGTGCTTTTGTTTTTAAGCCTAATCATTTAATAACATTTAGACATGTTTTCATTTCTAAATCAGCAACTGAAGCAAAAAGAGGTTCCACTTAGAAAAGAGTTTTATTGAAACTCCTGACCCCCGGGGCAACAGAACTTTACAGGTTCATCTAGAAAGCCTTTCACTCTTCATAGTGAGCTTCCAAAGATTAGCAGTGAAATGTCTTCTAGATGACCTTTTAACCCCTGAGATGTCGATGCCTAAACATCACACGCTGATGCTTAAGCCAACAGCTGTGCTAAAGCTCTGGTGTTAAAGGGTTAATGTCTAGATATCCCATGATAGGACGACCTGGAAGACTGAGAATCTCCAGGAATGTCATAAAAATGTTTTTGCAAATTTCATGGAGCTGCTGCCACCGCTCTCCACATGCTTTAGTCCATTTGTTTCCCCAAAGTAAAGACCAAAAATAAACCAACCAAAGTTGGAATATGAGCTTCAGATCCGTTTGTCTGTCATTTCATTAGTTTGCACAGCCGTGCATGAGGTCATTAGGTCTGTTTCTAACTGTTGATGTAAACTGGATGATGGATTTATGATCAGAGGAACAGGTTTTCAGATGGCTGAGCGTAAACGGTTGAACACACCCATGCAGGATCATTCTGTTCTCTCCTGGTCCAGAACTTCAGCTGCTGTTTCCTTCTTCATTTTACTGCCTGCTCCATCATCCAGCATCCATCTATGAACTTCTTCAAGCTTGTCCTGGATTATAAATCCTCAATCTTCTGTTCCCCAAAGACATGACACATGACACTGGGGGTGCAAAGAGTCACTATACCCACGACTCAGTTCAAACCTCCACTTTTGGGTCACCGTTTTGTTTTGGTTTGAGTTTGGATCTGCACATAAGAAAATGACAACAATACAGAAAAACGCAAAAAAAATGTTTTGAAATTTGCTAATGAGCAAGCAACAGTGAAGAAAAGCATTTTAATCGGCTCATACTAAGGCTGGTGTGATGTAACAAAAGAATAAAGGGTGTGTGACAGCGTAAACCTGATGTTACCCTATACGGATCAATGTCCCCACAACGGGGTTTGTCTTTAAACAGGAATCGAGGCTCCCTGCATGAATCTGAGCTTTACTGAGAGCCTGAAAGGTACAGGGGGACAACAACAGATCAGCCATGGAGGCAGCGGCCTGTTTCCTCTGGAGCTTCTCACACAGAAGCTCAGGCTGGACTGAACCAAACCAAGCAGAATCCGGGTTTTGGGTTGCAGAATCTAACGAAAGCGATCAGGGCTAGCTTCCATTATTTTGCATAACCGTGGAGCAGAATGAGGCTGAGGAGGAGTTCCTCCTTCCTGGCCTGAAGTCAATCATGTTCAGATGTTGGGTTTTCTCCAGGCTTCATGTCAACACCAATAAAATAGAATACAAATCCATGTTCTTTTGCATTAGACACAGAAATAAAGGTTCCTTGACTTTTGCATGACATTGGATTGTCCTTCGTACTTGCTGAATGGATGGGAATGAATCTGTTCCTGTACTGCAAATTTGAGAGTCCAAATGTTTGAATCGGCCCCTCTCTCTGGTGGGTTTCTGTTTTTAAGAACTCCAACTCAACATACGACTGCACTCTTCCTGACACCCTCAAAAAGATTGCGTAACAGTTTTTGGAGGTGTTCTTTAGGGGCCTAAAGAATCCCTGAAAACACTTTCAACTATCCAGTGCCTTCATTTATCAGCCTGACTGAAGGACAGGCTCCTATTAAACACAAGGTGCTGTAGGTTTTGCAATACATGTGTAATTCCATACTATTACTCATTCATGAGGCCAGCCGTGAAACCTGAAGCTGGTACTTCCAGGTGTTTCTAATGTATATAGCTTTCATCATGCATCTGTGCGCAAAGAGAACCGGCTGCATGTTTCTGTAGCTGTGTCAACAGAGTTTGGAGGGTCACGTCATCATTTTGGGGATTTAGTTTGAATAACAACCTTCAGATTCACGTTGAGTCAGACTTTTCCCACCATCAGCCGTCCATTCCACCAACTTACGTCTTTGTGTCTGCTTCACAACTCCTTCAAACAGTCAAGCTCAGTCAATCCAAAACCTCCTAAAGGCCTCCGCGACCAGAGCTGGCTTTAAACTTTGCCGTATTCTCTGTTAAACCAGTTAGAACTGTTTTTTGGAATGCTCCATTTACTGTTGATCAGGGTTTTCTGGGATGTTTCTATTGTACAGTGGCCCTAATGTCCAAATCACATCAACGAATCGTATCAGAAATTTAAAAAGCCAAACAAATAATGAATAAACAACCTTGACATTTTAGAAATGAAATAAAATTCCAGAAAAACAAAAAAAGAGTGGTTGCTAAAAATAACTTGGACAACTCAATAAGAAATGTTGTAAAAATAAAAACAGGTTCATTGGTTTTTCGTGATTCATTGATGTGATTAGCACTTCAGTGCCACTGCTCTGCTGTCATCATGGACACAAGAAAATATTTCAACAAGTACATGTGCCTCATTTCTTCCAAACATTTCGAACCCTATTTAGATTATCTTTCATTTCCAGCACCTATTTTTGGTGCAGAAATGTTTGGCTGCTGTGAACATTCCTTTTCTTGAAATATTCCTCATTTATCTTTCATAATTATTTTACGCAGTGGATAGCTGGGCCTCCTAAACTGACCTCTATCATACTTGGTTTGTTTTTTTCAAACATTTGGACACCCCCGGTGCAGGGATGTTACTGTGTTTGTACACTAGCTCCAGTGTAACACGATTTAGAGGTTAGATTGAGAAAAATTCCTGTTTGCTTTGAATGAGAATTGATCCAGTGTCAAAGGTCAAAGCCCTGCGCTGTCCCCTTAAAAGCCTCCAACAAACATGCATTTCGTCACAGACCTTTTTCAATGGTGTTGCTGGTAGAAAAGGGCGTGATGTCATGCAGAAGGAAAGAGAGGTGTTCAGCTGTCTAAACACAAGTGCATGACATGGTCCACATGTCATCCAGAATGAGATGAATGAGGAGCATGAATATGGTGCCCCACCCACTATTAAAAACACATTACCAAACACACATGTGTAGACAATCCCACTCCTTCTTAGCACTGTGCTGGAGCTGTTTGAACAACCACAAATAAACTC